>LR738715.1:547988283-548077895 GCA_902687465.1 Secale cereale | reverse complement strand
GAGAGAGAGAGAGAGAGAGAGAGAGAGAGAGAGAGAGAGAGAGAGACTTGGTGTGTACATCACGGATTACTATGTAGCCGTCATGTTGGCAACCGGCCGTATGTGTAACCTAGGTACCCCCGGTTTAGAGCACAATCATACGATCTTGAGGTAGATCATCTTGTACCCTATACTCCATCACATCAATATAATCAAAGTAGGACGTAGGTCTTTACCTCTTCGAGAGGGTCCGAACCTGGGTAAACATCGTCTCCCTTTGTACCATGTTACCATTGTTCCTAGACATACAACTCGGGAACCATACCTTTGGATCCACCGGATTTAGCACCCATATTGGTGGCCCATGCATGTTCCATTATGTGGTCAAAAGGGATCAATGGATCGTCTTCATATCAGCAGCGACATTGGCTGCGGCGACATCTTCATTCTCGGCCAATTGTTCGCGTTCGTCAGCTTCGTCCTTCATGCTAATCCGGCCGGTTGTCTTGGCCGTGTTGAAAGCTTCGCCCGAGATCAAACCTTTAGATTTGGGAGTTTGGAATATACTGCTGATTCTTGTGGTGATCTCACCCTCTCTAGTTGGGCGCCAAATCGGCCGGAGAACTCCACATATGTCGTGGCCTTAACGTCGGACCCGAGCACAGATGTCCCTAGATGGGAGGACGGTTTCCCTCTGGTCCATGGCCTCCATGGGGACGGAGGGGCGGGAGTCCCTCCGAGATTGGATCTATCTCTCTGTTTCTCTTCTATTTCACGATCCCTGTTTCTTGCCTTTCATCGTTTCTTAAATTCCGGAGATCCGTAACTCCGATTGGGCTGAAATGTTAACACAATTTTTATCCGGATATTCGCTTCCTTGCATCCGAAGGACACCTCCAACCGACCTTCAGGGTGGCCACAAGCCTCCCAGGCGTGCCCCTAGGGCTTGTGGGCCCCTCAGGCACCGCCTTGCGTTGATTCCAGTTCCAAAAATTCACATATATTCCAAAAAAAATCTTCGTAAGTTCTTACCCCGTTTGGACTTTGTTTGATATGAATTTTCTGCGAAGCAAAAAACATGCAACAAACAGGAACTGGCACTGGGCAATGGATCAATATGATAGTCCAAGAAAATCATATAAATTGTTGCCAAAAGTATGTAAATGTTGTAGAATATTGGCATGGAAAAAATAAAAAATTATAGATACGACGGAGACATATCAAGGACTAAGGAAATGTTTCTCAGATATGGGGGTGTTAAAGAGTTTGTCGTAAAGGGTTACGTCGATGCAAGCTTTGACACTAATCCAAATGACTCTGAGTCTCAGTCTGGACACGTATTGAACGTGGGAGCAATTAGCTAGAGTAGCTCTATGCAGAGCATTGTAGACATAGAAATTTCCAAAGTACACACGGATCTGAATGTTGCAGACCCGTTGACTAAAACCTCTCTCACAAGCAAAATATGATCACACCTTAGAACTCTTTGGGTGTTAATCACAAGGCAATGTGAACTAGATTATTGACTCTAGTAAACTCTTTGGGTGTTAGTCACATGGCGATGTAAACTAGGGCTGTTAATCACATGACGACGTGAACTATATTATTGACTCCAGTGCAAGTGGGAGACTGATGGAAATATGCCCTAGAGGCAATAATAAAGTTATTATTATTATATTTTCTTATTCTTGATAAAAGTTCATCATTCATGCTAGAATTGTATGGACCAGAAACTTAAATACATGTGTGGATACATAAACATATACCGTGTCCCTAGTGAGCCTCTACTAGACTAGCTCGTTGATCAACATATGGTTAAGGTTTCCTAACCATAGACATGAGTTGTCAGATCACATCATTAGGAGAATGATGTGATGGACAAGACCCAACCATTATCATAGCATATGACCGTTCAGTTTATTGCTACTGCTTTCTTAATGTCAAATGCATGTTTCTTCGACCATGAGATCATGCAACTCCCGAATACCACATAAATACCTTGTGTGCTATCAAATGTCACAACGTAACTGGGTGATAATAAAGATGCTCTACAGGTATCTCCGAAGGTGTCTGATGGGTTTGAAGGAAATATGCCCTAGAGGCAATAATAAAGTTGTTATTTTATATTTCCTTATATTATGATAAATGTTTCTTATTCATTCTAGAATTGTATTAACTGGAAACTTGATACATGTGTGGATACATAGACAAAACACCATGTCCCTAGTAAGCCTCTACTAGACTAGCTCGTTAATCAAAGATGGTTAAGTTTCCTAACCAAAGACATGTGTTGCCATTTGATGAATGGAATCACATCATTAGGAGAATGATGTGATGGACATGACCCACCCGTTAGCTTAGCATATTGATCATTCAGTTTTATTGCTATTGCTTTCTTCATGTCAAATACATATTCCTTCGGCTATGAGATTATGCAACTCCCGGATACCGGTGGAATGCCTTGTGTGCTATCAAACATCACAATGTAACTGGGTGGTTATAAAGATGCTCTACGGGTATCTTCGAAGGTGTTTGTTGGGTTGGCATAGATCAAGATTAGGATTTGTCACTCCGAGTATCAGAGAGGTATCTCGGGGCCCTCTCGGTAATACACATAATAAGAAGCCTTGCAAGCAAATTCACTAACGAGTTAGTTGCAGGATGATTTATTATGGAATGAGTAAAGAGAGTTGCCGGTGACGATATTGAACTACGTATGACGATACCGACGATCAAATCTCGGGCAAGTAACATACCAATGACAAAGGGAATACCGTATGTTGTCATAACGGTTCGACCGATAAAGATCTTCGTAGAATATGTGGGAGCCAATATGAGCATCCAGGTTCCTCTATTGTTTATTGACCGGAGAGGTGTCTCGGTCATGTCTACGTAGTTCTCGAACCCGTAGGGTCCGCTCGCTTAACGTTCAATGACGATATTGTATTATATGAGTTATGTGATTTGGTGATCGAATGTTGTTTGGAGTCCCGGATGAGATCACCTACATTACGAGGAGTCTCGAATTGGTCGAGAGGTGAAGATTGATATATAGGACGATGGTATTCGGACACCGGAAGTGTTTCGGAGGGTATCGGGTACTTATCGGGTCACCGGAAAGTGTTTCGGGCATCCCCGGCAAAATATATGGGCCTATTGGGCCAAGAGGGGAAACACACCAGCCACAAGGGGCTGGTGCGCCACCATATGGGATGGACTAAAAATAGGAGAAGGAAAGAGGAAAGGAGGAAGGAAAGTTTGGACTAGTGAAAGAACATGCGGTGCCCCCATGTTTGGTTTTGGTAATTGATGACAAATCTCTATGGACTAAAGGTTGCTGAGTTATTTTGAAGGATTTGTCCATATACTTTTCTTGGAGTCCATGTGTTGGTTTCAAGGAGAGCTTGTGTCAACCAAGGTGCTATTCAAGGAATTATCTAAAGATTGGTCATGTGTGAGGTTGATCAAGACTAAGTCAAAGAGTGAATCAAGGTGATCAACACACAAAGCGTAGAAGATGTACGGAGAGGGATCAAGCGATCCCATGGTATGGTAACCATTGTCAATTACACTTTGTGTACTAACCCATGGTATTTGTGAGAGTTCTATGTGGGGTTAGGTTATCTTCCATGGGCTTGCGTCAAGAGGAAGACCACATACAACCCATGGAGGATGACATCAAATCAAGGTTGTGGTGTGCAAGTTCAAGTGATGCATCACGAAGAGATCAAGTCCTTGAAGCTTGCTGTCCATTGTGGTGATAATGGACATGTGAATATGTGCCTAAAAGTGGCTCACCCATAGTGGAGTATGGGGGAGCAATCTACTAGTTTTCACCGAGCCAACGCATTCAAGAAAGGTGGTCCGACTTGAGGAAGCCAATATCATCTACATCTAGCTCAAGTGGACTTTTTGCAAGGCAAAGGTTTGCCCTTGATAGGTTCTCTATTTTACCGGCCACACAGTGGTAGTTTGGAGACCGGGTTATAGGATCGATTGTCGTACTATCAAGGGAGGGCTCTCAAGTGAGTAGCTTGATCATATCATTCGTAGAGAGCTCAAACCATTGCATCCTTGCGTCATATTTCTTGGTTCTTCTTTGGTTTTCTCCTTGTGAGATTTGGAGCTTATGCTAATCTTCTTGACAAGATCGAGTTCATCAAAAACGGAGTTCACATGCTTCTTCTATTGCGTTTTTTGTGTTAGATGTTTTACCAGCCTTTTTCGAGGAAGGGTTCTCACCATTTTTATGGGACTTTTCTCATTTGCTTATTATTGTTATTTCTTTCAAGATTGTGTTAGGCTATGTCGTTAGCTTTCCAACAAACTTGGTTTCGTTGAATTGGGAGTCCGTTTGCAGAAGTTGTGTCAGTTTTGGTGTCCTAAAAAAGGCTGCAGCGGAACTACCGCTCATGGGAGTGGTACTACACCTTGGAGGGGATGTAATTTTTTACTTCCATGACTACTTCCGTGGCTACTTCCGATCCGGACCAAAAACTCGTCATAAGTCCAGTGGTGGTAGGCACGAATGTATTTTTTTAGTACCGCTCCGACGGTTCTACTGGCCTTTTGCCTCCTCGCTGTTGTTTTTCAAAGGGCTACTGCCTCCCTAGCGGTAGTACCGCTTCTTGGAGCGGTAGTACCACTCTGTGCGGGCAGTGAGCATAACGGTTGGATTTTTCCCCACGTATAAAAGGGGTCTTCTTCCCCAACAAACCTTATCCTTTGAGCTTGTGTTCTCACTCCATTGTTGACCTTCTTAGAGCTTGCTATATCTCAATCCCTCCATGGATTCTTGCTAGTTTTGGGGGGAAAAGAGAGAGGAGATCTAGATCCACATTTCCACCAATCACTTTTCCTCTATGTGAGGGGAACCCCTTGGATCTAGATCCTGGAGTTCTTCGTGTTCTCTTCTTCGTTCTTCCTCTCATTTTCCTCCCTAGCATTAGTTGCTTTGGTGGGATTTGGGAGAGAAGGACTTGGGCACTCCGTGTGCCCTTGTCATTGCATTTGGTGCATCGGTTTGAGTTCTCCATGGTGATACGTGGAAGTGAAGTTGAGAAGCTTATTACTCTTGGGTGCTTCGTACCCTTGAGCTTGCTCCTCTTGGGTGCCTTGGTGCCCTAGACGGTTTGTGGTGTTCAGAGCTCAATCATTATGGTGCAAAGCTCCGGTCAAGCATCGGGGTCTCCAATTAGGTTTTGGAGATCACCCTGAGCAATTTGACGGGTTCCGGTGACCGCCCCAAGGGTTGCCAAAGTGTACGGGTTCGATGACCGCCCCCAAGGGTTGCCATTTGTACGGGTTCGGTGACCGCCCTCAAGGGCCCCTTAGTGGAATCACGACATCTTGCATTGTGCGGGGGCGTGAGGAGATTACGATGGCCCTAGTGGCTTCTTGGGGAGCATTGTGCCTCCACACCGCTCCAAACGGAGATTAGCATCCGCAAGGGTGTGAACTTTGGGATACATTGTCGTCTCTGCATGCCTCGGTTATCTCTTACCTGAGCCCTTTACTTATGCACTGTACTTTGTGATAGCCATATTGTTTCTTGTCATATATCTTGCTATCACCTAGTTGTTTATCTTGCTTTGCATAAGTTGTTGGTGCACATAGGTGAGCCTAGTTGTTGTAGGTTTTGTGCATGACAAATTTACTGCTAGGTTTATTCCGCATTTGTTCAAGCATAAACCGTAATTATTTTAAAGCACCTATTCATCCCCCTCTAGGCGACATCCACGATCTTTCAATTGGTATCAGAGCCTCATCTCACTTTGTAGGGCTTAAACGCCTAGAGAGTAAGGATGTCGACTAGGGGCTTAGGATTCTCCGACACTCATAGTTTCGATGGCACAAATTTTGATGTTTGGGTAATTCACATGCTTAATCTCTTTAGGGTCATGGACCCAAATTTAGACCGAATTATAGATATGCCTTTTTCTCCTCCAAAGGATCCCCAAAGATTATCTTTAGAGGATGAGAAAAACTCTTACCTGAATGCTCAAGCTTCTAATGTGCTTTTCGATGCTTTGAGCAATGTAGTTATATTTCAACTCATGCCATTTAGGGGTGCTCATGTGTTGTGGACAAAGCTTCAAGATAAATATGGCGTGTCAAAGATTTGCGGGGATGATTGTTCTCCCTCCACCTCTGGCCGTGTTGTGTTCTCAACTTCTTCTACTTCACCTACATGTGGTTTGCCACAAGGTAATGATATGGTGAGTAGTGGTGTTCATTGCGATGATTATAATGAGCTTATTATTGATGATCCTTCATCACTTTATTATTGCAATGCTTCATCTTTGGACTTAAACACTTCGAGCACTCCCAATGTTTCACATGCTAGAGTTAATAGTTCTTGCATATCATGTAGAAATTGCTTGACTAAATCTCATGATGATATGCTTGCTATGTCTCGTTGCCATGATAAAAATGCATATATTTCCCTGAATTGTTGTGCTAACAATGTAGAGGAAATCCAACACCCCATGGAACAAGATGTTGCCTAGAATGGTGCTTCGAGGGACCCAACATCATCATCTATTGCATATTGCCTTATGGCTGAGGCTTCAAAGGTATCTCCCACTTTGAATCCCAATATATCTTGTGATGATAGTGATGATGACAAGAATGATGATGATGTTGATAGTGATGAAGAGAATGATAATGTTGCCTCCTTAAAAATTCAGGGGGAAATGATTTTTAAAGCTCTTCTTAAGAATAAATTAGCTCGTTCCAACTTTATGGAAATCATGTCTATTGCCATTGAGGGCAAGAAATATATTGATGAGTTGGAATCTCGTCTAGAGGAGCATGAGGTCACTATTGAGAAAATGGAAGGTCATGAGCGTGATTACACTAATGAGACCGCGGACCTCTCTCAAGCTCTTGAACTTGAACAAACCACCAAGGAATCTCTTGAGGAGACTTTTGCTCTAGAATTATCTAGAGTGAGAGAATCTCATGATCGAGCTCTTGAGGTGGCCAATGTTTTTGAAACTAAAAATGAGGAGCTTGAAGTTGCACATGCTAAACTCCTTGAGGACTTTGGGCACCTCGAAAATGGCTCAAGGGTCATTAAGAGTGAGCTCATTAAACTCACCGAGTCTCATGCTCAACTTAAAGCTTCATATTCTAAAGAGCTTGCCAAGTTGTCTTCTACTCTTGCTATAAATGATGATGCTTGTGCTACTAACTCTATTTATTGTGAAGCATCCATATTGAAGGAGAATGTTGAGCTAAGGGTTCAACTTGTGTTGCTATCTAGCAATTATGAGAAATTGGAAGAAAGTCATGTAAAGCTCACAAGCTCCCATGATGATCTTCTAGTATCCCATAATGTGCTAAAGATAGCTAATGAGGCTATGATCACTAAGGTAACATCGAGTGGGCCTCATGTGGATACTAGCACTACTTCAAGTCAAAATGCTATCTTGCCATGTGCTAGTCTTTGTAATTCATCTACTCATAACATTGGTACATCTTGTGATGAATTGCTTTCCTTGCCTTGTTGCTCTAACGATGAAGCTTATACTTCCTCTAGTACTTGTGTTGATACTAACCATGTAGAGCGAATCAAAGAGCTCAAGGCCCAAGTCACTTCTTTGAAGAAAGACTTGGAAAAGTGTCATGAAGGGAAGTCCACACTCAACAATATGTCGAGTGTGCAAAAATCCCCCAATGAAAAAGGTGTACTTGAATTCAACTCCAATAAGAAGAATAAGTCCAAGATGAACAAGAAGAAGGGCCAAGAACAACTCAAGCATTCGGCCAAGATTATTTGCTACAAGTGCAAAATTGAAGGGCATCATGTTAGATCTTGGCCATTGAAGAAGAAGACCATTAATGAAAAGCAACAAGGGAAGATGCCACAAGTTCAATCTCATGCTCAACCACAAGTTGAAGAAAGGCCACTTCCCTAGACTACTCAAGCTCATGCTTCTCTTGTTATGAAATCAAGTGAGACGAAAATGAAGAGTAGACGTTGCTACTCACGTCGTGAGAAAGGTCACGTCGCTTCTTCATGCACTAGTGATAACTTATCCAACCCAATTATTATTGATGATATCTATTCTCTTGGGAAGGATGAGGTTGGCAATGTGTTTGCCAAGTTTGTTGGTACTCAAGGTGGTGTCAAGAAAAGAACCATTTGGGTTGCCAAGCCTATTGTGACTAACCTCTTAGGACCCAACTTGGTTGGGGACCAACAACCTAAAACTTGATCAATAGGTGCTGTTGGAGGATATTGGAGACTTGGTTACATTATTAAGAATTAAGGGGTCTTCATCATTCATATTGTCTCAAGCCAAGTCATTTGGACTATCAAGTTTCTATCTTATATCCAATGTGCCTCCTTGCGGTAACTTGTACTTAAATTGATTACATTGAAAGTTACTTGCCCCTTTGCATGTTTTGGTTTTGTACCTTGCATGTGTTTGTATATGTGTGTTTCCAATTTGCTTATCTTGAGTAATCAAGTATCTGTATGTTGGCTTGCACTTCATGTACGTGTGAGTTGTGTGTTGAGCCTTTTGCATCTTGTTGGTATCTTAATTAGCTCTTGTGAGAGATTAATGGAACATCCCATTTTGGGGGAGTGATGTACTTTGTGCACCTCATAGTCCCACAAATGTGTGTACATGAGGAATACCATTTCATATTGATATTACAAGATTATCTAGTCTCTATGTGGTGTGTCTTCTCATGAGAAATTAATTCTATTTGGTCCATTAATTATGTCTTGTTGGTTCTCTGTTGCATCTTGCTAAGTTTTTCATTGGTATCACGTTATGGGGGAGTAATATGCTATGTGTGTATTACAAGCCTAGAAAATGTGTACATTTGAGATATTGTCACCTAGAGTTGATATTGTAAATTATCTTGTTCCTAGGTGGGTTGTTAGCTCTACAAGTTGCAAATTTGCTTTTGTGTTCGGTGTGAAGATGATGTTGGATATTTGATTTCTACCACCGGGGATTATTTCCAAATACTTCTTATCTCTTGAAAATTGGTGATCATTTATGTGGTAGAAATTATTGATCATCTTTACCTTGGTTTTTGTTTTTATTTGCCCTTATTCCTTGCCAAGATTGTGTCATATCCCATAGCCTTCCGTGCCACTTGTGGATCTTGTTGTTTTCTTGATCTTGTCTTGTGTTTCTAGTTATAGTGAAAGTGGTGATCCCACCTTGTGCATTTTGTGTTCAAATGCAAATTCTCTATAATGCACAACTCTTGGGGGAGCCATGCTGATCCTTGTCAAGTGTGTGTTGGTGGAAGGCAAGTCGTTTCTTTTTGGTACTTGGTGCCATCATGAAACTTTGTAGAGAGCTTGGTTTGTTTGGAACCATCCTCTCTTTTGGGAGCTCGATATCTTTCCTTTTGCGTGTATCAATGGATATCTCATTCCTTGATGTATCTTTTAATGATATCTTCCAAGTGATGATTTCTCCATTTAGTATTCTATTTTCACTTGGTATTTCTTTTTCATTTGGTATCGGTCTTTGAAAGTCTTGAGCATGCATAATTACTTCATGTATTTTCTTTGGCATGCTTTCTTTTTTGACCCAATATATATGGGAAATTCCACCTAGTCTCAATTTGGATGAGATGTGCATGAAATTCATTTTGTCCTATGTATTTGTATTTCTAACTCTTTGGTCCCAATGAGTTTGGGTACCATTTTGTTTGTGTTATTGTTCTAGGAACATTTGGAGATGCATTGGATGCTTGGCTCACTCACAAGGAAGGTGTTGTCACCATGTGCTTATTGGAGCCAAGATGGGATGATCCATGGACTACTGTCTACCTTCTATTGGTATCTACTACATCCTTCCAATGCTATCTCGGTAACAAGTATCTACTCATGCATACATTTCTTACATACAACCTTGTGTAGGTTGCATCATGGCATGCATTTCTTGATTAGTTTTTGTGATACTTGTTTACCTTCTCAAAGCATCTCAATAATGATCTCTTGTTGATAGTTGTGATGTCTTTGATGTTCGTTTGGTTGAAGCTCATTTATATACTATAAGATAATATTAAGCCATGCACTATATGCTTTTCAAGCAAAGATCTTATCAGTATAGTTTATGTCTTCCGTTTGGGTATCCCATTCTTTCCTTGAGTAACCATTGTGTGCATCCTTCTTTGTTGATTGATATCATCATGATTTTCATCTACCTAGAATCTTATACACTTGAGAGAAGTTACATCTTTAGTAGATATCCTTATTCTTTCACGTCCACCTTTCTTTCCTTTGTATTTCCTAGGTGGCTTCGTGAAAGGATTTGTCTTGAGTGCGGATCTTATATCTTTGCATCTTGTTGCACTCTTTTGTGGTGAAGATTGTTTTCCTCTTGCTTGTCATGATGAGGCTTTTGCCAGTTCAATTGGTATCCCTCCTCTTAATGAAGCTTCCTTTATATCTTCACCACGAGTTGTCACAAGCATAGGTTCTTTATATGCTCATTAGTGAGCTTATGAACCCATTTGCTTGTTGTGTATGGGAATGAGAGGCGTTGCACCGTGTATCTCATTCATTCAAGACTATATTGATGCTTAATGCTCATCCGTACCTTAGTCTTCTGAAGTGCATTGCCTTGACTCACACACATCGGTTTTGGTTGAGCCTATTCCTAAGATGCCTCTTTTACATGTTACTCAACCATGTGTTTGTTGCAAGTGCTAGGCTTAGTCTCCTATATGCTCACTTGCACTTGTTATAAGTTTATATTGATTTTTGGGGAGCTATTATCCTATTTTGTGCACTTTGTATTCAAATACAAATAATTTTGTTTGTGCACAAATCATGGGGAACTTCTCTAGTTTCTTTAGAACACTCCTTTGCTCATATCTTAATATCCTTTATTCATGTGGCTTATAGGATCTTTGGTCAAGTTGGTTCAATTGGTATCCTCTGAGTGCTTGCTTCAATTGGTGTCTTTTGATTGCTTGATTGCTTGCGTCTCTCTTTGTTATGTTGATACGTCTCCAACGTATCTATAATTTTTGATTGTTCCGTGCTATTATTTATGATGTTTTGGATGTTTAATGGGCTTTGTTATACACTTTTATATTATTTTTGGGACTAACCTATAAACCCAGAGCCCAGTGCCAGTTTATGTTTTTCTCCAGTTTTAGGGTTTCGCAGAAAAGGAATATCGAACGGAGCCCAATTGACCTGAAATTCAACGGAGGTGGTTTTTGGACCAGAAGAAGCCCACAGAGTGCCGGAGGAGGACCAGGAGATGCACGGGCTGCCCACGAGGGTGGGGGGCGTGCCCCCCTACTAGGCGCGCCCACCTGCCTCGTGGACAGCCCGTAGCCCGCCTTTGCTTGGCCCCGACTCCAACACCTCCTATATATACTGAAACCTTCGGAAAATAACCTAGATCGGGAGTTCCGCCGCCGAAAGCCTCTATAGCCACCGAAAACCAATCTAGACCCCGTTCCGGCACCCTGCCGGAGGGGGGAACCCTCACCGGTGGCCATCTTCATCATCCCGGCGCTCTCCATGACGAGGAGGGAGTAGTCCACCCTCGGGGCTGAGGGTATGTACCAGTAGCTATGTGTTTGATCTCTCTCTCTCTCTCTCGTGTTCTTGAGATGGCACGATCTTAAGGTATCGCGAGCTTTGCTATTTTAGTTGGATCTTATGATGCTTCTCCCCCTCTACTCTCTTGTAATGGATTGAGTTTTCCCTTTGAAGTTATCCTATCGGATTGAGTCTTTAAGGATTTGAGAACACTTGATGTATGTCTTGCACGTGCTTATCTGTGGTGACAATGGAATATCATGTGATCTACTTGATGTATGTTTTGGTGATCAACTTGCGGGTTCCGTGACCTTGGGAATCTATGCATAGGGGTTGGCACACGTTTTCGTTTTGACTTTCCGGTAGAAACTTTGGGGCACTCTTTGAAGTTCTATATGTTGGTTGAATAGTTGTTTCTGAGATTGTGTGATGCATATCGTATAATCATGCCCACGGGTACTTGAGGTGACAATGGAGTATCTTGGTGACATTAGGGTTTTGATTGATTTGTGTCTTAAGGTTATATTCTAGTACGAACTCTATGATAGATTGAACGTTACTACAGACTCTTGAATAGATCGATCAGAAAGAATAACTTTGAGGTGGTTTCGTACGCTACCATAATCTCTTCGTTTGTTCTCCGCTATTAGTGACTTTGGAGTGACTCTTTGTTGCATGTTGAGGGCAAGTAATATTACCCAATTATGTTATCCTTGTTGAGAGAACTTCCACTAGTGAAAGTATGAACCCTAGGCCTTGTTTCCTATCATTGCAACACCGTTTATGCTCACGTTTACCACTTGCTACCTTGCTGTTTTCATATTTTCTTATTACAAAAACCTATATCTACCATCCATATTGCACTTGTATCACCATCCCTTCGCCGAACTAGTGCACCTATACAATTTACCATTGTATTGGGTGTGTCGGGGACACAAGAGACTCTTTGTTATTTGGTTGCGGGGTTGTTTGAGAGAGACCATCTTCATCCTATGCCTCCCATGGATTGATAAACCTTAGGTCATCCACTTGAGGGAAATTTGCTACAGTCCTACAAACCTCTGCACTTGGAGGCCCAACAACGTCTACAAGAAGAAGGTTGTGTAGTAGACATCAAGCTCTTTTCTGGCGCCGTTGCCGGGGAGGTGAGTTCTTGAAGGTATATCTTTAGATATTGCAATCGAATCTTTTTAGTTTCTTGTTTTATCACTAGTTTAGTTTATAAAAGAAAACTACAAAAAAATGGAATTGAGGGTACCTCATATGCTTCATCTTTTTAATATCTTTCGTGAAAATGATGGGAAGGAAAATTGTGCTCAAGTACCAGAAGAAGAATTACATAGAATGCTTGGCACTAAAGAATTGAATGATGAGCATGCTTGCAATATTGTTAGTGTGAATCCTTTGAATATCCATGGTACTAATGATGATTGCACTAGTCATGATGAAAATATCTCATATAAGTATGTTGATTTTTGTGAAGTGCATAGAGTTTGCAAGTACATACCAAATAGGGAAGATAGATTCTGCAAGAGGCATAAGTATTTAGAAACTAAATGGTTGCTACAGATGCTAGATGATTGTGCTGAAAATTTAAAATTTCTTAGCCGTACTTGTGAACTTTGCAATGAATGTGGTCATTTAATTACCCAATGCGAATTGTTTCATGATCGAATCGTGTCCAAAAATTGTGATGACTTGATTTCCCTTGCACATCATAATGAACTTATCTTGCTTTTGGGTTATGAAGAAATCAAATGTAGAACTAAGCATCTTCCAGGATTTGCCCTTGACAAACTTCTTGATTTTGATAGAGGAAATATATATGTATTGTGCGGTGAATTGCATTGAAAATCCTTATATTGCCAATTACCTTAAGACAAGAAAACAAATAGGAGATGAAGATAATACTAATGTAAGGGAAGAGATTTCCCAATATCCTCCTATTATTTCTTATGATGAATCAGGTAACGAGGAGGAGCCTCCTATTCTACCAATCTCAGTAATAAGGAGCTCCAAAAAGAAGATTAAACCCACACATAATGAGAATAAGAAAAAGAAAAGATGAAGAAGCAAAGGTAAAAAGGTATCCCTCCCAAATGATGTTGCTCCTATTACTCATTGTGATGATGATAATTGCTATACTATCGGTGCTATCCATACTATTAATGATGAGAGTGATTATGCTTATGATATGAAAAGGCCCAAGCTTGGGGATGCTATGTTTGATGAGAATGATATATTTGAGAATTTATTTTCTGCAATTAATGTTTGTCCCAAGCTTGGGGAGGCTACGTTTGATGAAGATGATATTTTTAGCCTCCCAAGTTTTGATGAGCAAAGCTATTATGATGAAAGCATGCCTCCTATTTATGATGATTATTGTGATGACACTTATGCTATAAAAAGTAGTGATGATTATATTTATCAAACTTGTCATGATTATGATTACCCTTTTTCTGAACATTACTCTTTTAACGTGGAGACAATCTATAGTATTCAAGTCTCTTAAGATACTCCCACTATTCCGAATGAGAAGAATTTTGCTTATGTGGAGAGTAATAAAATTTATATGCTTGGGGATCATGACAAGAATGCTTTATGTGATGGTTATATTGTTGAATTCATTCATGATGCTACTGAAAATTATTATGAGAGAGGATCATATGCTTGTAGGAATTGCAATAATATCAAGTTTCCTCTCTATGTGCTTAAAATTTTGAAGTTGTGCTTGTTTTCCCTTCCTATGCTAGTTGATAATCGTTCCCATAAGTTGTTTGCTCACAAAATCCCTATGCATAGTAAGTGGTTAGACTTAAATGTGCTAGTCATATTCTTCATGATGCTCCCTTTATGTTTCAATTCTTATCTTTTACGCGAGCATCATTGAAATCATCAGTCCTAGCTAGGGGCGTTAAACGATAGCGCTTGTTGGGAGGCAACCCAACTTTATTTTGTATTATTTGCCTTTTTCTTTTGTTTAGGAATAAATATTGCATCTAGCTTCAGTTTAGATGTGGTTTTATGTTTTAATTAGTGTTTGTGCCAAGTAGAACCTTTGGGAAGACTTGGGTGAAGTTTATATGATCTTGCTGTGAAAAACAGAATCGTTAGCGCTCGCTAGAATGGTCACCAGATTTTACTGGAGTGTGCTATTTAGTCGATTCTTTTTGCAGATGATTAATAGACAAATTACTCACGTTTACCAATTTATTTCAATTTTTTTGGAGTTACAGAAGTATGTGAAAGTTACAGATTACTACAGATTGTTCTGTTTTTGACAGATTCTGTTTTCCGAGTGTTGTCTGCTTATTTTCATGAATCTATGAGTAGTATCGGAGGATATGAACCATAGAGAAGTTGGAATACAGTATATACTACACCAATATGAATTTAGAATGAGTTCATTGCAGTACCTTTGAGTAGTGGTTTGTTTTCTTATACTAACGGAGCTCACGAGATTTTTGTCTAAGTTTTGTGTTGTGAAGTTTTCAAGTTTTGAGTATTGCTTTGATGGACTATGGAACAAAGAGTGGAAAGAGCCTAAGCTTGGGGATGCCCAAGGCACCCCAAGGTAAAATTCAAGGACAACCAAAAGCCTAAGCTTGGGGATGCCCCGGGAAGGCATCCCCTCTTTCGTCTCCATCTATCGGTAACTATACTCAGAGCTATATTT
Source organism: Secale cereale (assembly GCA_902687465.1). Classification (NCBI taxonomy): domain Eukaryota; kingdom Viridiplantae; phylum Streptophyta; class Magnoliopsida; order Poales; family Poaceae; genus Secale; species Secale cereale. The sequence continues at coordinate 548,062,701 of LR738715.1, read as the reverse complement.
TTATTCACCACATGATATGTGTTTTGCTTGGAGCGTCAATTTATTTTAGTTTATTTTGCTTGCTGTTTGAATAATATCCCAAGATCTGAAATTCTTAAATGTTAGGGAGTCTTCACATAGTTACATAATTATTCAACTACTCATTGATCTTCACTTGTATCGTTTGGAGTAGTTTGTCTTTTGCTCTAGTGCTTCCCTTATATCTTTTAGAGCACGGTGGTGATTATATTTTGTAGAAATTGTTGATCTCTCATGCTTCACTTATATCCTTTTGAGAGTCTATTAAAACACCATGGTAATGTTCTTTGGCTATAAAACTAGCCTTCACATGATAGACATCCAAGATCAATGTAGTAAAAACTTTCACACTAAGTGCATTGAATATGATGAGAAGTTGGATGCTTGATAAATATTTTGAGATATGAGGATAGTGATATTAGAGTCATGCTAGTGGAGTCATTATGAAATTCAGAAATGCTTGTGTTAAGGTTAGTGATTCCCGTAGCATGCACATATGGTGAACCGCTATGTGACGAAGTTAGAGCATGAGGTATTTGTAAAGTGTCAACCTTTGTGTGGAGGTCGGGGGCGCGCGATGGTTAACTCCTACCAACCTCCCCCTAGGAGCATGCGTTGATTGCTTTGTTTTGATGACTCATAGATTTTTGCGATAAGTATATGAGTTCTTATGACTAATGTTGAGTCCATGGATTTTACGCACTCTCACCCTTCCACCATTGCTAGCCTCTCTTGTACCACGCAACTCTCGCCGGTACCATACACCCACTATATATCCTTCCACAAAACAGCCACCATATATTTTCCTCAGAACAGCCACCATACCTACCTATCATGGCGTTTCCATAGCCATTCCGAGATATATTGGCATGCAACTTTCCACCGTTCCGTTCAGACGACATGCTTCATATTGTCATATTGCCATGCATGATCATGTAGTTGACATCGTATTTGTGGCTAGGCCACCATGCATAATTTTTCATACATGTCACTCTTGATTCATTGCACATCCCGGTACACCGCCGGAGGCATTCATATAGGTCATACATTGTTCTAGTATCGAGTTGTAATATCGAGTTGTAATTCAATGAAAGTGTGATGATCATCATTATTAGAGCATTGTCCCATGTGAGGAAAGGCTAAATCAAGAAATCCCCTCCAAAAAAAGAGAAAGGCCAAAGAAAAAAGAAAGGCCCAAAAAAAGGGACAATTGCTACTATCTTTTTCCACACTTGTGCTTCAAAGTAGCACCATGTTCTTCATGATAGAGAGTCTCATGTTTAGTCACTTTCATATACTAGTGGGAATTTACATTATAGAACTTGGCTTGTATATTCCAACGATGGGCTTCCTCAAATGCCCTAGGTCTTCATGAGCAAGCAACTTGGATGCACACCCACTTAGTTTCTTTTGTTGAGCTTTCATACATTTTTAGCTCTAGTGCATCCGTTGCATGGCAATCCCTACTCACTCACATTAATATCCATTGATGGGCATCTCCATAGCCCGTTGATACGCCTAGTTGATGTGAGACTATCTCCCTCCTTTTTGTCTTCTCCACCACCACCTCTCTATTCCACATAGTGCTATGTCCATGGCTCACGCTCATGTATTGCGTGAAAGTTGAAAGGTTTGAAAGAATAGAGTATGAAAACAAGTGCTTGGCTGAAACCGGGGTTGTGCATGATATGAATATTTTGTGTGATGAAGAGGGAGCATAGCCAGACTATATGATTTTGTAGGGATAACTTTCTTTAGCCATAGTATTTTGAGAAGACATGATTGCTTTGTTAGTATGCTTGAAGTATTATTATTTCTTATGTCAATATAGACTTTTGTCTTTAATCTTTCAGATCTGAACATTCATGCCACAATTAAGAGAATTACATTGAAATTTATGTTGGTTAGCATTCCACATCAAAAATTCTGTTTTTATCATTTACCTACTCGAGGACGAGCATGAATTAAGCTTGGGGATGCTGATACGTCTCCAACGTATCTATAATTTTTGATTGTTCCATGCTATTATTTATGATGTTTTGGATGTTTAATGGGCTTTGTTATACACTTTTATATTATTTTTGGGACTATCCTATTAACCCAGAGCCCAGTGCCAGTTTTTGTTTTTCTCCTGTTTTAGGGTTTCGCAGAAAAGGAATATCAAACGGAGCCCAATTGACCTGAAATTCAACAGAGGTGGTTTTTGGAGCAGAAGAAGCCCACGGAGTATCGTAGGAGGACCAAGAGATGCAAAAGCTGCCCACGAGGGTGGGGGGAGCCCCCCTACTGGGCGCGCCCCCTGCCTCGTGGACAGCCCGTAGCCCGCCTTTGCTTGGCCCCGACTCCAACACCTCCTATATATACTGTAACCTCCGGAAAATAACCTAGATCGGGAGTTCTGCCATAGAAAGCCTCTGTAGCCACCGAAAACCAATCTAGACCCCGTTCCGGCACCCTGTCGGAGGGGGAACCCTCACCGGTGGCCATCTTCATCATCCCGGCGCTCTCCATGACGAGGAGGGAGTAGTCCACCCTCGGGGCTGAGGGTATGTACCAGTAGCTATGTGTTTGATCTCTCTCTCTCTCTCTCTCTCTCTCTCTCTCTCTCGTGTTCTTGAGATGGAACGATCTTGATGTATCGCGAGCTTTGCTATTTTAGTTGGATCTTATGATGCTTCTCCCCCTCAACTCTCTTGTAATGAATTGAGTTTTCCCTTTGAAGTTATCCTATCGGATTGAGTCTTTAAGGATTTGAGAACACTTGATGTATGTCTTGCACATGCTTATCTGTGGTGACAATGGGATATCATGTGATATACTTGATGTATGTTTTGGTGATCAACTTGCGGGTTCTGTGACCTTGGGAATATATGCATAGGGGTTGGCACACGTTTTTGTCTTGACTTTCCGTTAGAAACTTTGGGGCACTCTTTGAAGTTCTATATGTTGGTTGAATAGATATTTCTGAGATTGTGTGATGCATATCGTATAATCGTGCCCACGGATACTTGAGGTGACAATGGAGTATCTAGGTGACATTAGGGTTCTGATTGATTTGTGTCTTAAGGTGTTATTCTAGTACGAACTCTATGATAGATTGAACGTTACTACGGACTCTTGAATAGATCGATCAGAAAGAATAACTTTGAGGTGGTTTTGTACCCTACCATAATCTCTTCGTTTGTTCTCCGCTATTAGTGACTTTGGAGTGACTCTTTGTTGCATGTTGAGGGCTAGTAATATGAACCAATTATGTTATCCTTGTTGAGGGAACTTCCACTAGTGAAAGTATGAACCCTAGGCCTTGTTTCCTATCATTGCAACACCGTTTATGCTCACCTTTACCACTTGCTACCTTGCTGTTTTTATATTTTCTTATTACAAAACCTCTATCTACCATCCATATTGCACTTGTATCACCATCTCTTCGCCGAACTAGTGCACCTATACAATTTACCATTGTATTGGGTGTGTTGGGGACACAAGAGACTCTTTGTTATTTGGTTGTAGGGTTGTTTGAGAGAGACCATCTTCATCCTATGCCTCCCACGGATTGATAAACCTTAGGTCATCCACTCGAGGGAAATTTGCTACAGTCCTACAAACCTCTGCACTTGGGGGCCCAACAATGTCTACAAGAAGAAGGTTGTGTAGTATACATCATATGTCTTTGTGGCATATCATTCTTTAGCAATCTTTGTGCCTCAATATAGTTTGTCTTCCTCTAAGTATTTACCTTTGGATATGTGCATTGCATTCCACTCTCTTGTCGAGAAATACACAATTTATGGAGGAACACATTTTATATTGATCTTCTTGCTTTTCACCCATTTTGGCAATTGATGCCAATGGGGGAGAAGTTTTAGAGAGTTTTGTGGAAAAGTTTTGAGAGTCATCTCCTCTTGATTTGGTTTTGTTCCTAAGCATTTGCATCTCATATGCATGCATTATTGGTTGTTGCATTGCATGGTGATGCATAATTCCTTATATAAACTCTCTTGAAAGTTATTGTCATCAATTACCAAAATGGGGGAGATTGAAAAAACATGCGGTGCCCCCATGTTTGGTTTTGGTAATTGATGACAAATCTCTATGGACTAATGGTTGCCTTGAGTTACATTTGAAGGATTTATCCATATACTTTTCTTGGAGTCCATGTGTTGGTTTCAAGGAGAGTTTGTGTCGACCAAGGTGCTATTCAGGGAATCCTATATACTTAAGAAGTTCACCCCCACTACTTGATTTATGTCAACATGCAGCATAGACACATCAGCATCCAATCACATACTACCACGTCACCCCTCATGCAGTCCCACTCAAGCCCTCCTAAGTCTGACCAAATATGTTCGCTGAAAAAAAATCATAATCATTCCCTACTGCCCGCACCCCTGGTCAAACCCGAAGCCCCCTTGTGATTGTTCCACTCTGGCTCCTCCTCCCTCCGCCGGCCTCCCTCACCGGTGGTCGGAGCCACTTCGTTATCCTGCTCCTCGGCTCCGAATCCTCCTCGCGGTGACGCTCCAGTTACTCCTCACGGCGGTGTCGGCGGCACCAGACACGGCCATCCCTATCTCGCGCTCCGGTTCCCGCGGGATCTAGCAGGATGCGACCGCCGGTCCAATCTCGCGCTGCCATCCTCCGGTCGCCCCAGTACATGCGGGCGGCATTGGGAAGGAGCAGGCCGCCGATCTACCACCGACCCTCCACCCGCCTCCTCGCTCCTCCATGGCCTGAAGCGGGCATCCCCGAGCATCGCCTCCCCTCTGGTCCCTCCTTACGCCGTCGGCCTCGGACCGGACGAGGCCGCCCTCAGTTCCAGTGGGATTATCTCGGACCTATCAATGCCTGCAAGCCGGTGAGCATGTCTCCTTACTGTGATTTCAGTTGGTCTGTTCTTCCCATCTGATGCCTATTATTTTTGGTGCTTGTGTTTGCTTCCCATGTGGTTTGTCACATGCTATTTTCTTCATGTTTGCTGGTGGCTCCGAGTTGCTTCGCACATTGGGCCAACGCATTTGCAGTTCAAGGTAATATCATCCTGTTTTTCTTAGTTTTTCCTTTGCTCACACGGTCACACCAACCTATACAGCCCGTTACTTTAAATCATGTGCAGCCCAATGCTCGAAATGGCCCATACTAAATTAAGAAAAAACCATTTTGCTCCAGGTAATTGATGATTGACGCTCCAGTTCCTCTCCCCATGATCTCCACAAGAAACTGAAGAATTCCCCTTTAAAGTCTGCCCCACCTCAGCTCCCTTTCCCATCATCTTCCGCCATTGGTGGACTTCTACCGTAGGGTGTTCATACTGCTTCCGCTGGTGAGATACTCTATCCCCTCTTCTTGCCATTGCCTCTTGACATATTGCTGATTCAGTCACAAATTCAGACTTTACATGTGCTGATCACTTCAATTCCCAGTCAGTCATCTTCGTTGCCCACGCGCCTCGGCTCCTACTGGTATACAATGTTCCCATCCAGTGCTACTTCTGAATTTTTGTGTCTTTGGTTAATATATGTAGACTGCTTGATTGAATGCATAACTATTTGACTTGATTCAATACATAGCCTTGCAATTTAATTCCTTGCTTCATCCAAATCTGAATTATATCCCTCTGATCAAGTTTACATTACACCTATTATGCACATTAAAATCAGGGTCGAAGCAAAAAAGAAGAATTGATTTTAGCAAGGGTGATGCCGACAAATCTAACAGGTATGACAACACTCACAAACTCTTAGTGCACCATGATTCTCCAATTACTAGATAAGGTACAGATATTAGAACTTCCTGGTAGCAGTTAGAAGTAAGTATCGACAACAACCAAAGTACACAATAATATAAATCACCTAAATCCTTTGGCAGTACCTCAAGCATCATATTTCCTCAACTGGTGTTAGGCTTCAGTTAACTAGCATTTTCATGTCACGCTAATGTTTCTTTTTTCAATGTGGAAGATTACCAAGCTTTTAACAAGTGAATGTTGATTTCACAAAATCAGTACTAAGTCGCAATTATTTGCAGTCTCTTTACAAAATCATTACTAGTCATGCAAGTGAATGCTAACTTATACATTCTATGTGCTGTTCAGTATTCGGAATATGATATATTCATGATAACATCTCATCCATGCTATGTTCATCCGAATGCCAACTTATTGGAAGTACATGGAGGTTCTTGGGTTACATTTGTATTCTCTTGCCTCGTTTATTTTCTAATGTGGTTCATGCTTTTATTACTTTCAATATCTTATATAACAAATGGAACCAATTTTCTGAATGTTAGCTTAGAGGAACCGGAAAAAGTACTATGAAAAAGCACAAGCAAGAGCATGTAATGTTTCTCACACCCTATATACAAATTTAGCCAACAATATGAGTTTCTTCCTACATATATTTACTGTTCCAACAAATCTCCATCAACAACAATGCAAACAATTAAATTGTCGTAAGCAACTACGCACAGCCAGAGTAAAACAACATTTGGATGATATAAGTACTGTTCATTAACTATATAAACTTCCATTTTCTGATTTAAAACTCTAGTAATTTATTGCATAATTTACTTTTTGAAGTGTTGTATTTTCCAATACATGCATGAAAACTTGCACGCTGCTACAAATGAGGAATAGAGTCTGATACGTCTCCAACGTATCTATAATTTTTGTTTGTTCCATGCTATTATATATTCTGTTTTGGATGTTTAATGGGCTTTATTATACACTTTTATATTATTTTTAGGACTAACCTACTAACACAAGGCCCAGTGCAGATTGCTGTTTTTTTGCCTATTTCAGGGTTTCGCAGAAAAGGAATATCAAACGGATTCCAAATGGAATGAAACCTTTGGGAGAGTTATTTTTGGAACCGTATCTATCCAGAAGACTTGGAGTACACACGAGGGAATGAAGGAGGTGGCCACAAGGGTCTAGGGCGTGCCCCCTCCCCCTGGGCGCGCCCCCACCCTCGTGGGCCCCCTCTGGCTCTCCCGATGCCCTCCTTCCTCCTATATATATATCCATGTACTCTGAAAACATTGAGGCAATAGAGAAAACCCTAATTTCACCGCCGCAACCTTCTGTTCCCGTGAGATCCATCTTGGGGCCTGTTCCGGAGCTCCGCCGGAGGGGGATCTACCACGGAGTGTTTCTACATCAACGCCATAGCCTCACCCATGAGTTGTGAGTAGTTTTACCACACACCTTCGGGTCCATAGTTATTAGCTAGATGGCTTCTTCTCTCTTTTTGGATCTCAATACAAAGTTCTCCTCGATCTTCGAGGATATCTATTCGATGTAATCTTTTTTGCGGTGTGTTTGTCGAGATCCGATGAATTGTGGGTTTATGATCAAGATTATCTATGAACAATATTTGATTCTTTTCTGAAAACTTTTATGTATGATTATAATATCCTTGCAAGTCTCTTCAAATTATTGGTTTGGTTTGGCCTACTAGATCTATAGTTCTTGCAACGGGAGAAGTGCTTGGCTTTGGGTTCAATCTTGCGGTGTCCTTTCCCAGTGACAGCAGGGGCATCGAGGCACGTATTGTATTGTTGCCATCGAGGATAAAAAGATGGGGTTTATATCATATTGCTTGAGTTTATCCCTGTACATCATGTCATCTTGCTTAAAGCATTACTCTGTTCTTATGAACTTAATACTCTAGATGCATGCTGTATAGCGGTTGATGTGTGGAGTAATAGTAGTATATCGGAATCGTTTTGGTCTACTTGTCACGGACGTGATGCCTATATATAATGATCATGCCTAGATATTATCATAACTATGCGCTTTCCTATCAATTGCTCGACAGTAATTTGTTCACCCACTGTAGAATTCTGCTATCATGAGAGAAGCCACTAGTGAAACCTATGGCCCCCGGGTCTATTCTCAACATATTAATCTTCCATCTACTTTACTTTGCTTTATTTACTTTCTGTTCTTATACCAAAAATACCAAAAGTATTATACTATCCTATCTATCAGATCTCACTTTCGTAAGTGACCGTAAAGGGATCGACAACCCTTTATCGCGTTGGCTGCGAAGTTCTTATTTGTTTGTGCATGTGTGAGGGACTCGCGCGTGGTCTCCTACTGGATTGATACCTTGGTTCTAAAAAACTGAGGGAAATACTTATGCTACTGTGCTGCATCACCCTTTTCTCTTCGAGGGAATACAATGCAAGCTCGAGAAGTAGCAAGAAGAATTTCTGGCGTCGTTGCCGGGGAGGCTTACGCAAAAGTCATATACCAAGTACCTATCACAAACCCTTATCCTTCGCATTACATTTATTTGCCTCTCGTTTTCCTCTCCCCCACTTCACCCTTGCCGTTTTGTTTGCCCTTCTTTTTGCCGTGTGTTTATCGTTCGCTTTGCCTTGCCGTCATGGCTAGCACAACTATCATTATCAATACTTCCGAGAGTGAGGTTCTTAATTTTAAACAAAGGGAGGAGGAAAATCTAAAAGATGTATGGTATAGAGTTTGCAATGTTCAATATAGATCTATTAGGAGGCTTTCCACTTCCGTGCTTCTTCGCAATTTTTATATTGGCATAACTCCTTGGAATAGGCTTATTCTTGATACCGTTACCGGAGGAAATTTCTTGGGGAATCACACTCTTCATTCCTATAATGCTTTGATAGAGTTGTTCGGGCAACCCTCTACCACAGAAGAGACACAAGTTTTTGAGAAAATTTGTGAAGTAACGAAAATATTACAAAAGTCTCTTGAACCTCTTAAGAATGTTAGTGGAAATCTCCACCGCATGAATATGTTGATTACCCTTTGCAATAAGCGGTTGGATTCGTTATATCTAAAGATTTCCGAATATGAAGGGAAACGTAAATAACCTCCCGGATTCGAACTTGACACCGCCAAAAGAGTAAAGACCAAGATGGCAATACCTAGATCTATTCTTGTATCGTGCCTAGCTAGGGGCGTTAAACGATAGCGCTTGTTGGGAGGCAACCCAATTTTATTTTCTTTGTTTTTGCTTCTGTTTAGGAATAAATATTGCATCTAGCTTCTGTTTAGATGTGGTTTTGTGTTTTAATTAGTCTATCTGCCAAGTAGAACCTTTGGGAAGACTTGTGTGAAGTTTATATGATCATGCTGTAAAAAATAGAAACTTTAGCGCTCACGAGATTAGCCACCAGATTTTACTGGAGAGTGCTATTTAGTTGATTATTTTTGTAGATGATTAATAGACAAATTATCTGGTGTGTGTTGAATCTGTGAGCCACAAAGAACTCAGCAATCCGTTCCTGGGTATCAAAACTATCAATGCCTTAGGTGTGGAAAGGTTATTATAGTGTTTGCAGCAAGCACTAAGCACTAGCTTATGAGTTTAGAGCGAGATGAGTACAAGTGCCAACGGTCACCAAGTTGATCAAGAAGTGATCCCAGCTACTCACGATCAAACATAACCCCACCGTGTTCACTTCCCGAAGCCCTTCAGAAAGAGACCATCACGGTTACTCACACAGGTAGTGTATTCTTATGAATATGGTGTCAAGTTATCTACAACCGGATATTAACAAATTGCCATCTGCCACATACCACGGGCACGGCTTTCGAAAGATCAAACCCTGCAGGGGTGTCCCAACTTAGCCCATCACAAGCTCACAATCTACGGAGTTGCAACTCCAAAGTGGGAAGACCCGAGTATTCCCGGAATCCCATGCTCAAGTTATTTCGACAAAGGTAAAACTAATCCAGCAAGACCTCCCGGCGTGCCGACACCCTGATAGTAGCTGCACGTATCTCGTCTCAAGCCACGACCGGACAGCTCAGCCTACAGGAAAATACCAGACCTCGGGTTTCCCAAAGGTGGCCCCGCAGTCCGCCCTGTTTGGACCAACACTCGTGAGGAGCACTGGCCCGGGTTGTTAATTAAGAACTCGGGTTTGCAACGCCCTATGCAAGTTTTAGTTATTAGGCAAATGTAAAATCAATGTTGGGCCTGGCTGGAAAAGCTTTAAACAGAGCGAATTATCAAGGGGGGTCCATAAACCCCAACCGTGTTAGGAACGCAAAATGAAGGAACATAGCACCGGTTTATCGGTGCCTAAGGTGTCATGAGTGGAACTAAACACCAAACAGAAGGCCAAGCCTTCCACCCATAGCCAATATATAGGTGAATTAGTTAAACATGTAGATATATTGTGTTATCCCAATAACAAGTCCAACATGGAGCAATCTTCAAAACTTCTGTGACGCCCGAGACCGACGTCCCAGAAGATACCAGAAGATTCCAGAAGATTCCAGATGTTCTGGGTTGCCCGTGTGTTTCTTTTTGCTTGTGTTATTTATTTTTTGCATTCCATCATGTCATCATGCCATCATCTCATTAATTTTTGCAACTAAATAAATTGTGTGGACCTTCGGTCCATTTAAATCGAGGGAAGGTGACTTCTCTTTATAACATATAAAAGTCTCTCAATATTTTAGGGAGCTATATTATAATATTCCATTTGCTTCGGAATAACCCAACACACTTGCATTTATTCTCCAGACATCTTTTGATTCAAGTTACACCTTCAAAACCCTCCCTATAATTCTTTTCCTATTTATCGAGGTTCCTCCGAAAATTCGAACATTTTTTGGACACTTCCGGAGCCATGTCATAGTTCAAATCATTTGAATTAAATTCAAATATGTTTGAATTATTTTCCGATCACGCCTTTTCTATTTTTCTCGGACCGTGCTCATTTTATGGGCCCGAGAAAATTACCCTCTCGTGTATATTCTTTCCGTAGTTGTCCTTTTTTTTTTCCTTTTCTCTCTCTTTTGAGATCTCTGTTTTTTTTCTTTAATTAGTAAAGAGAGAAGAAAACCTCAGCAGGAGTCCAGCCGCCGGCCTGCAGACCTTCCCTCCGCGTGGCCCATCAGGCCCTCGCGTCAACCCTAGCGAGGCTGACCCCTCCTCCCGCATCGCCCCTCTCCCCTCGTCCTCTCCCACCGAGCGCCGCCAGACATTTTTTCCTCGCCCGCACCTTTCCCTCGCTCGACCCTCTCATCCCACCACGACACCACACCTTCCCTTCGCCGATCCCCTTGATCTCCTCTGTCGCCGAACCCTCTCTCTCCCTCGGTCATACCGCAGCTCCAGCCTCGCCTCCCCTCGAGAGCAGCTCGTCCGGGGCCTTTCCTCTCTTCCTTCGCCTGGCGCAAGGTCGCGGCCTTCTCCAGGGACGCCGAGCCCTAGCGCTCGCTAGCGCCGAGCGCCCGCGCCCGCGTCACCGGCCCTCTGGCTCCATGGCGCCGTCGCCCTTCTCCAGCGCCAAGGCCGTCCGCCTGCAGCGCCACCCTCCGTGCCTCGCCAAGCGCCGCGTCCATCCTGCACAACACCACCGCGCCCCGATCCAGGCCCCGAGCTCCGCCTCCGTCGCCAAGGCCTCGGTTGCCGTCCTCCGGTTCCCCCCGTCGCGCTTGCCTCGTCTCCAGGCCCCGTCCAGACCGCTCCCTCCTCTCCAGCAAGTTGTGAGCGCCCCTCCTCTCCAGCGGAGCCAGGGTCGGCCAGTTGCGCCGTGCACCTCGTCCAGGGCTCCAGCGCCGCCGCGGTACTTCCTCTGCTCCGAGCGGCCGTGCTGCCGTTTTTGTTTGTATTGTGTTGCCTGTGCTGTGATTTTTGCCAGTACCCCGACGGGCCTCGAAGAGTTCGGTTTTGGCAAGACCGACGAGCTCCTACTTCAACTACGACTCGAGACCGAAGATACAAGTACCACGGCGACCGCGAGTACCCCTACCGACGCCCGTGAACGTCTACCGTAGAACCTCGAGGACCCCGTGGAGGACGGACATCAAGTACCTCGACGCCCGGAGCCATCGGAATCGCCAAGTACCTCGACCTAGTGCAAGACGACCGAACGGCTACAAGATGACCATCAAGTACCACTACACCGTGAACGTCGTCGGATCTTCAAGTTTCACGGAGCATCAAGTACGACTACACGGCGACCCACCAAGTACCACGACACGAACGTGAACAACTACCGTCGCTGGAACATCTACTTCCCACTACGAATGTGTACCCCTACGTCGATGACGATCCCGACAAGTACCACTACCGTCGACGTGTACCTCTACGGAACGACTTCTTCCTCTTCGGACACGTGAACGCCTTCTTCCTCTACGTCTCGAACCGCCCCGAAACACACACTTCAAAGGTATAACGAGACGACCCCGTGGATGACCCATGAGATGCTTGTTGTGGTTGTATGAAATGTTTCTCGTGTGTGCTTCGTGCCCGTTCCGACCTTTTGGCATGTTCCTCGGTTGCCTCGTCACCGACCCGTGGGAACCCGGAAACCGGGAGCACCCCATCATCTTGCATGTCTCGTTCGCTCCACCTTTGCTTTGCACCGGTCTCTCAACGAGTTACCGGAACCGTTATGTTGCGTGGCATCATTTTCGGATCGTTGCCGTGGCACCCTTTCCTTCCACCACGGTGACATATTCTTCATATCCTCTTAAGTCAACCTTTTAATTATAATTGCATAAAACTTGATCATATCATCTGCATCATGTTAACAACATTATATGTGTGAATTGTTGTTGCTTATAATTACTAAACATGCTCATGGGGATTTTCCGAATATGTTGTTGTTTCTTCCGGCCTCATTTAAAATTTCTAAATAGTTAGTTTATTTATGCTTCACCTCATGCCATGTTAACAACAATTAACCTTGTCTTGTAAATAACGAGAGTCAACTAAATAAATAATTTTGTGGTGTTTCGTCAATATGCAACTCGTTGCATATTGATCTCCACTTAACTTGTAGTATTTGTTTGTGCACTTTGCCATGCCATGCATATTTAAACCGGACATGCATCATACTTGGATGTGCATCGTATGCCATGTTTATGCTTGTGTGTTTACCGTGTTGTTTCTTTCTTTCTGGTTGCTTCTCTTGTTAGCTTCGGTTTCGTTCCGGAGTTGTGAGGATTCTCTCGTCTGTGTTGCTCCGCCTACTTCATGGATCCGTTCTTCTTCCTTGTGGAATCCCAGGCAAGATGACCGAACCCGGATACCATTACTATCTTTGCCTATTGCTAGTAGTTCCGCTCTATAGTTTTGCCTCGATGCCCATGATCTTCTTGTCAGCCTCCTACTTGTAACCATTGCCCTGTTTAACCAACCTACCTATGCAAACCGTTGCTTGGCTAAGTACGCTTCGCTCAGCCCTTCTTATAGCATTGCTAGTTGCAGGTGAAGATTGAAGATGCTTGCTTCATGATGAAGTTGTTGGGTTATATCACACTATATATAATGCTTAACTGAAATCATCTATATATTGGCAAGGGTGGAAGGCTAAACCTTTTGCTTGGTGTTTTGTTCCGCTCATGCCGTTAGGAACCGTATAAACCGGTGTTATGTTCCTTGATTATGCGTTCCTAACACGGTTGGGGTGTATGGGACCCCCTTGATAAACCGCTAAGTGCTAAGTCTTTTCCAGCAAGTCCCAACATTTGGTACTATTTGCCTCATAATAACAACTTAATTAATTAATTAAAATTGCATAGGGGGTCGCGTCCCCGAGGATTCTTAATTCTACATAGCAGGGGGGCCAGTGCTGATGGTGTTGGTCCCAAACGGGGAGCCTACGGGAACCACCACGGGGAAACTCGAGGATTGGGTCCTGTAGCATCACCCATCCGGTCGTGTCCTGAGACTTAGATACGCGCGGCTACTATCAGGGTGTCGACACGCCGGGAGGATTTGCTGGATTAGCCTTACCTTAGTTCGGTTTAACTTGAGCACGGGATTCCGAGAATACTCGGGTCTTCCCACTTTGGAGTTGCGACTCCGCGGATCGTGGGCTTGTAATGGGTCAAGTTGGAACACCCCTGCAGGGTTATGAACTTTCGAAAGCCGTGCCCGCGGTTATGTGGCAGATGGGAGCTTGTTAATATCCGGTTGTAGAAAACTTGACACAATGTTCTAATACACTACCAGCGTGTGTACCGTGACTGTCAATTTCCGAATAGGGATTCGGGAGTTGAACACGGTGGGGTTATGTTTGACGTGTTTTAGCTAGGATCACTTCGTGATCATCTCTCGTCCGAGGCACTTCTCTTCTCGCTCTCTTTTACGTAAGTTAGTGCTAGTTGCTGCTGCAGACTTGTTCCTTCACCTCTTATTCTTTTCTTCAGCCTTGTCATCACCCAAGGCTTAAATAGTCATGTTACCCGAGAACGGGATTGCTGAGTCCTCTGTGGCTCACAGATACTACAACACCAGATGCAGGTTCAGCCGAGTTTGATGCAGGAGCTGGTTCAACTACTTCACTGGGAGCTCGATGAAGAGTTTGGCCGTTTGCTTGTGACGTTTTCGACGATCAGTAGTGGTTTCTACTAGGATTCGATCTTGACCTGTGGTTTTATGTTGTTTTGGTATCTTTCTTTTGGATCTTCACCCATAGCCGGGTTGTGATGTTTTGAATGATGTTTTGCTTATGTAATTTATTGTGTGAAGTGGCGAGTGTAAGCCAACTATCCTCTTTTGCAATTTAATCCCTCTTTTACATGAGTCGTGCAAAGATACCAAACTTGAGATCATTCTAGGATGGGCTTATACCTTTAAGTCGTGCCTCGACACGTAGGAGGTATAGTCCCATCCTGGGCATTACAAGTTGGTATTCAGAGCCTTCTCCGACCTAGAAGCCCCCACTGATTGATCGAATCGTTGACGGTTGAGTCTAGGCACACACTGAAAATATTTTGAGTCCTATATTTATATCGGAGAGTAGGATTTCTTTTGCTTCTCATATCTTTTCATTCTGGTGAGGACTCCTGACGACTACTCTTGCCTCTTCTACTTTCAAAAATCGCACCAAATTTTTTTTTAGGATCTCGCGAGTATTGTTTGGATTGTTCCGATGTTTTTGTGACGAGAACATTGTTCTCGATGCCTCCTGCCATTAGGGGTTGTGGCAGTGTCCCGGGGAGTTGAGCTCCAAGGTGTTGTCGTCACAAATCCATCGCGGCAGTACTAGAATACTTAAGACGGCCGACATCGAAAACTCTCCTATGCGGTTAGTGGCAAGATAACCCCGACATCACCCAGTACTGGGGAGGTAGCTCGAGAGTATTGCCATAGCTTGTTATAGTGGATGCTTTTCGAAGGTCCGAGGTAAACAGTTTCCGAGAAAGACTGGTTATGTGTTGAAGGATGGATACGCCTGGATGTAGGTTTAGAGTTGATTGCGCGGTGCTTCCCGTGTATCCCCAACACCTGATTGCATAACTGGAAACTTTCGGAAATCTATAGGTGGGTTCATCTAGTAGTTCTAGGCATTCTTCCAACGAGTGCATGATATGAAGTTCGGGGTTCTACATTGAGTGAAGTGGTTTTATGGACTTGTTCTGATCGGGAGTTGCATCTTAAAGGGTCCTTGGCTATGCTGATCCGGGGATTGCAAAACCCTTTTGTAACACGTTCCATGAGCTTTCAACACGAAGATGTCGAATGAAACTTCTATCTTGTATTTGTTCTATCTGTTCTTTGTTCCTTTTTATTTTCTTTTTGTTCTCCAAGTGGCTTCTCGACCAGTGATGTACCTACAGAATTCATTCGTTCAATCCTCTGTTCGAATGATATTGTGAAGATGATGCTGCAACACATCTATCCTTTGTTTTGTTTTGATTCTGGTATTCGAGTTGCTTCAATGTCAAATGTTGATTCCATACCTTTCCTAATCGGTGTTCTCATATTTCTATGGGAGTGCTAGTCCTTCTTGACCATCGAGATTTTCATGTTAATCCTTTTTCAACCGGTGTGCCTTCTCTTCAAGTTATTCCATACAGACGCCGTTGAGAAATCTGGCGATTTGTCTGTTTCAATCATCCCAAGTTGTCTTTGTTTCCCCACCCTCCCACCCTTTTTCTTCTTGGAGCCAGAGTCTCTAATGAAATATCCATTTTATTAATGTGATGTTTCTTCATTCTTTTCGTCCAACTTCATTATCCGGTGATTTATCGTGAAGATGCTCAAAAGCTTCAAGTTCATCATTCTTTTGTTCTCAAATTCTGCCGGTGGATGTAATTCAAGATTTCGGTGTTGATCTTATCCTTTTTCCTCATTTCACAATGCTTTCTTATTCCGGTGCACCAATTAATCATTCTCCTCTTGCTATTCATATCCGGAGTGCTGAACATTCATAATTCCATTCTTAATCCGTTCAAATTATTTTGAGCATTGTCTTCTTATTCAAGCCATTTAATTCAACCGGTGCAATATCTCTTAAGCAATCTTTTTCAACGGTGATTTCTTTGAGTGGGCCCTAACCCACAGGTCTTTTCCCAGGATCTTACCTGACAATTCTATTTTTTCTGGAGTTATACTCAAATTCTTCCAAAGTGTGACGTAAGAATGATTTCCATCAATCATATGACTTCTCCAAGATCGCTTTCAAATTCTTGTTCATCATTGGTTCAACCTTTTAATTCTTCATTCCGGAGTGCTCAACAATTCTTCATGGCATTTCTCGTCTTCACTATCAACATTTGGAGACCGGAGAAGTGTTTTCTCGTAAATCTTGGCCCGTCTTCTTGAAGATTCGTGGTTCTAGCTTCTTGTCATCCTCATTATTGTTTCGATTGTGAGGAATTCTTTTTATACCGTCCGAAGCATTTCATGAATTCTTTTATTTGTGATCCTCCGAAGGTCATCACTTCAGAATATTTCTTCGTTCTCAGTTTTCAACTTCGTTCTCCAAATATTCTTCATTGATGTCTCTTCGTTCGTCTCCATATTCTTACGGTGGTTCATTCAAATTTACTTTTCCTTGTTATCGTTTTAATTCACCCATTCTTTTCATAATCCGACCGGTGGTTCGTTAAATAATTATCCGAGGTTGTGCTAGATCTCTCTTTAATTCTTTCCAACGAGAATAAGTAGTATGCCAAATCCTTTGGTTATCATCAATTTAAATTGGTGAAGGAGATGCATGACATAATTCTTATTCTTATTCCTTCATGGTGATTTAATCTCTTTTTTCCGGAGCTTGTTCATCATATCATATTCTCGGTCCTAAGTTGTTCATCTTGTTTTCCAGAGCTCCAAATTATTTCAATCATATCATTTCAAGCTGCATCTAATTCATCGCAGGCCTTGAATCTTATTCTTTTCATCTTTCACTTCTCATGCTTTCATTACCGGAGTTTTTCATGGTGGTTCATCATCATTTAATTCATCCTCGAAGTCTTCATCAAGATTCTTGTTGGAGCTCAAGCATTCTTCATCATGCATTCCAATTGCAGTCCGTTCTACCTTATCTTTCAGATGGTGTTATGTTATTCTTGATAATTTTCCTCCATGTTTCATGATTCACAAGTTGTCAACAATGAGATATTTAAAACCATCATTTTCCGTGTTCAGGAGATCCTTTCAACCCCTCATTTTTATTCGTTGGAGTTATCTTGGGCTGTATTTCACCTAAAGCTTTTCCCTAAGGATTTTGCTATTGTGGTGCTTATAAATGACCCAAGTTCTTCATTTATCATTCCGGTGAGATAAGTTTATCGTCTCCTTGTTGATCTCTATCCAATCAATTGTTTAAGTTAGTGGCTGGTTGTCACCTCTTAATTTTGAGATGTTTTCCATAAGCCCACATCAAGCTTATTCTTTCGTTGTTGAATTTCCAACAACTCCATTCAACCCTTCTTCGTAAGGATGATTTTCTTATTCATCTTGAGAAAAGTTGTTATTTTTCTTCTCCGTTCTTTTCTTTCCAACGACCTATGCTATTCTTTCATTCCGGAGGCTTTGTGATGATCTCTCTTTGACCATCATATTGTTTTATTGAGATCATGTTCTTTCCCTTGCTTATCTATTTAACCGGAGTGTTGTATTCTCCACTCTATTTTCTCTCATCTCATCTAGTTTTGCCTATCTTCTTAACCGGAGTGCTGTCTGAATCCTTCTTACCCCATGTGCCATTCTTTTAATTGTTCTGGAGGCTATATGTTGTTCATTTCATCAAGTATCACTCCATCTCCTCAAGTTCTTGTTCAATTCCTTCCATTTTCAGTCGGAGTGCTGTCCAAATTCTGTCATTCTTATTCCTTGGCTATACCGTTGTGGTTTCATATTCTTTTGGTTCGTAAGCTCTTAATTCTTGTCTTTCAACCTGCAAGGCTCTTGTAATGTTCCTTGTTCCTCCTGCTTACCGGAGTGCTCTTAACTTCGTTCATCTCCGTTGTACTCTTTCTTTCAAGATTGTTCAACCTATCAAGGTTCTTTGGTTTCACTCGTCTGTCAAAGAAGCAACTTTGTTTTACCTCTTCTTTTCGTTTTTACCCGGTGCTATCTCTAGGATCTCGGGTCGAGATCCTCTGTTAGTGTGGGAGAGTTGTGACGCCCGAGACCGACGTCCCAGAAGATACCAGAAGATTCCAGAAGATTCCAGATGTTCCGGGTTGCCCGTGTGTTTCTTTTTGCTTGTGTTATTTATTTTTTGCATTGCATCATGTCATCATGCCATCATCTCATTAATTTTTGCAACTAAATAAATTGTGTGTACCTTCGATCCATTTAAATCGAGGGAAGGTGACTTCTCTTTATAACATATAAAAGTCTCTCAATATTTTAGGGAGCTATATTATAATATTCCATTTGCTTCGGAATAACCCAACACACTTGCATTTATTCTCCAGACATCTTTTGATTCAAGTTACACCTTCAAAACCCTCCCTATAATTCTTTTCCTATTTATCGAGGTTCCTCCGAAAATTCGAACATTTTTTGGACACTTCCGGAGCCATGTCATAGTTCAAATCGTTTGAATTAAATTCAAATATGTTTGAATTATTTTCCGATCATGCCTTTTCTATTTTTCTCGGACCGTGCTCATTTTATGGGCCCGAGAAAATTACCCTCTCGTGTATATTCTTTCCGCAGTTGTCCTTTTTTTCCTTTTCTCTCTCTTTTGAGATCTCTGTTTTTTTCTTTAATTAGTAAAGAGAGAAGAAAACCTCAGCAGGAGTCCAGCCGCCGGCCTGCAGACCTTCCCTCCGCGCGGCCCATCAGGCCCTCGCGTCAACCCTAGCGAGGCTGACCCCTCCTCCCGCATCGCCCCTCTCCCCTCGTCCTCTCCCACCGAGCGCCGCCAGACATTTTTTCCTCGCCCGCACCTTTCCCTCGCTCGACCCTCTCATCCCACCACGACACCGCACCTTCCCTTCGCCGATCCCCTCGATCTCCTCTGTCGCCGAACCCTCTCTCTCCCTCGGTCATACCGCAGCTCCAGCCTCGCCTCCCCTCGAGAGCAGCTCGTCCGGGGCCTTTCCTCTCTTCCTTCGCCTGGCGCAAGGTCGCGGCCTTCTCCAGGGACGCCGAGCCCCAGCGCTCGCTAGCGCCGAGCGCACGCGCCCGCGTCACCGGCCCTCTGGTTCCATGGCGCCGTCGCTCTTCTCCAGCGCCAAGGCCGTCCGCCTGCAGCGCCACCCTCCGTGCCTCGTCAAGCGCCGCGTCCATCCTGCACAGCGCCACCGTGCCCCGATCCAGGCCCAGAGCTCCGCCTCCGTCGCCAAGGCCTCGGTTGCCGTCCTCCGGTTCCCCCGTCGCGCTTGCCTCGTCTCCAGGCCCCGTCCAGACCGCTCCCTCCTCTCCAGCAAGTTGTGAGCGCCCCTCCTCTCCAGCGGAGCCAGGGTCGGCCAGTTGCGCCGTGCACCTCGTCCAGGGCTCCAGCACCGCCGCGGCACTTCCTCTGCTCCGAGCGGCCGTGCTGCCGTTTTTGTTTGTATTGTGTTGCCTGTGCTGTAATTTTTGCCAGTACCCCGACGGGCCTCGAAGAGTTCGGTTTTGGCAAGACCGACGAGCTCCTACTTCAACTACGACTCGAGACCGAAGATACAAGTACCACGGCGACCGCGAGTACCCCTACCGACGCCCGTGAGCGTCTACCGTAGAACCTTGAGGACCCCGTGGAGGACGGACATCAAGTACCTCGACGCCCGGAGCCATCGGAATCGCCAAGTACCTCGACCTAGTGCAAGACGACCGAACGGCTACAAGATGACCATCAAGTACCACTACACCGTGAACGTCGTCGGATCTTCAAGTTTCACGGAGCATCAAGTA
Source organism: Secale cereale (assembly GCA_902687465.1). Classification (NCBI taxonomy): domain Eukaryota; kingdom Viridiplantae; phylum Streptophyta; class Magnoliopsida; order Poales; family Poaceae; genus Secale; species Secale cereale. Next base: position 548,042,596 of record LR738715.1, on the reverse strand, counting down.
CGACTACACGGCGACCCACCAAGTACCACGACACGAACGTGAACAACTACCGTCGCCGGAACATCTACTTCCCACTACGAACGTGTACCCCTACGTCGACGACGATCCCGACAAGTACCACTACCGTCGACGTGTACCTCTACGGAACGACTTCTTCCTCTTCGGACACGTGAACACCTTCTTCCTCTACGTCTCGAACCGCCCCGAAACGCACGCTTCAAAGGTATAACGAGACGACCCCGTGGATGACCCGTGAGATGCTTGTTGTGGTTGTATGAAATGTTTCCCGTGTGTGCTTCCTGCCCGTTCCGACCTTTTGGCATGTTCCTCGGTTGCCTCGTCACCGACCCGTGGGAACCCGGAAACTGGGAGCACCCCATCATCTTGCATGTCTCGTTCGCTCCACCTTTGCTTTGCACCGGTCTCTCAACGAGTTACCGGAACCGTTATGTTGCGTGGCATCATTTTCGGATCGTTGCCGTGGCACCCTTTCCTTCCACCACGGTGACATATTCTTCATATCCTCTTAAGTCAACCTTTTAATTATAATTGCATAAAACTTGATCATATCATCCGCATCATGTTAACAACATTATATGTGTGAATTGTTGTTGCTTATAATTACTAAACATGCTCATGGGGATTTTCCGGATATGTTGTTGTTTCTTCCGACCTCATTTAAAATGTCTAAATAGTTAGTTTATTTATTCTTCACCTCATGCCATGTTAACAACAATTAACCTTGTCTTGTAAATAACGAGAGTCAACTAAATAAATAATTTTGTGGTGTTTCGTCAATATGCAACTCGTTGCATATTGATCTCCACTTAACTTGTAGTATTTGTTTGTGCACTTTGCCATGCCATGCATATTTAAACCGGACATGCATCATACTTGGATGTGCATCGTATGCCATGTTTATGCTTGTGTGTTTACCGTGTTGTTTCTTTCTTTCCGGTTGCTTCTCTTGTTAGCTTCGGTTTCGTTCCAGAGTTGTGAGGATTCTCTCGTCTGTGTTGCTCCGCCTACTTCATGGATCCGTTCTTCTTCCTTGTGGAATCCCAGGCAAGATGACCGAACCCGGATACCATTACTATCTTTGCCTATTGCTAGTAGTTCCGCTCTATAGTTTTGCCTCGATGCCCATGATCTTCTTGTCAGCCTCCTACTTGTAACCATTGCCCTGTTTAACCAACCTACCTATGCAAACCGTTGCTTGGCTAAGTACGCTTCGCTCAGCCCTTCTTATAGGATTGCTAGTTGCAGGTGAAGATTGAAGATGCTTGCTTCATGATGAAGTTGTTGGGTTATATCACACTATATATAATCCTTAACTGAAATCATCTATATATTGGCAAGGGTGGAAGGCTAAGCCTTTTGCTTGGTGTTTTGTTCCACTCATGCCGTTAGGAACCGTATAAACCGGTGTTATGTTCCTTGATTATGCGTTCCTAACATGGTTGGGGTGTATGGGACCCCCTTGATAAACCGCTAAGTGCTAAGTCTTTTCCAGCAAGTCCCAACATTTGGTACTATTTGCCTCATAATAACAACTTAATTAATTAATTAAAATTGCATAGGGGGTCGCGTCCCCGAGGATTCTTAATTCTACATAGCAGGGGGGGCCAGTGCTGATGGTGTTGGTCCCAAACGGGGAGCCTACGGGAACCACCACGGGGAAACTCGAGGATTGGGTCCTGTAGCATCACCCATCCGGTCGTGTCCTGAGACTTAGATACGCGCGGCTACTATCAGGGTGTCGACACGCCGGGAGGATTTGCTGGATTAGCCTTACCTTAGTTCGGTTTAACTTGAGCACGGGATTCCGAGAATACTCGGGTCTTCCCACTTTGGAGTTGCGACTCCGCGGATCGTGGGCTTGTAATGGGTCAAGTTGGAACACCCCTGCAGGGTTATGAACTTTCGAAAGCCGTGCCCGCGGTTATGTGGCAGATGGGAGCTTGTTAATATCCGGTTGTAGAAAACTTGACACAATGTTCTAATACACTACCAGCGTGTGTACCGTGACTGTCAATTTCCGAATAGGGATTCGGGAGTTGAACACGGTGGGGTTATGTTTGACGAGTTTTAGCTAGGATCACTTCGTGATCATCACTCGTCCGAGGCACTTCTCTTCTCGCTCTCTTTTACGTAAGTTAGTGCTAGTTGCTGCTGCAGACTTGATCCTTCACCTCTTATTCTTTTCTTCAGCCTTGTCCTCACCCAAGGCTTAAATAGTCATGTTACCCGGGAACGGGATTGCTGAGTCCTCTTTGGCTCACAGATACTACAACACCAGATGCAGGTTCAGCCGAGTTTGATGCAGGAGCTGGTTCAACTACTTCACTGGGAGCTCGATGAAGAGTTTGGCCGTTTGCTTGTGACGTTTTCGACGATCAGTAGTGGTTTCTACTAGGATTCGATCCTGACCTGTGGTTTTATGTTGTTTTGGTATCTTTCTTTTGGATCTTCACCCGTAGCGGGGTTGTGATGTTTTGAATGATGTTTTGCTTATGTAATGTATTGTGTGAAGTGGCGAGTGTAAGCCAACTATCCTCTTTTGCAATTTAATCCCTCTTTTACATGAGTCGTGCAAAGATACCAAACTTGAGATCATTCTAGGATGGGCTTATACCTTTAAGTCGTGCCTCGACACGTAGGAGGTATAATCCCATCCTGGGCATTACAACTTCACCTGCAACTAACAACGCTACAAGAGGGGCTGAGCGAAGCGTACTTAGCCAATCAACGATTTTCTAGGAAAGACGGTTAGAGTGTTTCATGGCAACAATAGGAGGCTGACGAACAGGAATAGACATCGATGCATATCTAAAGAATGATACAACTAGCATAGGCAAAGATAGAGGTGATATCGGGGAATGGTCATCTTGCCTGTTGAGTCCACGGAGGGATCGTAACCTTGCTCCTCAAACTCAGTCTCGAAAGGAACCTCGAACTCCGAATCGTCACCGGGCTATAACCAACACAACAATGCAAACACCGGAACACAATCAATCATCATACAATGCTCAAACACATGATGCAAGATATGATGCATATGAATATGGGTATGATATGATGCAACTCAAATGAACATGATGGGTGCACATGTGACATGGCAATAAACAAGATCACCACACAAGTAGGAACACATGCAAAAGGAAATAAGGGCAACATGGTCACAAGTGGTTATGAAGTTGAATTAAACAAGCACCCAACAAGTTTAATAAGTTGTTTAACATGGCAAGGGGTGCAACTAGGACCAACAACATCATGCTAGCATTTTAAATGGGTCGGAAAGAACAAACAACAATTTCCGAAAACTCCAATGTTCATAATAACACATATTGGACACATCTGAGAAAGTCATATTTTTTAGAGTTTTTAAACATGCAAAACAACAGCACCATCTTAATCTACACATGTTTCCACCCCAAATACATATAAAGTTTGTCAAATTTGGAGTTGTGGTTATTTAGTTATGAATTTAACAAGTTTGAGCATATTTAAAACACAAAATAATTCAAACAACAATTTAAATGTTTTTAACATGGCAACAAACTACATATAAATATTCCACACTAAAAACTAGGCAGTTTTCATATATAAAGCATTTTCAACAGATGCATATATTAAAAGATATGAATATGCAAAAGAAAATGCAGAAAAAGAAAATAAAAACAAAAACAGAAAAGGAAAAAGGGCTAAACTGACACGGCCTGATCTAGCCCTAGTCACTGACCCGTGGGTCTAGGGGGGTGCTAAGGTAGCAGAGTGGTTGTGGAAGTGGATGTGAGTGGCGCTGAGGCTGCCAGGTGGGACCGGCTTGTCAGTGGCACATAAATGGCAAGGGGGGGGGGGGTTAATCCACTGCCTCGGCGGGAATCGAACCCTGGCTACTGGTTTACTGAACGAGAGACACACCACTGGGCTATGCGTGTGCGACTGACAGAAGAGGGAAACATTGCCATATGAGTAAACTGAAGAAGCAGAGCAAAGGGGAAACAGGGCCGGTCGGAGGAGCTCGTCGGAGCTGCCCCGACGACCAAATCGTGCGGCGGAGGCGTGCGGTGTGCTTCTGGAGGAGTTCTGCACACGCGACAAGCACTAGCAGAACCTAACGACGACTACAACGTCGCCGGCAGCATCAAGCAGAGGCGGCGGTGACGAACTACGGCGCGATAGCTGCGGGTCCTAACAGAGCGGCGAGAGCACGAAGCAGGCCCTATGCGACACGACGAGGACGAAGGACATACGTAGAGGATCAACGATGGTTGGGGCACTCGCCGGAGACGAGGCCCAACGGCGACAAGCTCGGGTGCTCGCGGCTAGCGTGGCTAGAGCATGCAAACGAGGAAGAAAAGGGGTCGGGGAGGTGCGCAGACTCACTGTAATGCCCCGGATGTAATACTTTCCCTTTTGGGTATATAATATATCTCCGGCTTCATCTATTTCCATTCCGGGTTCTTTGTCTTCGGGTTTTCGTCGTGTTGTTGTGTGCGTGTGTGGCTTTCATTCATATCATGTAGACACGTGCATCGCATTGCATTTGTGTTGTCGGTTGCATCCGGTTCCACGCGTTCCTTCCCGTTGTCCGTTTCGCGTTCCGGAGCTCCCTCACGTGTCCGTGACGTCCCGTAGGCCTACTTTGTTGTTTGGGCGTGTAACGTTACCGGTGTGCCGCGAGGTTGTTGTGTGTGTTGTTGTTTTGTTGTGTGCAACCCGCCTCTCAAATCTCGTCGCGTTTGGACTCCGTTTGCTATCCCTTCCGTTATTCGTGTGGGTCCAAAGTGCCTTCACTTTGTGTCCCAGAAACACCCCTGCTGCAGTCCACTACCTTCTCCTAGGCCCATCTAAACTACCCCCGCGATCGGATCCGTCGGATCGCGATCGGAGGGCTCCTAACACCCCCAACTTCCCTCAAACCCTAAAAATCTGCTATATAATAGACCCCTATGTCTATTTTTGGCATCTCTAGCTTCTTCCTCCTCCTTCCCCTAATTTTCTGGATCTGGCCATCCCCTCCTCTCCACTTGGCAGTTTCCATCCAGTTCCCTCGATCCTCCCGCAGAGACCGATCGGTCCAGATCGCCAGATCGCCGTTTCCTTCGATCCCAGCCGAGCCGCCGCCTTCCCTCGCAGGGTCAATGCCTCTCGTCCCTCCGCTCGACCGCACCGAAGACCAGGACCACTTCGACGCCTCCCGGCCCACTCCGCGCCACCGAGCCAGCCGCCGCCTCCAGGCCCGTACGCTCCCGTAGTGGCCCGTCCCTCTCTTCGCCTCGCCCCGCCGATCCACCTGGGGCCCGAAGACCAGGCCGCTCCGCCAGGACCACTTCGCCGCACGGGCCTCCTTCCCCTCCCGCTGGGCCGCGCCACTCGGGCCCCGCCGCCGCCTCCAGGCCGCGGGCCAGATCCGTGGGCCGCCGCCTCCGCACCGCCAGGCCGGACCCGAGCCAGATCGGGCCGCCGCAGCTCCTCGGCCCGTTTTTTTTTTCAGATCTGGAGATTGCTCTCTCTCTCCCTAAGTCCCTGTGAAATTAGTTGCTGATGCTGTTTTAGAACTGCTCTAACTTTTTGTGTGGATGTCCGTTTTGCTCAAATAGCATGTCCAGACGTTCGTGGTGAATAGCACTACGTTTTATCTTTTTGTGTCATGCATTTTAGAGATCATCTAGGTGCTTGTTTTGCTGTTGCAAGAGTGCATCGTGATATAAACTTCTGCTATGTGATGTTTTTATGCCATCTTTGCCATGTGATAACTTTTAGCTCGTTTATCCGAATGATGCAAATGACATGTCCACGTGTTCGTCTTGCCATGCTCTACATGTTATATGTGATAGGTTGCATGATAGATTTATTCTTGCCATGTTTATCATCGTTGCAAAGTGCCATGTGGCTGTGATGTTGTTTCACTTGTTATGAAATGCCATCTTGTTGAGCTCGTTGCTATCATTGTGTTTATCTCCATGAAGCATGCTTGTGTGTTTCGGAATCACCATCATGTGTACTTTGATGTGGTGCTTACCACTTGCCATGTTTAGTTTCGAGGTGACTTAAACTTGCTCTCTTAGATGCCATGATGAAATTGCTGTTTTAGGACAGTGAATTTTCACTAAGTCTGAAATCTGTAACGTTCCGATGCCATGTTTGCTTGATGTTCTAGGACAAAGCATGATAGATTTTGAGTGGATCTTGATTGTTCCTTGTATTATATATTGTTGTCTTTCCATTCATGTTCTCACATGTTTATTTGAGTGGCTGTAGCATGTTTATCTTTTGCTCCAAACTTTCAATAAAATTCTGCTGCCAGAATTTTATTGTCAAGTTCAATATGTCCAAGCTCATTGCTATTGATCCGTGACTTCTTTGGGGGTGCACCTTTGGACTTAATTGCTGTAGGATATGTCTAGTCTATGTTCATGTCCTTTGCCATGTTGTTTGAGTGCTGTAGCTTAATTATTTTGTGCTCCGAAGTTACTATGTTGCTGTAATTTTCAGCTTTCGCTCATTTCTTGTTTCGGGCATAACTTTTAGCCCGTAACTCCGATTTCAGCGAATCTTATATGAAACTTGATTGATTTTCTGTGTAGATTCATAATATCACATTGTTATAATGTTTTGAGGTGTTTTGCTTGAGTGCTATTTTTCCGTGCTCCGTGTGCATCCTTAGTGCATCCATCATGCATCCATCATTTTCGAGTGCGCATTGCATCTTGTTGATTTGTGCTTGGTGTGATTGTTGAGCACGAAGCTGAGACCGAGTACGAGTACGAGCACGAGGTTACCAACGAGGTTGAGCACGAGGACCCTTCTTACGATCCGAACGACTTCTCTTCAGGCAAGATGACCGAACCCCGATAACATTACTATCTTTGCCTATTGCTAGTAGTTTCTGCTCTATAGTTTTGCCTCGATGCCCATGTTCGTCTTGTCAGCCTCCTACTTGTAACCATTGCCATGTTTAACCACCCTACCTACGCAAACCGTTGCTTGGCTAAGTACGCTTCGCTCAGCCCTTCTTATAGCGTTGCTAGTTGCAGGTGAAGATCGAAGATGCTTGCTTCATGTTGAAGTTTGGTTGGGTTATATCACACTATATAATTGCTTAAAATGAAATCATCTATATATTGGCAAGGGTGGAAGGCTAAGCCTTTTGCTTGGTGTTTTGTTCCACTCATGCCGTTAGGAACCGTATAAACCGGTGTTATGTTCCTTGATTATGCGTTCCTAACACGGTTGGGGTGTATGGGACCCCCTCGATAAACCGCTAAGTGCTAAGTCTTTTCCAGCAAGTCCTAACATTGGTACTATTCGCCTAAACAACTAAAACTTTCCGAGGGAGTAATTAACCCGAGGCTTAATTAATTCAACCCCCCTGGGCCAGTGCTCGACTTGAGTGTTGGTCCAAACTAGAGCCACTTGCGGATACCACCCAGTTTGCTGGGATCTTCGGTATCTGTACGTACTGCTCATCCGGACGTGGCCTGAGACTAGATACGCGCGGCTACTATCAGGGTGTCGGCACGCCGGGAGGATTTGCTGGATTAGCCTTACCTTAGCGTAGTATATCTTGAGCACGGGATTCCGAGGATACTCGGGTCATCCCACTTTGGAGTTGCGACTCCGCGGATCGTGGGCTTGTAATGGGTCAAGTTGGAACACCCCTGCAGGGTTATGAACTTTCGAAAGCCGTGCCCGCGGTTATGTGGCAGATGGGAGCTTGTTAATATCCGGTTGTAGATAACTTGACACAATGTTTCGAATACACTACCAGCGTGTGTTCCGTGACCGTCAATTTCCGAATAGGGATTCGGGAGTTGAACACGGAGGGGTTATGTTTGACATGTTGTAGCTAGGATCACTTCGTGATCATCTTCTCGTCCGAGGCTTTCTCTTCTCGCTCTCACTCACGTAAGCTAGTTGCTAGTTGCTGCTGCAGACACTTATTCTTTTCTTCAGCCTTATCCTCTCCCAAGGCTTAAATAGTCTTGTTACCCGGGAACGGGATTGCTGAGTCCTCTGTGGCTCACAGTTAATTCACCACACCAGATGCATGTCCAGTTGTGAGCTATCCAGGTGATGGCACCGAGCTGGACTGGGAGTACGACGAGGAGCGTAGTCGGTACTATGTTCGTTATCCGGATGATCAGTAGTGGAGACTTCTACTAGGATTCGATCCGACCTGTGGATGTTATTTAAGTTTGGTATCTTGACATTTGGATTTTGCCCTTAGAGGGTTGTGATATTCTTAATGTATGATGATTGAGACATGTATTGTATTTGTGTGACGTGGCGAGTGTAAGCCAACTATTTATGTTTACAATCCCCTCTTTTACATGAGATGTGCAAAGATTACCAAACTTGAGATCATTCTAGGATGGACTTATGCCTTTAAGTCGTGCCTCGACACGTAGGAGGTATAGCTCCGTCCTGGGCATTACACTCACCACAAGCACGAAGGTGTGCTTGGTTAGACGAGAGGAGGCCGGAGATGGTGGAATCTCGCCGGAGTTGAACGGAGACCGACGCGGGGGAGCACGACAAGGAAGGAGTCGAACTTGGCATCCCTCGGGGCTGTAGAGGTAGCAAGTGACGTAGTCGTCGACGGGGAACTTGCCGAACATGATCTCCTGGGCATAGGTGGCCGGAGAGCACGTCGGCGACAAGGACGAGCACTTTGATGCACGCGGGACGGCGGTGGAGTGATGGATCTGGGGGTCTAGGTGGCCTGGCGGCGGGCGAGGAAGGAGGAGGGAAACCCTAGAGGGTTGGTGGACATGGCGGGGGCTTAAAAAAGGGGCCAAGATGACGACGGTGCGTGACAGTGTGCTTGCCCATGGTCCCCATGGCGTGAACTGGAGGAGGAAGAAAAGGTGGGTGAGGCGGAGGAAACGGTCGCTGACATGCGGGCCCGAGGTGTCCATGTGGAAGCGACAGAGAGGGGGCGTGTGGGTGTGCGGGTGAGAAACGGCGAGAGGGACGCGCGCGGGCTGCTAGCTGGGCTACGGGCTGATGGCTTCTCGCCCCTCGTTGGTTACCCCAAGTGGAAGGTTGAGATGTAGCGTAGCGGAAAATTTCCCTTGGCAAAGATACCAAGGATCGAATCCCGTGAGACTCCGAGGGTCGATAAGTAGGTGTCAACGGCGCCAGAAACTTAGCGGTTGACGGGACCTGCACACAGATACAGATAACTTTGCTCCCAACGAGTACAGAGAGGTTGTCAATCCCTCCGGCCTTGTTGTTTACAAAGGATCAAACACAAGAGATAATAATGATAGCTATGACTGCAACTAGGAAATAAAAATAGGAAGTAAATAGAAGGTGTGATCAGCGGTGGTAATATGGACCGGGGTCCCATGATGTTCACTAGTGATGTCTCTCTCCCAAAAGACGATAAAACAGCAAAGCAAGATAAACAAATTACAGCTGGGCAATTGACATGATTATGTGCGCAAACCAATGCTAACTATGCTGCAAAGAAAGGTAGAGGCTCAAAAGCATGGGCGGTACGCCAAGGCAAGTAGACCGAAATCCATCTGCATCTAGTACTAATCATCCACCTTGACATATCTATCCAGAACATCTCGCTGGTATTAAGTTGCGAATCCCACCCAAAGTGTAAACTCAAAGAAACACACAACTGCATTAAAAGAACTTTGCGTAAAGTAAACAATCCTTGCACCCGCAAGTACAAGCGCCGTTGTTTTCTCCCTTGTGGCAACAGCACATCCCCTAGACTCATGTTTCTATCACTCAAGCTAGTCATCAGGGGGCATGAACCCACAATCAAGCATAACGCTCCCTCTTGGAGTTACTACCTACTACTTGGCCAAAGCAATAAACAGCAACGGAGAACATGCAAGAATTACTCAAGAACAAAGATATAAAAGAGGTGAATCAAATATATTACTCAAACACAATCTGAACATAGTCTCATAATCCATCACATCCCAGCAAACTCAGCAAAGCAACAGCAGAAAGATTACATATGTGCCTCGATCATGTAGGGCAGCTCACGAGGTCTAAACCATGAAGAGCAAAGAGGGGAGGAGAACATCACATAGCTACTGATCATGGACCCATGGTCCAAGGTGGACTACTCACGACTCATCCAGGAAGCGTTCATGGTGGTGGAGAAGCTCCCGGTGGTGGTTCTCCCCTCCGGCAGGGTGCCGGGAAGAGTTCTCCTGATGCTCCCGATCTTGGAAGCGCTACGGCGGCGGAACAGAGGCGAGATCGCGAAAAAGGGTTCTGTCCTCCAGGGTTTCGGGACGAGAGGGATATATATGCGAAGGGGGCAGCCAGAGGCGGAGCAGGGGCCCCAGGCGCCCCCCTGGCGCGGCCAGGGGTGGGGCCGCGCCAGGTGGCCGCCTGGGCCTCCCCTGGCTCCCCTATGGCCCATCTTTGGTTCTTCGCGAAGCTTCCTGTACGCTGATTTTTCCTATATTTTTCCTGGAATTTTTGGAGCACTTTTAATATGGGGGAAACCTGAAATAGAAAAACAGCAGAACAGGAACTGGCACTGTGGTGCACTGAGTTAATAGGTTAGTCCAAATATGATCAAAAGTGCATGGAAGTGCATCAATATCATAGCAATATCACACAAAAGAAGCATGGAGCAAGCAGAAATTATAGATACGTTTTGGACGTATCAACATCCCCAAGCTTAATTCCTGCTCGTCCTCGAGTAGGTAAATGATAACAAGCATAATTTCTGTGGTGACATGCTACCAACCATATAAGAACTTTTTAAGTAAAGCAATCATGGCATGTAATTCAATTCAAGTCATAACAAGCAAGAGTCTATATTAGCATTGTAACAAGCAACATAAGAACATAAAGGTGCAAGAGCTCTCGCTGTCCGTGACTCGAATGTCTCCAAATGGTGTTTGCGTGCAAGAAAGGGGATAGGGATATACAAGAGAGTAAAACATAGTTTTTGTATTGTTGAGAACTTAATCTACTAAAGTTTCACACTTGGTCTTCTTTGGAATCTTATCTTGACTCATCCCCAGACCACTAGCCAGGTACAAGTCAAAATGATCCACTCCCTTTCGATATTTTGAGAACTCATGCAATGGATGAGCGTAAGCAAGAAAGTTGACACTTAGGATGGCAAAGAGAGAAAAATGATGAAGGGGAAGACAAAAAAGGTGTGAAAGGCTCACATCAATGAGGACAATCATAGGCGAGAGAAAGCCAAATGATAGATATGATGTGAGGAGTAGGGATTGCCATGCAACGGATGCACATATGAGCTAAGGTAAGCTCTCCAATGGAACTAGTGGGGGTGCATCCAACTTGCTCGCTCAAAAAGACCTAGAGCTCTTTTGAGGAGGCTCATCATTGGAATATACAAGCCAAGTTCTATAGTGTGAAGGTCCCCACATAGCTATATGCATGAATGATAATCTCTATGGAGTACAAGATATAAGATGAAGTACGAGTGTGGATCTCTCAAAAGGAATAGTAGTGTGCCCCCTTCTCTCTTTTTATTTCTTTTTCTCTTTTTTCTATCTTTTTTTTATTTTTTTGGCCTCAATGGCTCTTTCTATTTAACTCTCATTTGTCCTCTTTGGGATCTTTTGATTTTGTCCTCTTTGGGATCTTTTCCTCACTTTAGGGGCAACACTCTATGTATTACAAGAAGTGTAGAAGATCTTTCACACTTTACAAAAGTACTCAACATAAAGAAGATGAAACTATCATGATGTATGCAAATGTATGCCTCTGCCAGTGTAGCAGGATATGCAATGATACTAGCGTGTCATGTAGCAATGATTAGGGCAAGGCCCAACTAGCATGCGGCTCATCGATCAAGCAAAACGCATGTATGACATGAAGATCAAGTCATGAGAGGATGGATGTTGCATGGCAATGTATCTCGGAAAGGCTATGGAAATGCCTTGATAGGTAGGTATGGTGGCTGTTTTGAGGAAGGATATAATGAGGCTTATGATGACAGAGCGTATCGTGCCAAGGATTTGGATGCACCGGCGAAGTATGCGCCAACTCTCGAGGTGAGAAAGGGCAATGCATGGTACCGAAGAGGCTAGAAAAATATGGCTAGGTGGAAGTGTCAACTTTCGAATACTCACATTAGTCCGAAGAACTCATGCACTTATTATCGGTAACTCTCAATCTAATTAGGAGGTTCACAAAGAGACAAGTACCCCGAGGAGGAGTGTATGGGGGTTTGGTTATCCTTGCGCATCCTCGACTCATGGTACGTGAGTGTACTCTAATATTCGATCCCTCCAAAGATTAGTGATCCATCTAGTAGCTAAAGTTCTCAACTATTTTGTAGGTTTTCGAAAATAAACACGGATTGCCCAAAATAAGACATCTATCACTAATAGGCTAAAGCTCTTGACACCAAAAGTTCAGACATTACTCATGGCAATACCTCAAAACTATTGCAAGTCACTACTAAAATTAAATAGCAACCTCAATTACCTACTTTAAGTTAAGACACACAACTCAGTGCAACAGGCAAACTCTCTTAACAAGATAAACATGAAAACTCAAGAGAGTTCAGCAACCAACTAAACAAAATCTCTTTAAAAAGAAAAGCATGAAAACTAAGAGCTAAACATGACAGCAGCTATGGAAAGACAAAGAACACACACATCAAAGATAAGCATGAAAATCCTATGTTGTGTTCTAGGTTGAAGTGGATCGTGTTTCTCTCCCACACAAAGAAAGCTGGGTTCTAACTTGTTATGAACAACAAGCAAAGCTAAAGAAAACTAAAAAAAAGAAACTAAGAGCAAGACGCTCCAAGCATAGCACATAACGCATGAAGTGATAAAATTATAGTGGAACGAAAGACGAACTGATAATTGTTGATGGAGAAGGGGATGCATGGGGGCATCCCCAAGCTTAGACGCTTGAGTCTTCTTGAATATTTCTTGGGGGTGCACGGGGGCATCCCCAAGCTTGAGCGTTTGACCCTCCTGAATCTTCTTTTATCATCTTCCCTCGCACACTTGAAAACTCCCTTCATACATAACTCATCATAATCTGATTAGCGAGGTTTGTACCCACAATAAAATAATTTTTCCCTACTGGAAATAAAAATAATCTTGAAGAGCTACTGTTTCTCAAGATTGCCAAAAGGTTTTGGCAAAGAAAAAGCAAGCTCAAGGTTTGCAAAACGAAGAAAAGGCAAAACAGGACAGAATCTGTGAAAAACAGACCAGCAGGTAGTAAATAATTTTTTCGGGGCACTTCTGCAACTCAAATCAAAAAACTCAGAACAGACGCTCGAAAGCTTATTGTATAGAGCACGCTGTCAAAAAAATTCAGATCAAAAAGATGATCTGGTGATTTTATTCGAATTTTTCTGTCCAAGGACAGAATCTGTTTTCTGGACAGCACGTCACAACTTTTGAACTTTCTTGCAATCGGCGGCTAAACTGGGCACAAAGCTGAAAAGAAAAGATGCAATGATGATGCTACTGTAGTAACAAACATCAAGACACAACAAAATCAAAATAAAACCTAATTCGTTGTGGGCTGCCTCCCAAAAGCGCTTTCTTTTATGCCTTTAAGCTAGGCATGATGCAAAAAGAGAAGATCAAGTTTTATCAAGAGTAAGAGAATAGCTAGCCCGTGTAACGGACTCAAAAGGCAACTTAATCTTCTTTCTAGGGAAGTGTTCCATCCCTTTCTTGAGAGGGAATTGGAATTTTATATTCCCCTCTTTCATGTCAATGATAGCACCAACGGTGCGAAGAAAAGGACGTCCCAAAATAATTGGACATGAAGGTTCACATTCAATATCCATAATAGTAAAATCAACGGGAACATAATTGTCATTGACAATGATAAGAACATCGTAAATCTTCCCCAAAGGTTTCTTTACGGAAGAATCAACAAGACGAACACCAAAAGAACAAGGATCAAAAGGTTTCAATTCAAACATATCGTACATTCTTTTGGGCATAACGGAGGTACTAGCTCCAACATCACATAAAGCATAGCAAGAGAAGTTATTCAACTTAATTTTAATCATAGGATCCCAACTATCTTCTAGCTTTCTAGGTATGGAGGCTTCTACCCTAAGCTTCTCCTCCCTAGCTTTGATAAGAGCATTAGTGATATGCTCCGTGAAGGCAAGATTAAGTGTGCTGGTGTGGGGATCTCTAGACATCTTGTGAAGAAAAGCAATAACTTCAGAAAGGGTGCAATTATCAAAATCAAGGTCACTACTATCAAGTAAAGTGGTAGTGGTGTCCTTTAGGCTCACTTGTTTGGTAGCTTCTATGGTTATAGGAGTTTCTTCTTCTACGGTTGATGTCATAGCATCACCATTAATAGGTCAAATGGGACTAGGAGTGCATTGGGTGCTAAGAGTTTGGATATCCTCAACAACTTGAATAGTAGCAACAGTGTGGTGGGTAGGAAGGCTCTTAATTCTATCTTCTTCCTCCTTTTCTCTAGCCCATCTCTCTTTAAGTTTAGCCATCATCCTAATGTTAATTTGCACTTGAATAGCATTCATAGGAGTGGTCTTCCTCTCCTCAAGAGGAGAAGTTCTAATTTTAAGCAACTCTACCTCATGGGCTAAATTGTCTACCTTCGAAGAGAGATTATCTAGTTTGTCTAGTTTTTCTTCTACACTCTTATTGAAGGCCTTTTGGGTAGTGATGAAGTCTTTAAGCATAATTCTAGTTCAGAGGTGGAGTTCTTGGTGCTAGGATAAGCATTGTTGTTCCCATAGGAATTAGAGGGGAACGGTCTAGGGTTGCTACCAAAATTACTCCTATAAGCATTGTTATTGAAATTGTTTCTAGAGATAAGGTTCACATCTACTTGATCTTGAGCAATCAAAGAATTTAAATGAACATCATGAGGATCAATAGAAGATTGCTTGGAAAGTAGAGACATGATCAAGTCAACCTTTTCATTTAGGGAGGAAATCTCCTCGACAGAGTTTACCTTCCTACCTGTTGGAGCGCGTTTGGTGTGCCATTGGGAATAATTGGTCATCATCTCGTCGAGAAGCTTCGTGGCAGCACCAAGTGTAGTTGACATAAAGGTTCCTCCCGCGGCCGAATCTAACAAGTTCCGCGAGGTAAAGTTCAAGCCTGCATAAAAAGTTTGGACAACCATCCAAGTAGTCAAACCATGAGTAGGGCAGTTCTTGACAAGAGATTTCATGCGTTCCCAAGCTTGGGCAACGTGTTCATTATCCAATTGTTTAAAATTCATTATGTTACTCCTTAATTGGATAATTTTAGCAGGGGGATAGTACTTCCCAATAAAGGCATCCTTGCACTTGTCCCAAGAATCTATACTATTCCTAGGCAAGGATTGAAACCAAATTTTAGCTCCTCCTCTCAAGGAGAAAGGAAAAAGCTTAAGCTTAACAATATCACCATCTACTTCTTTGTACTTTTGCATATCACAGAGCTCAACAAAATTATTTAAGTGCAAAGGAGCATCATCTCCAGCACCGGAGAATTGATCTTTCATAACTAGGTTCAGCAGAGCAGGTTTAATCTCATAAGAAGGTGCTGAAGTGGCAGGTGTAGCAATAGGCGTGCAGATAAAGTCACTGTTGTTATGCCTAGTGAAGTCACACAACTTGGTGTTCTCGGTGGAACCCATAGCAGCAGCAAGCAAGATAACTATTTTTGTGATTTTTGGTAAAGGACACTAAAGCAAAAACTGCAAGGTAAACTAACAAGACTAAAAAGCAAAGATAAAAGATAGCGTGCAACTCCCCTATCTTGAAGAGTGGAGTCCCTGGCAACGGCGCCAGAAACTTGCTTGATGGCTTCTCGCCCCTCGTTGGTTACCCCAAGTGGAAGGTTGAGATGTAGCGTAGCGGCAAATTTCCCTTGGCATAGATACCAATGATCGAATCCCGTGAGACTCTGAGGGTCGACAAGTAGGTGTCAACGGCGCCAGAAACTTAGCGGTTGACGGGACCTGCACACAGATACAGATAACTTTGCTCCCAACGAGTACAGAGAGGTTGTCAATCCCTCCGGCCTTATTGTTTACAAAGGATCAAACACAAGAGATAATAATGATAGCTATGACTGCAACTAGGAAATAAAAATAGGAAGTAAATATAAGGTGTGATCAGTGGTGGTAATATGGACCGGGGTCCCATGATGTTCACTAGTGATGTCTCTGTCCCAAAAGACGATAAAACAGCAAAGCGAGGTAAACAAATTACAGCTCGGCAATTGACAGGATTATGTGCGCAAACCAATGCTAACTATGCTGCAAAGAAAGGTAGAGGCTCAAAAGCATGGGCGGTACGCCAAGGCAAGTAGACCGAAATCCATCTGCATCTAGTACTAATCATCCACCTTGAGATATCTATCCAGAACATCTCGCTGGTATTAAGTTGCGAATCCCACCCAAAGTGTAAACTCAAAGCAACAGACAACTGCATTAAAAGAACTTTGCGTAAAGTAAACAATCCTTGCACCCGCAAGTACAAGCACCATTGTTTTCTCCCTTGTGGCAACAGCACATCCCCTAGACTCATGTTTCTGTCACTCAAGCTAGTCATCAGGGGGCATGAACCCACAATCAAGCATAACGCTCCCTCTTGGAGTTACTACGTACTACTTGGCCAAAGCAATAAACAGCAACGGAGAACATGCAAGAATTACTCAAGAACAAAGATATAAAAGAGGTGAATCAAATATATTACTCAAACACAATCTGAACATAGTCTCATAATCCATCAGATCCCAGCAAACTCAGCAAAGCAACATCAGAAAGATTACATATGTGCCTCGATCATGTAGGGCAGCTCACGAGGTCTAAACCATGAAGAGCAAAGAGGGGAGGAGAACATCACATAGGTACTGATCATGGACCCATGGTCCAAGGTGGACTACTCACGACTCATCCGGGAAGCGTCCATGGTGGTGGAGAAGCTCCCGGTGGTGGTTCTCCCCTCCGGCAGGGTGCCGGGAAGAGTTCTCCTGATGCTCCCGATCTTGGAAGCGCTGCGGCGGCAGAACAGAGGCGAGATCGCGAAAAAGGGTTCTGTCCTCTAGGGTTTCGGGACGAGAGGGATATATATGCGAAGGGGGGCAGCCAGAGGCGGAGCAGGCGCCCCAGGCGCCCCCTTGGCGCGGCCAGGGGTGGGGCCGCGCCAGGTGGCCGCCTGGGCCTCCCCTGGCTCCCCTCTGGCCCATCTTTGGTTCTTCTCGAAGCTTCCTGTACGCTGATTTTTCCTATATTTTTCCTGGAATTTTTGGAGCACTTTTAATATGGGGGAAACCTGAAATAGAAAAACAGCAGAAAACAGGAACTGGCACTGTGGTGCACTGAGTTAATAGGTTAGTCCAAATATGATCAAAAGTGCATGGAAATGCATCAATATCATAGCAATATCACACAAAAGAAGCATGGAGCAAGCAGAACTTATAGATACGTTTTGGACGTATCACGGGTGCGCTGGCTGCTGGGCCGAGGGGGAGAGGCCAAGCCCAAATGCTGTTGGGCTGCGCTGCTGCTGAATCTTTTCTTTTTCTTTTTCTTCAGACAGAAAAACAGAAAGAAAAGCACATGCTAAAAGAAAAGGAATTAGGAGAGGAATAAAATATTCCATAGCTCCTGGATTTATGCCCTATTTTATAAAAATGACTTGGGCACTTTGAGAGGTAGAAAAATAAAACAAGTTTGAATATGGTTCAAACTTCTGTCATTTTTGAACTTGACCAAATCATTTCAAAATGAGGCAAGGCTTTGCAAGGTGACTTAGGTCAAGGTAAGAAAGATGTGGGGAGGAGATGAACATTTTAAAAGAAGAGGTAAGCCACTTGCAAAATTACTTAAAGAAAGGAAAGAAAGGAAGGGAAGAGAGGTGAGTGGTGCTAGAAGAAAGGGGTTTTATCATGGGCGTGAACTTGCCACCACCATCACAACAAGATTAAGAAGACCTCACCTAAAAAACTAGGAAACGAATAAAACACAATGACAAGTGAAAGTGCCATGATGATCATGATGCAATGATGATGATGAAGTAATGCATGAATGCAAAAGAAAAGATAATGTGACAATGCAATGACAATGAGAATGCATAATTGAAAAAGAACCCCCAAGGGAAGGACAAGGATCAATTGGTAAATGCTTTATTGCCATATAAGTAAGGTATCACATATGGGGTGTTACAAACTCTCCTCCACTACAAAAAGATCTCGTCCCGAGATCTAGGACTGAAAGAAGGCGGGATACTCGGAACATAAATGATCTTCTCGTTCCCATGTAGCTTCTCGGTCGGTATGGTGTGACCACTTCACTTTCAAGAATTTGATGGACTTGTTGCGGGTCTTGCGCTCAATTTCTTCAAGGATAGCAACAGGGTGCTCACGATAAGACAAGTCTGGCTGAAGATCAATCTCTTCGGAAGGAATGGTGCGTTCAGGCATCTTGAAGCACTTGCGGAGTTGAGACACGTGAAACACATCATGCACATTTGCAAAGTTGGAGGCAAGCTCGAGTTGGTAGGCTAGATCGCCTCTCTTGCCAAGAATCATGAAAGGGCCCACGTATCTTGGAGCAAGCTTGCCCTTGTTACCGAACCTCTGAGTGCCCTTCATGGGAGAAACACGGAGATAGACATGATCGCCAATGTCGAAAGCCAAGTCACGATGCTTGCCGTCTAGTAGCTCTTTTGACGCGATTGCGTGGCCTTGAGATTCTCACGTATGACTTTGCACATTTCTTTGGCCTCTGAGTTCAAATCATTTCCAAGGAGTTGATGTTCACCAGTCTCGGACCAGTTGAGAGGGGTACGACACTTTCTGCCATAGATAATTTCAAATGGAGCTTTGCCTGCACTTACTTGGAAACTGTTGTTGTAAGAGAATTCGGCAAATGGAAGGCAATCTTCCCATTTCATACCGAAGGAGATGACACAAGATCTGAGCATATCTTCAAGGATTTGGTTCACTCTTTCGACTTTACCACTAGTCTCAGGGTGAAACACAGTGTTGAAGCAAATCTTGGTGCCCATAGCTGACTGAAAAGAATCCCAGAACTTGGAAGTGAACAAGCTTCCACGGTGTGAGGAGATCACTTGAGGAATGCCATGCAAGGATACAATTTTGGAGGTGTACAGCTCTGCCAGCTGAGCTGCATTGATGGATTCTTTGACTGGAAGAAAATGTACTACTTTAGTGAGCTTGTAAATCACCAAAAAGATAACATCATTTCCTTTCTTGGACTTGGGAAAAGCGGTGACGAAATCCATCTCAATGTGATCGAATTTCCACTCGGGAATAGGTAGAGGTTGAAGGAGTCCAGCTGGACGTTGATGCTCTGCCTTCACTCTTCTACAGACATCACATTCGTTCATGAATTGGGCAATCTCCCTTTTCATGCGAGTCCACCAATATGATTGCTTGAGGTCATGGCACATCTTGGAGCTTCCTGGATGTATCGAGAGGAGTGAGTCATGTGCTTCGTTCATTATGAGCTTTCTAAGATCACCTTTGGGAGCCACAATTCTGTCCTCAAAGAACAAAGTGTCTCTGTCATCAATGCGATAGCACTTGTACTTGGGAGTACCCTTAGCAATACCATGTTTCACTCTCTGCACCATAGCATCACTGAGTTGGGCCTCATGGATTTGATCTTCCAAGGTAGGAGCAACTTGAAGGTTGGCAAGAAATCCTTGCGGAACAACTTGGAGGTTGAGCTTCCTGAATGATTCACAAAGTTCAGGTTGGAACGGTTTGAGAAGGAGACTGTTGCAATACGCCTTTCTGCTCAAGGCATCTGCAATGACATTGGCCTTGCCAGGAGTATACTCAATGCTTGGATCGTACTCTTGAATCATCTCAACCCAACGAGTCTGGCGAAGGTTAAGGTTCGGCTGAGTGAAGATGTACTTCAAGCTCTTGTGAGCGGTGAAGATGTCCACTTTTCTACCCAACAGAAGGTGTCTCCACGTGATCAAGGCATGAACAACTGCTGCTAGCTCAAGATCATGTGTGGGGTAATTCTTCTCATTTGGTTTCAGCTGACGAGAAGTGTATGCCACAATCTTCTTGTCTTGCATGAGAACACCACCAAGACCTTCCAATGAAGCATCACAAAAGACTTCATAAGGCTTGGACTCATTTGGAGGAGTAAGAACCGGAGCTGACGAGAAGTGTATGCCACAATCTTCTTGTCTTGCATGAGAACACCACCAAGACCTTGCAATGAAGCATCACAAAAGACTTCATAAGGCTTGGACTCATTTGGAGGAGTAAGAACCGGAGCAGAAATGAGCTTCTCTTTGAGTGTCTTGAATGCCACATCACAATCAGGAGTCCACGAGTACTTGACATTCTTCTGTAGCAAGTTGGAAAGAGGCTTGGCAATCTTGGAGAAGTTCTCAACGAACCTTCTTCAATAGCTTGCAAGACCGAGGAAACTTTGGAGTTGTTTGACATTCTGCAGAGGTTCCCAGTTGACAATAGCTTCAACCTTCTCGGGGTTAACAAAAATGCCCTCGACAGAGATAATATGGCAAGATAGAGGACTCTATCAAGCCAGAATTCACATTTGGAGAACTTCGCATAGAACCGGTGCTCACGGAGCCTGTCAAGGACCAAACGGAGGTGCTTGGTGTGGTCTTCTTCATTCTTGGAGAATACCAAGATATCATCCAGATAGACGAGAACGAATTCATTGGTGTAGGGGTTGAATATGAAGTGCATCATCCGAGAGAAGGTGGGTGGAGCATTAGCAAGGCCGAAAGACATGACCGTGTATTCATAGGAGCCAAAACTCGTTCTGAATGCGGTCTTAGGAATATCCTCTTCACGGATACGAATCTGATGGTAACCCATCCGGAGATCGAGCTTCGAGAAAACCTTGGCTCCTTTGAGCTGCTCGAACAATTCATTGATATTGGGGAGCGGGTACTTATTCTTTATTGTCTTCTTGTTCAATCACCGGTAATCAACGCAAAGGCGTTCCGTGCCGTCCTTATTATTGACAAATAGAACACCACATCCCTAAGGAGACGTACTTGGTCTGATTAGACCCATAAGTTCTTGCTCATCAAGTTGTTTCTTCAGCTCCTTCAGCTCATCAGGAGAAAGCTTATACAGACACCGATAGGCTGGCTCGGTACCAGGTTCAAGTTCAATGACGAATTCAACTGGACGGTTGGGAGGCATGCCTAGAAGCTCTTCAGGGAATACATCCTCATATTCACAAACCACCGGAATATGAGAAATGGCATTAATCTTGCCCTTGTCATTGAGAGAGAATAGCCTGATTGTGTTATCTCGAGATGCGAAGATAATCACGTCTTCGTTAGGATGAGTTAGCTTGACCTCCTTGTTTGCACAATCAATATTTGCATCATGCTTGGAGAGCCAATCCATCCCAAGAATAAGATCAATGTCGAAGTTATCGAGAATAACCAGGGAAACCATAAAACTGTAATCTCCCATGTGAATAGATATATCCGGAGCATACAAGCTAGAATTCATGTGTTTGCCTGGAGAAATAATTGATAACTCCTTACCCAGGGGTGCCGAAATGAAATCATGCTTGGCAAAGAATGGTCTTGACATGAAGCAAAGCGATGCACCAGAATCAAACAAGACTTTTGCAGGAATAGAGTTAACTTAGAGGTTACCCAATATCACATCGAAAGAATTCTCTACTTGAGCTGCATTCATCAGGTTCACTCTTGCATGCTTGGGATTGTGCTTGACAATAGCATTGCTGACAGGTGGAGGAGGCGGAAGGCGCCTTGGGTTGGGACACTTGTTGGCATAGTGACCCTTATGAGAACACTTGTTGCAAGTAACTTCTGAAAGAGGCCGATGATAAGGACCGCTTGGTCTTGGAGCTTGGAACTGAGGCTTGGACTGGTTGCTCGGGTTGTGTGGGTGGGAGAATCCATGACCACCTGAGTGCTTGTTGTTGCTTGGAGGACGGAGCACTGGAGGAGGCGGTAGCCAGAACTTCTGCTGCTTGGCAACCACTTGAGAGGAAGAGGAGGAGTGAACAACATCTCTTATCCTCTTTTTGGAAGCTTCACACTTGAGCTGAGCTGCCTCTTGCTTGAGAGCCATATTGTAGAATTGGTCAAATTCATCCGGTTTGAACAATGTGAGAGCAAGTTGGAGTTCATCTTTCAGACCACCTCGGAATTGGTAGATTTTGCTCTTGGCATCGGGGATGTCTTGCTTCGCATAACGGGCAAGATTCTGGAACTCGACATTGTATTGATAGACGGACATGGTGCCTTGCTTCAGGTTGCGGAATTGCTCACGCATGCCTTCAATGACACTGGTTGGAATGTGATGAGAACGGAAATCTCTGCAGAAGTCAGTCCAGGCAATCTCACGACCACATCTGGAGTCTTTGTACTTTTGCCACCAATCAGCAGCTTGATCTTTGAGTTGGAAAGTGGAAAACTTGACATAATCCTCAGGTCTTACATTATTGCATTCAAAGTGCTTCTTGATTTCTGTGATCCAATCTTCAACATCTAGCGGGTCCACACAGTAACTGAAAGACTTTGGTTGGTTTGCGAAGAATTGGTTCAGTGTCGCAAAGTGAGGTTGATTAACATATTTCCTTGGCCTTGGTTCCCTTGATTGCCTTGATTTGTTTGATTGGCTTGGAAATTCTGCATCATTTGCATGAGCATCTGAGTGTTCTGGTTGGTTGCCTGCATAATCGCTCTCCATGCCTCAGACAGAGGAGGAGGGGAAGGAGGACGTTCAGGAGGACGCTCTTCTTCACCCTCTTGGTTTGGGTTGGGAACCTTCTTCGGAGCCATCCTGAAGATGATGACAACCATTAGCCATTGATGCAAAATAGATATGCTAAATCAACGACTAGATATTTGCAACATATAGTCTTCACAATGAACATTCGAACAAAATGAACGAATGAATTCCATAGCTTAATGGTACAACAACTTGTCGAGAAGCCACTTGGAAGAACAAAATGATAGAATAAAACAACAAGGTACAGATGGAACAAATACATAATAGAAGTTTCATCCCACATGTTCGTGCTGAATGCCCCATGGCACGTGTTACAAAGGGTCTTGCAATCCCCAGATCAGCATAGCCAAGGATCCTTTAAGATGCAACTCCCAATTGGAACAACGCCCATGAAACCTCTTCACTAGATGTTGAACCCCAAACCTCATACCATGCACTCGTTGGAAGATTACCTACGAACTACTTGAAACCCACCTATTAATTCTCGAAGCTTTCCGGTTATGCAATCTGGTGTTGGGGATACAGGGGAAGCACCGCGCACTCAACTCTAAACCTACATCCAGTTGTATCCATCCGTCAACACATAACCAGTCATCCTCGGGAACTGTTTACCTCGGACCTTCGAAACGCATCCGCTATACTAGCTATGGCAATACTCCCGAACTATCTCCCCAGTACTGGGTGACTGCTACCTCTTGAGCTTGCGTTGTATTTTCTCGAAGAGGAAAGGGAGATCCAGCACAGTAGCGTAAGTATTTCCCTCAGTTTTTGAGAACCAAGGTATCAATCCAGTAGGAGACCACGCGCCAGTCCCTCGCACCTGCACAAACAAATAAGAACTTCGAAGCCAACGTGATAAGGGGTTGTCAATCCCTTTACAGTCACTTACGATAGTGAGATGTGATAGAGATGGCAGTTTATATTTTTGGTATTTTTTAGTTTAATAAAACAGAAAATAAACAACAGCAAAAGAAATTAACGGGAAATTAATATGATAGAGATAGACCCGGGGCCCATAGTTTTCTCTAGTGGCTTCTCTCATGATAGCGATATTCTACGGCGGGTAAACAAATTACTGTCGAGCAATTGATAGAAAAGCGAATAATTATGAGACTATCTAGGCATGATCATTGTATATAGGCATCACGTCCGAGATAAGTAGACCGACTCCTGCCTGCATCTACTACTATTACTCCACACATCAACCGCTATCCAGCATGCATCTAGTGTATTGAGTTCATACGAACAGAGTAATGCCTTAAGCAAGATGACATGTTGTAGAGGGATAAACTCAAGCAATATGATGAAAACCCCATCTTTTCATCCTCGATGGCAACAATACAATACGTGCCTTGCTGCCCCTACTGTCACTGGGAAAGGACACCGCAAGATTGAACCCAAAGCCAAGCATTTCTCCCATTGCAAGAACTATAGATCTTGTAGGCCAAACCAAACCAATAATTCGGAGAGACTTGCAAGGATATTATGAGCACACATAAAAAGTTCAGAGAAGAACCAAATATCTTTCATAGATAACCTTGATCATAAACTCACAATGCATCGGATCTCGACAAACACACCGCAAAATGAGATTACATCAAATAGATCTCCTCGAAGACCGAGGAGAACTTTGTATTGAGATATATAGAGAGAGAAGAAGCCATCTAGATACTAGCTATGGACCCGAAGGTCTGTGGTAAACTACTCACAACTCATGGTGAGGGCGATGATGATGATGATGAAGGCCTCCGTGATGGATCCCCCTCCCGGAACAGGCTCCAAGATGGGATCTCCACGGGAACAGCAGCTACAGTAGTGGAATTAGGGTTTTCTCTCCTCGTACGGAGTTTCTGGGGTACGTAGGTATATATAGGAGGAAGAGGGGCACCAGGGGCTGCCCTCGAGGCAGGGGGGCGCGCCCTGGGAAGGGGGGCGCGCCCCCACCCTCGAGGGTGGGCCCCCTGTCCTCTGGCTTGGCCCCGAACTTTATCTTGCGTGATTTCCTCCAAAAATATCTCTTGCGAAGGTTTCATTCCGTTTGGACTCCGCTTGATATTCCTTTTCTGCAAAACCCTGAAATTGGCAAAAAACAACAATCTGGACTGGGCCTTTGGGTTAGTAGGTTAGTCCCAAAAGTTATATAAAAGTGAATGATAAAGCCCATTAAGCATCCAAGACTTCATAAATAATAGCATGGAACACCCAAAAATTATAGATACGTTGGAGACGTATCGGTGACGTCGGGGTTATCTCACCACCAGACATGCATAGAAGAGTTTTCTATGTCGGTCGTCTCTGGTATTCTAGAACCGCTATGATACATTTGTGACGACAACACCTCGGAGCTCAACTCCCTGGGACACTGCCACAACCCCTGAATGACAGGAGGCATCGAGAACAATGCTCTCGTCACAAAGATATCGGAACAATCCAAACAATACCCGCGTGATCCTAAAAAAATTGGTGAAATTTTGAGAGTAGAGGAGATAGAACAACGTTAGGAGTCCTCACCAGAGCGATGAAGGGGATGAGGAGTAAAAATAAATGCTACTCTCCGATATATGACTCAAAACATTTTTTGTGTGTGCCTAGACTCAACCGTCAGCGGTTCGATCAATCAGGGGGCTCCTAGGTCGGAGAAGGCTCTGAATACCAACTTGTAATGCCCAGTATGCGATTATGTCTCCTACGTGTCGAGGCACGACTTAGAGACATAAGCGCATAGTAGAATGATCTCAAGTATGGTATCTTTGCACATCTCATGTAAAAGTCAGGGATGAAATTGTAAAAGATAGTTGGCTTACACTCGCCACGTCACACAATAAATACAATAGCATACATCATCCAAAACACAGGGTCCGACTACGGACGAAATCCAAATGAGAAAGATACCATAAACACAAGCCCAGATCCTCCTAGTAAGAACCACTACTGATCATCGGGATACGAAACATAGTAACGACCACGCTCTTCATCGAACTCCCACTGAAGTTCTGAACCATCTCCTGCATTGTTCTCAGTGGTACCTACATCTGGTGTGTGTTGAATCTGTGAGCCACAAAGGGCTCAGCAATCCCGTTCCCGGGTATCAAAACAATCAAAGCCTTAGGTGTGGAAAGGTTATTATAGTGTTTGCAACAAGCACTAAGCACTAGCTTACGAGTTTAGAGCAAGATGAGTACAAGTGCCAATGCTCGCCAAGTTGATCAAGAAGTGATCCTAGATACTCACTATCAAACATAACCCCACCGTGTTCACTTCCCGAAGCCCTATGGAAAGAGACCATCACGGTTACTCACACATGTAGTGTATTCCTATGAATATGGTGTCAAGTTATCTACAACCGGATATTAACAAATTCCCATCTGCCACATAACTGCGGGCACGACTTTCGAAAGATCAAACCCTGCAGGGGTGTCCCAACTTAGCCCATCACAAGCTCACGATCTGCAGAGTCGCAACTCCAAAGTGGGAAGACCCGAGTATTCTCGGAATCCCGTGCTCAAGATATTTTGACAAAGGTAAAACTAATCCAGCAAGACCTCCCGGCGTGCCGACACCTTGATAGTAGCCGCGCGTATCTCGTCTCAGGCCGAGACCGGATAGGTCAGCCTACAGGAAAATACCAGACCTCGGGTTTCCCCAAGGTGGCCTTGCAGTCCGCCCAGTTTGAACCAACACTCATGAGGAGCACTAGCCCGGGTTGTTAATTAAGAACTCGGGTTTGCAACGCCCTATGAAAGTTTTAGTTATTAGGCAAATGTAAAACCAATGTTGGGCCTTGCTGGAAAAGCTTTAAACAGAGCGAATTATCAAGGGGGGCCCATAAACCCCAACCGTGTTAGGAACGCAAAATCAAGGAACATAACACTGGTTTATCGGTTCCTAAGGTGGCATGAGTGGAACAAAACACCAAGCAGAAGGCCAAACCTTCCACCCATAGCCAATATATAGGTGAATTAGTTAAACATGTAGATATATTGTGTTATCCCAATAACAAGTCCAACATGGAGCAATCTTCAAAACTTCACCTGCAACTAACAACGGTATAAGAGGGGCTGAGCGAAGCGTACTTAGCCAATCAACGATTTGCTAGGAAAGGCGGTTAGAGTGTTTCAAGGCAACAATAGGAGGCTGACAAACATGAATAGACATCGAGGCATATCTAAAGAACGATACAACTAGCATAGGCAAAAATAGAGGTGATATCGGGGAATGGTCATCTTGCCTGTTGAGTCCACGGAGGGATCGTAACCTTGCTCCTCAAACTCAGTCTCGAAAGGAACCTCGAACTCCGAATCGTCACTGGGCTCTAACCAACACAACAATGCAAACACCGGAACACAATCAATCATCATGCAATGCTCAAACACATGACGCAAGATATGATGCATATGAATATGGGTATTATATGATGCAACTCAAATGAACATGATGGGTGCACATGTGACATGTCAATAAACAAGATCACCACACAAGTAGGAACACATGCAAAAGGAAACAAGGGCAACATGGTCACAAGTGGTTATGAAGTTGAACTAAACAAGCACCCAACAAGTTTAATAAGTTTTTTAACATGGCAAGGGGTGCAACTAGGACCAACAACATCATGCTAGCTTTTTAAATGGGCCGGAAAGAACAAACAACAATTTCCGGAAACTCCCATGTTCATAAAAACACATATTGGACTGATATGAGAAAGTCATATTTTAGAGTTTTTAAACATGCAAAACAACAACACCATCTTAATCTACACATTTTCCCACCCCAAATACATATAAAGTTTGTCAAATTTGGAGTTGTGGTTATTTAGTTATGAATTTAACAAGTTTGAGCATATTTAAAACGCAAAATAATTCAAACAACAATTTAAATGTTTTAACATGGGAACAAACTGCATATAAATATTCTTCACTAAAAACTTGGCAATTTTCATATATAAAGCATTTTCAACAGATGCATATATTAAAAGATATGAATATACAAAAGAAAATGCAGAAAAAGAAAATAAAAACAAAAACAGAAAAGGAAAAAGGGCTAAACTGACACGGCCTGATCTAGCCCTAGTCACTGACCCGTGGGTCCAGGGGGGTGCTGAGGTGGCAGAGTGGGTGTGAGTGGCGCTGAGGCTGCCAGGTGGGATGGGCTTGTCAGTGGCACAAAAATGGCAAAAAAGTGGGGTTAATCCACTGCCCCGGCGGGAATCGAACCCTGGCTGCTGGTTTGCTGAACGAGAGACACACCACTCGGCTATGCGTGTGCGACTGACAGAAGAGGGAAACATTGCCATATGAGTAAACTGAAGAAGCAGAGCGGAGGGGAAACATGGCCGGTCGGAGGAGCTCGTCGGAGCTGCTCCGGCGACCAAAACATGCGGCGGAGGCATGCGGTGTGCTCCTAGAGGAGTTCCGCACATGCGACAAGCACTAGCAGAACCTAACGACGACTACAGCGTCGCCGGCGGCATCAAGCAGAGGCGGCTGCGACGAACTACGGCGCGACAACTGTGGGTCCCAATGGAGCGTAGAGAGCACGAAGCAGGCCCTATGCGACACGGCAAGGACGAAAGACATACGCGGAGGAGCAACGGTGGTTGGGGCACTCGCCGGAGACGAGGCCCGACGGCGACGAGCTCGGTTGCTCGCAACTAGCATGGCTAGAGCATGCAAACGAGGAAGAAAAGGGGTTGGGGAGGTGCGCAGACTCACCACAAGCACGGAGGTGTGCTTGGTTAGACGGGAGGAGGCCGGAGACGGTGGAATCTCGCCGGAGTTGAACGAAGACCGACGCGGGGGAGCACGACGAGGAAGGAGTCGAACTTGGCGTCCCTTAGGGCCGTAGAGGTAGCAGGTGACGTAGTCAACGACGGGGAATTTGCCGGACACGATCTCCTGGGCGTAGGTGGCCGGAGAGCACGTCGGTGACGAGGACGAGCACTCTGATGCGCGCGGGACGGCGGTGGAGCGGTGGATCTGGGGGTCTAGGTGGCCTGGCGGCGGGTGAGGAAGGAGGAGGGAAACCCTAGAGGGTTGGTGGACATGGCGGGGGCTTAAAAAAGGGGCCTGGGCGACGACGGTGCGCGACGGCGTGCTCGCCCGCGGTCCCCATGGCGTGAACTAGAGAAGGAAGAAAAGGTGGGTGAGGCGAAGGAAACAGTCGTTGACATGCACTCCCCAGGCGTCCACGTGGAAGCGATGCAGAGGGGGCGTGTGGGTGTGCGGGTGAGAAACGGCGAGAGGGACGCGCGCGGGCTGCTAGCTAGGCCGCTGGCGCGCTGGCTGCTGGGCCGAGGGGGAGAGGCCAAGCCCAAATGCTGCTGGGCTGCGCTGCTGCTGGCTGCTGCTGCTGAATCTTTTCTTTTTCTTTTTCTTTAGACAGAAAAACAAAAAGAAAAGCACAGGCTAAAAGAAAAAGAATTTGGAGAGGAATAAAATATTCCCTAGCTCCTGGATTTATGCCCTATTTTATAAAAATGACTTGGGCATTTTTAGAGGTAAAAAAATAAAACAAGTTTGAATATGGTTCAAACTTCTGTCATTTTTGAACCTGATCAAATCATTTCAAAATGAGTCAAGGCTTTGCAAGGTGACTTAGGTCAAGGTAACAAAGATGTGGGGAGGAGATGAACATTTTAAAAGAAGAGGTATGTCAGACCCAAGATGCGATTCTATCCCGATCACGTGACACATTCGTGATTGGGGCACAACTGCATTTCGGGCGCTTAGCAAGATGGATATCATTACATCGTACCATTACATACATACATGGTGGATACAAAAATTCATACAAGTCACATGAATACAACAACATTAATACGCATCCGACTACGGATGCAAACATGAAAGCACAACGACATCCATCTGCTATCCCAGGCTGCCGACCCGGAACCTAACCCAAGACTAACGAAGAAGAAGAAGAAGAACTCCAACACAAGTACATCGCTCTCACGTCAAGTCATCGGAAACCTGTACCTGCAACTGGTGCTGTAGTATCTGTGAGCTACGAGGACTCAGCAATCCCATAACCATGGGTAACAAGACTAGCAAAGCTTAATGGGTATGGAGAGGTTAAGTGGTGAGGTTGCAGCAGCGGCTAAGCAATATATGGTGGCTAACTTACGAGTACAAGAATAAGATGAGCATCTACGCAAACGGTCGCAAACTAGTAATGATCGCTAAAGATCCTGAACTACCTACGAGTCAAACATAACCCCACCGTGTTCTCTTCTCAAAATGAAAAGAGACGGTCACGGTTACTCACACGGTTGTGTGTTTTACTTCGGATCCTCTATCAAGTTTTCTACAACCGGACATTAACAAATTCCAATCTGCCACATAACCGTGGGCACGGCTTTCGAAAGATCATAACCCTGCAGGGGTGTCCCAACTTAGCCCATCACAAGCTCTCACGATCAGCAGAGATAATAATAATATTACCCCTTATCTTAGGGACAATCCGATCAGGCTCGGTATCGGGGTGCACAAGACATTTCGACAATGGTAAAACAAGTCCAGCAAGACCCCCCAGTGTGCCAACACCCTGATAGTATCCGTGCGTATCTCGTCTCAGACCACGACCGGATGAGCGACGCGTACAGGTGCCACATACCCCAAGTTGCCAAGGGGCGGCCCCGCACAGTGCTCTATTTGGGACCAACACCATCGGCACTAGCCCCTCCCTATATGTAGAAGAATCCTCGGGTAGCGCTAACTCCCTATGCAATTAATTAATTAATTAAGTTTTTAATATGTTGCAAATTAAAACCAATGTCGGGCCTTGCTGGAGGAGTTTTATTCAAAGACAAAATGTCAAGGGGTCCCCATATACCCAACCGCGTTAGGAACACAAAATCAAGGAACATAACGTCGGTTTATCGGCTCCTAAGGTGGCATGAGTGGAACAAAACACCGAGCAAAAGGCCAAGCCTTCCACCCATTGCCAAGTATATAGGTGTGTTAAGATATATAAGATATATTGTGATATTCCAACAACAAGTTTCAACATGGAGCAATCTTCATCTTCACCTACAACTAACAATGCTATAATAGGGGCTAAGCAAGTGGGTAACATAGACAAACAACATTTTGCTAGGAGGGTGTCAAAGGTTAGAGGTTTCATGGCAACAAGGAGAGGCTGATAAATAGATAGGTAGCGCGACATATAGCGATAGCATCGAGACAACTAGCATAGCAATGATAGTAAAGGTATCCAAGGGGATGGTCATCTTGCCTGAGATCCCGCAAGGAAGAAGAACAAGTCCATGAAGTAGACGAAGAAGAAGCCACGAAGTCGAACCAAGTGTAGTCGAACGAATCCTCACGATCGCAATGGATAAAGAACTAGCGAGAAGAAGCACACAACAAGGTAAACACACAACACAAGAACATGACAAGATGCTCAAGCAAGTATGATGCAAGACAAGTCTATATGATGCAAAACATGGCAAGGGATGATGCACACAAGAACAACACAAACCAACAAGTTTAAATGAGCCCGGAAACAACATATAACAACTCCAGTAAGTCCTCGTATGCACTTTTTGAACTGGGTCCAGATATGAACAAACATTAGGTTAAAGTTGTTAAACAGCAAGTTAACATGCACCAAGATGATCTACTCAAAATTCTAGTCAAGTTTCATATAAAGTTTATTTAATTCGGAGCTACGGC
The DNA here is from genome assembly GCA_902687465.1 of Secale cereale. NCBI lineage: Eukaryota > Viridiplantae > Streptophyta > Magnoliopsida > Poales > Poaceae > Secale > Secale cereale. Next base: position 548,011,200 of record LR738715.1, on the reverse strand, counting down.
CTAGAAGATATGAGCAAAACAAGTCAATCATGTCAAATATGCAAGATGCATCCAAACAACAAGCAAATATACTCCAAACATGTAAACAACATGATATTATGCTTCTACATGCAAAATCACACAAGTTTCATATAGGACACAACCAAAACGGAGCAACGGTTCATCACATACACACGAAACAAGATATAACAACAAGCTGTCCAAAAACAATAACATAGCAACTTTGGAGTAGGGTATATTTATGCTACAGCACCGAAACATGATAACAGAAGGCATGGATGTGAAATAGACATGATACTTAACAAGCATGAACTTAGAGCACACCCAAAAACTTGCTGGAACACAATTAAACAAGCATGGCAAGATTCAATAAGTTTACAGATTTCTCAGACTTAGACAAAATTTGGGAAGGCAAAAACATCATCACGATGCTGCCTTCAGAGGCACGAAACAACAAGCATATCAACTCTACTAAGTATATAAGGATCATGGACATGTAATAGACATAGCATACATCAAACAACTCCATTGGAACAACTCCATAGGAGGCATGGATCAATAACAACAAGCTTCACCAAATTGATCATGCTGATAACAGTCTGATAGGTACATTTATAGCAACTTGAGAGCAAGAAATAAATAAGCTACAGCAGGCCATATATGCAAACAAGGGCATGGATGGATAGAGCATAACATGGACAACAAGGCATGATCATTGGACAACCCAAAACAAGCATGGATTTGAGTGGGGCGTCCAACAAACATGGCATCAGGTTTAACAGTTTCAGACTTAGCAGTTTTTCAACAAGTCTCAGGAAACAACAACAACGAGTAGGCTACTTTACAAGCTTGTTGCAAACACCACAAGGCATATCATGAAAAGTGGATTGCACCACAGCAAAGATGGCATGGTTGTGCTTCTAAAACATATTGACATGTGGCATAAAAAACAAACACACCAATAGCTATGAACAAGACAAAACAACATCTCATAACAAGTTTCAGCACTTAACAACCATATGCACTTTTGCAACAGAGATTAACATGGCAAGATGGCACCTAACATGAAAGCTACATCAACCATCATGTAGATCACTTCACAATGAACGTTTTGACATATCACACACTCCATTTGGACCAACATGCACAAAGTTATCACATCACAAACATGATAACACATCAACAATTTTCAGCAGTTATAAACATATAGCGCTCTTGCAACGATGATTAGGGTATCAAGATGAACTCAAACAAGCATGCCACAGTACAACAATAAGAAGAGCATATCACATCGAACATTTAGACATATTATATGCTTCATCTGGACAACCACACAAAAAGTTATCACTATGCAAACATGCACATACAACAACGTATCATAGGGACTTAGTGGTTTTTCGCAGACAGAAAAAAACCAGCGCGAGATAGTAAACAGCGCACGGGGCGAGGCTTAGGCGCTCACTAGATGGGCCTGTCCCATTAGGAGGAGGGAGAGGCAGGCCGACGCGTGACGGTGGAGTTGGGCCGGCGGGCGGGTGAGACCGGCCCACGTCGGTGGCGGGGCGAGGCCGGGGCCGGGCCGAGGGTGGCCGGCCCAGGCGAACGAGCCGAGGTCGTCGTCCTCCCAACGGGAGGGTCGGCTGTCAACGGCGCGACGGCAGTTGCCTGGGGCGCTGGTGAGCGAGGAACGGCGAAGGAGGGTAGGGCCCTCCAGATCCGGGCGACGAGTGAGGCCTTCGGCCACGGACCCGCGGATCTGAGGGGCGGCGAGCTAGGACGGCGCGGAGGAGCGGGTCGGCGGAGCAGCTGGCGGTGAGCTCCATCGGAGGCGCGAACGGCGGCGGGGTTGAGCGGGTCGGCGAAGCACTGCTTCGCGGCGGCGGGGCGCAGATCCAGGGGAAGGGGCAGGTCCTCGGTGGGGCAGCAGCCGAGCGGCAGCGGAGGGGCGCTCGGTCACTGGACTAGGTTGCCGACGACGACGTGCAGGCGGCGGCGACGAGCGGGAGGGAGCCGGGCGGTGGCGGCTGGGCCGGTCGGGCCCCGCGCGGGCCTGGTGGACCACGGGAGGTGGGAGATGTGGGGCGCTGATGTGTCGGCGCGGGAGTGGCTCTGGGCGGCGGCGGAGCTGACGTGGCGGCCTGGGATTGGCCCGGGCGACGTGGAGGCGATGCGGACATGTCCGGCGCGCGGAGGAGGACGGGGCTAGGGTTTCACCCATGATTTGAGGAGGGTGAGGCAAATATATAGGTAGAGGGAGCTAGGAGTGTCCAAATGAGGAGCGGTTTTCGGCCACGCGATCACGATCCAACGACCGAGAGCATGGAAGTGGTTAGGATGGGCTTGAGGGCTGTTGTGGAGGGGTGCTGGCCAAAAGAGAAAAGGCTTTTGGCGGTTAACACGGTTAACCGTAGGGCTATCAAACGAACTCCGAATGCGACAAAAATTGACAAGCGGTCTACCTATGCTATAATAAGACCACACGTCAAGTTTCTCCCCATTCCGAGAATGTTTTCGAGCCACTCATAAAACAAGGTTTCGGAGGTGCCGCGGGCGCGTGCGAGTGTGTCTGGGCTCAGAGCAGACAACGGAGAGGGCGACGGACTCAGACGGATGCAAGTTTTGAAAACATGATGATGCAATGCACATGATGACAAGGCAAAGATGCAACACGCAAGCAGATGACATGGCAACGTCGACGAATAACTGACTGACACCTGGCGCATCGGTCTCGGGGTGTCACAAGGTAAGCAACTTGCAAAATTACTTAAAGAAAGGAAAGAAAGGAAGGGAAGAGAGGTGAGTGGTGCTAGAAGAAAGGGGTTTTAGCATGGGCATGAACTTGCCACCACCATCACAACAAGATTAAGAAGACCTCACCTAACAAACTAGGAAAAGAATAAAACACAATGACAAGTGAAAGTGCCATGATGATCATGATGCAATGATGATGATGAAGTAATGCATGAATGCAAAAGAAAAGATAATGAGACAATGCAATGACAATGAGAATGCATAATTGAAAAAGAACCCCCAAGGAAAGGACAAGGATCAATTGGTAAATGCTTTATTGCCATATAATGAAGGTATCACATATGGGGTGTTACACGTGTGCATATCGCGGAGGTGACGTACGTTCGGTACTAGGATCGGTCAATCGTGAAGACGTACGACTACATCAACCGCGTTGTCATAATGCTTCCGCTTATGGTCTACGAGGGTACGTGGACGACACTCTCCCCTCTCGTTGCTATACATCACCATGATCTTGCGTGTGCGCAGGGAATTTTTTTGAAATACTACGTTCCACAACAGTGGCATCATGAGCCAGGTTTATGCATAGATGTTGTATGCACGAGTAGAACACAAGTGAGTTGTGGACGATACTAGTCATACTGCTTACCAGCATGTCATACTTTGATTCAGCGGTATTGTTGGATGAAGCGGCCCAGACCGACATTACGCGTACGCTTAAGCGAGGCTGGTTCTACCGATGTGCTTCGCACACAGGTGGCTGGCGGGTGTCAGTTTCTCCAACTTTAGTTGAATCAAGTGTGTCTACGCCCGGTCCTTGTGAAGGTTAAAACAACACATACTTGACAAAATATCGTTGTGGTTTTGATGCGTAGGTAAGAACGGTTCTTGCTAAGCCCATAGCAGCCACGTAAAACTTGCAACAACAAAGTAGAGGACGTCTAACTTGTTTTTGCAGGGCATGTTGTGATGTGATATGGTCAAGACATGTGTCGGGGGAAACTGTCCACCACGAGCACCTATGGGACCGGAGCCCCTTGTTCGTGCGGTAAGGGAGCGGAGGGAGCACAAAGAGCAGATCGTAGAGCACACGCGGGCAGTTTACCCAGGTTCGGGCCGCGATGGACGCGTAAAACCCTACTCCTGCTTAGATTGTGTTGAATGTTGGAGCTCGGGAGCTTGAAGAACTAGCTACACCGAGGGAATGAGCGATCTAGGTTCCGAACCCCCTCTACGTTGTGCATGGGCCTCCTTTTATAGCTCAAGGGGTCACCGACAGGTGTCAACGTAGGAGAAAGGGGTAAAAATGTAACTTTGATGGTAGTTGTAACAGTGCGGGAACAGTGGACAAACAGTGGATGAACAGTGGATGAACAGTGGTCATCACCTACTTTGACAGTGGGGGACAAGAGCATTAAATGCCCGTCGCCGTCGACCCCAAAAGCGCCCGCCCTTGCGTCTCCGTTCGCCACGGCGATAGCCTCGTCACCGTGAAGTGCCACCGTGTCCCCCAGGCTGCACAGCCATCCGCCACGCGTCTCTGGAAGGGCCCCAGGGCGACGCGTGGGTCGATGAGCTGGAGCGCAGGCACACAGTGTGAGTTCCCCCGGCAAGCACCTTGCCGGGGTCCTGATCTTGTCGGGCCGGGAAGCTTGCCGCTCCCCGGGGCTTGCCGGGGCGCAGGGTGCGCCGAGGCGTGTCTTTTAAGATGCAGTCTTCTGGTCTTCCTGGCAAGCTCCTCTTGCCAGGGCCTTGAGTTAAATGAGGTAATCTTGAGCCTGGGACGGCCTTCCTGGCAAGCTCCACTTGCCGGGGCCTTGATCTTCTGTCTTGTATACTTTGTTTTTGAATGGCTTAATAAGGACCAGAGAGGTTTCTGGCAAGCACGTGGTAGACCCTACCGCGGGAAGCTGTTACTGCCCGTGCACAAGTTGGGGTACTAAGGTACCCCTATCTTAGTACACCGACAGGAGCCCCCGGGCCTGGGCCACACACGGTGCCGAGCGCTGTTGGGCCAGGCCCAAAACAGTGCACGGGCACGCGCGGCCCACGGCGAGCCGTAATTCCCCTTCCGCATCCGCCGCGCCCCTCCCTAACGGCACGCGTCGATTGCGGCGTCGTGGGAGGGAACGTGGCCACGTTCTTTAATGGGAAATGCGGAGCGTCCCCCACTTCCCCCTTAAAAGCAGAGGAAGCAGGGCCGTTACCTTACTTCGTCTTCATTGCTTCTTCCACCTCCAGTAACCCCCCTCTGCGCTCCGCCTCCTCACCTCCTCCGCCGTCTTTTGCATCTGCGGCGCCGCCGGACTCCTCGTCCCCTTCCCTCGCCGCCTCCGCCATGGCCCCGAAGACCGAGAAGGCGAAGGCGGAGAAGGCCAAGAAAGAGAAATCTGAGCAGGCGGCGAAGCTTGCTCTCCTGCGGAAGAGGAATGTCGTCTTCGCGCCAAGGCTCAGGGCGCGGGAGCTCTGGAACAAGTACTATCTGTTCTGGGCCAAGAAGACCAAGGCGCATCCCCGCACCCGAGTCTACCCGGCCGCCGCCAGAGATCTGTACCCCAGCGGGTATTTCTTCTTTGCTGCCTTCTTCCACTGCGGCCTTTGTCCTCCATTCTCTGAATTTTTCTGCGACATTATGAACACCTACAACCTCCATCTTTTAGACTTCACCCCCAACGCCATCCTCACGATGGCGGTTTTCGCACATCTGTGCGAAAACTACATAGGGATCTATCCAAACGTAGCACTTTTTAGGCACTTCTTTATGCCTAGAGTAGAGGCCGACGCTCCCCTCTCCAGGGGGATCTCTTGGATCTTCCGCTTGAACAAGAAGGAATCCTATCTGAAAGGAGAGCTCCGCGGCAAGTGGGAGGAGTGGCGCGCGGACTGGTGCTGGATAGTGGAGGACGAGCCGCAGCCTTTCACTGCGCCGCGCACAACTACTATAGTGCGCGGCAGGGACTGGAGTGATTTGGCCGCCGATGACATCAAGCTCAACGTTGCCCTTGTCAGAATTCTTCGTCTCCGGGTAGCCAAGTTGACCATCGGAGAGGTAGGAGCAGACTTTCTCCGCCGCCGCATTGCTCCTTTACAGGAAAGGAAAAGGCCAGCATGGGAGTTTGGCAATGCGGCGAACGTAATGAGGTTGCGCCCGGGGCTGAATTACAACTTCACGGCGCTGGAGCTGAAGGGAATGCTTCGGGAGCTTTTCAAGCACGACCCAGCGCACCCAGAGTGGTTTAGATCTCCCCGGGGAGTAGTACCTTTATGCAACAGCACCGCCCGGGACGCCTTGCGGGCGATGATGCCCGCATGTGACTCGCATGGCGTCGACCCAACATGGATAGTACCCACGCGCGGACGCCATTATGAGCTTCTTCGATAACTTGGTCGAGGTGCCAAAGAACACCGATGAGATCAAGGGTCTTACCCGGGCCACCACGGAGCGGGAGATAGCTTATATCGCTACCCGGGTAGAAGAGGCCGCCGCAGCCGCATCGGTAGGAGAATTTGGGTTCACCGTCGACGAGGCAGAGGCCGAGGACGCGTCGTGTCAGGCCGAGGAGGCAGAGATCCAGAGACTTCTCAATCTACCTGCCGACGAGCTCGCCGGGGTCCCCTCTCTGAGGCATGCCGGGATCCCCGGAGTGGTGAGCGAGGCCGCGGCAAGAGGCGAGGTTGCCGGAGGAAGCAGAGGTGCCGGAGGGGGCGGAGCTGCCGGAAGGAGCAAGGCCGCGGGGCAGGGTGCTGGGCCCAGCGAGCCCACCGAGGAGGAGGAGGAGGAGGACGCCGGACCCGACGAGGATACCGGCGGATCTCTGGGGCTCGACGATGACATCTCCTCGTCCTCGGAGAGCTCCCCGCCCCGGGCAAGTCCCAAGCGAACACCGCCGAAGCGCCTCCGCAAGGCGGCTACGGCGACGAGGACGCAGGCGCCCCGACAGCAGCCCGCCCGCCAGGCGACGCGCGCCACCAGAGCGAGCCAGACCGCGACGGAGGCACCCCGCGCACCAGCGCCAAGCGGAGGAGGAGCCTCCCAAAGCGGAGCGGCTGCTCCGCCTGCTCCCCGGGCCTCGGCGCCAACAGAGGCTGGGGCTTCACAGCCCCCAGCCCCGGGGACCGCCAAGCGCCCGAGGGAGCCTTCTCCTCCCGCTCCTCGCGCGGACGCGCCTCAGGTGGAGTTCGACTTCTCCGCCCTGAGCGACAACGACGACGAGGAACAAGAGTAAGGACTTGTATTCTGTAGCTTCTTCAATTCTATCTTGATTTTTTTGTTGATGATTCTGATCTTGCTTCTTGCTTTGATTTCAGGACCCTGGCCCAGCGACCAGCGAAGAAGGCCAAGGTTCCCGTAGTCGAGGTCGAGGACGACTCGCCCGTCGCGGCGACAGGGGACGCGCCGGCGACGAGCTTGCCGGACCCAAGCGCTGCTCCGAGGAGTAGCCCCCAGCGCAGCCCCCAGCGTAAGTCCGGTCTTGGACTTTCCGCTCGTCGGGCCCGCCTGGAGTTTTTGCCTTGTACTAACATCTTGTTGTTCTGTTCGTCTTGCTTGTCTTGTGCAGAAACGGAGCCGCAGCCGCAGGAGCGCCCGGAGACCACTCCCGAGGAGCCTCAGGCCCCGCCGTCCCCGCCAAGGACGAACTCTCCGGCAAGGGAGAGCGCTCCGCCAAGGGCGAGTACCCCGCCAAGGGCGAGCAGCCCGGCGAGGGCGGCTACCCCGCCAAGGGAGAGCTCCCCGGCGAGGGAGCCTGTCATCGACGAAGTCCGTGAAGGTAAGTCTTGTAACTTCGTCTTCTTTGACTCGTCTTTTTTGGATATTTGCTTGAACTTTTTCTTTTCTTCTTTTCTTCTTCTTCTAGACCCTCCCGCGCCGGACCGGATGGAGACCGAGGTCGTCGGCGAGGAAGGCGCGCAGGGCGACGGCGGCAACGCCCCTGTCGTCGAAGACATGTCGGGAGCCGACGAGCCTGCGGCTGAGGAGACTGCCCGGCTGCGGACGCAGCGGCCGGGGAGGGGGACGGCGGCCACACTGCCGGCCCGGAGGCGGCAGGAGCGTCCAGCGCTGCGCTGGCCGCCGATCCCTCCACCGAGAAGGAGTAGTCCGCCTTCTACCTTGAGGCTCCCAACGGTGTCTTCATACAGGTGCCGTGGGGATCCTCATCGCGAGCCCCCGAGGAGGTAGAGACCTTTGATGGGGAGGTCCTCGCCTCCGCGGGGCTGAAGATCGTCGAGGCGCCTGGCGGGAACGACGAGCCCGAGGAGGAGAAACTGCTTCACCGGCTCCTGGCCCTTTACCGGGCCAGGCAGGCGAAACTTGAGTCTCGGGAAGCCCTCACCGCCAAGGCCGCGACGGATATGAAGAAACGCGCCGCGGAGCTCCGCGCCGCCAACCAAGAGGCCCTCCGCAACTTGGCGGAGGAGCGCGAGAGGCTTGCTGGAGAATACCAAGAGTGGCTCCTGGAGAAGGCCGAGGCCGAGGAGCAGCAGCGACTCGCCGGAGAAGCGCTGTCCCAGCGAGAAGGAACGCTCAACCAGCGGAAGGTCGACCTCGATTCTCACGAGGACGACCTTGCCGCCCGGGAGCAGGCCCTTGGCGGAGAGCTGAAGGAAGCAAAGGCCGCCACCGCCACCGCGGAGACCGCCAAGAAGGACCTCGAGGCTAAGGTGGCACAGCTGGAGGAGTACCTAAAGGCGAGCTCGGAGAGGGTCACCGCGCTCAACATAGAGCGCGAGAAGGACGCCCACACCAATTCTGAACTCCAGGTACGCCTCTCCAAGCAAGGCGACGAGCTCAAGGCCGCCAAGGACTCGATTGCAGATCTGGAGCTGAAAGTCTCTACGCTGAAGGATTTGCTCGACGCCGTCCGGGACCGTGAAACCAAGCTGAAGGACGAACTCCGCAAGGAGCGAGGCTTGGTGGAGAGTGCCGGCACTTCAGCTGAGAACTTCCGCTGGACCGTCGAAGTATGGACCGAAGATCTGGTGGCTTCTGCAGCTAGCATCGACAAGGAGCTGATGGCGCTGAGGGTTGAGCATCTCATATACTCTCCGGATCCAAATCTCCCCCACAGCGCCAAGCTCAGTCTCTTCTTCAAAGGGGTCGCGCCGGCACTTGCAAATCTACAGAAGAAGCTCCCCGCGCAGCTGGCTGAGGAGTCACGCCAGCTCTGCGCGGGAACCTTGGAGCGCGTTTTGACTAAGATTGTTTACCGCAATCCTGGTATTAATCTCGTCAACGTTCTCCGCAGCTTGCCGGCCGACGCGGATCAAGAGGCCTTGAAGGCGCAGGTCGCCCACATCATCGCCAAGGTGAACAAGATCTCCAGGCGTGAAGGCGATCGCGTAGACTAGGCCTTTTCCCTTTTATTTCTTTTGCTGCTGCAAAGTGTGTCATGAACATGGATTAATTAGTGATTGCGACAAGTTATCCCTTGTAATATATTATCTTATTTTGAGCAATCGATGCAGTGTTATCTCCCTTGCTTTGGTCCTTTACTTTGTATGCTTTTAACCCTATGCTTCTAGGGGACTTGCCGGCAAGGAGCCTTTGCTGCGAGCGCTGAGTGCTGGACTCTGAGCAGCCTGCTGGCCAAGGTCTTACCGGCAAGTAACCTTGCCGCAGCTAGTCGCGACGCACTTAGCTTGCGGAGCGAACTCGAAAACGAAGCAAGGGCGCGACACTTGTCGCAGCTCACTTAAGTCGTTGAGCGTACTCGAAAACAAGATAAGGGTGCGGCTAGCCGCGGGTAGGTTCCTCCGCGCACAGGTTTTCCATACAAAGTGTGGTTGTTCAAGGAAGATAACTTAGAATTTAAAAATTTGAACTGCTCAAATTCTGGTAACTTAGCTTTCATAGTCTATTTGTTCTCCGGTAAGCTTCTCTTTCTTGAACAGCACTTGGTTTCCTCCACCTCCTTCCCCCCGGCAAACTTGTGCGCGAGGAATGGTTCTTCTGCTTAATGGAGAAAGAAAAAAAAAAGAGAAGAGGAAACAAGCATAGAGTTCCCCAGCATGGTAATGCTTACCGGACATGTGTGTTGCACAAAATGCCAAATGATGCATGCAAATAACAAAGAAAAGCACGAGAATGGCAAATAGTGCGAAAACACAAAGCTTTACTGATGCACGGGATCTGCGCCCGGCTTTGTACAAAGGTTTACATGCGACAGCGGCAAGACTCGTACAAAAGGTGGTTGCCGGAGCGGATCACGGCAACCGCGCCTTATGGGTGAAACTTTCGAAGATGCTCTATGTTCCAGGAGTTGCTCACCGGTAAGCCTTCTTCGGTCTCAAGGCGGACAGCGCCGGGCCTTGTGACTTGCCTCACCCGATAAGGGCCTTCCCACTCCGGCGTCAACTTGTTGGAATTCTTGGCGGACTGAACACGCCGAAGAACAAGGTCGCCTTCCTCGAGACTCCTGGCCCTGACCTTGCGGCTATGGTAGCGGCGCAAGGCTTGCTGGTATCGAGCAGCTCGTACAGCAGCCTGGAGACGTTCCTCCTCGAGGAGCAACGCGTCATCTTGTCGCAGTTGCTCTTGCTCAAGCTCATCATAAGCGAGCACTCGAGGAGATCCGTATACGAGTTCCGTGGGGAGAACTGCCTCTGCTCCATAGACAAGAGCAAAGGGTGTCTGTCCGGTGGCTCGACTTGGTGTCGTTCTGATTGACCAAAGAGCCGCCGGTAGCTCCTCTATCCAGTTTCTTCCGCACTTGCGCAGCCTGTCAAAGGTCCTTGTTTTGAGTCCGCGCAGCACTTCAACATTTGCCCTCTCCGCTTGACCGTTGCTCCTCGGGTGAGCAACAGAAGCGAAGCAGACCTTGGCGCCAAGGTCTTGGACGTACTGCATGAAGGTGCGACTAGTGAATTGTGTGCCGTTGTCGGTGATGATCCTGTTAGGGATTCCGAAACGGCAAACAATCGACCTGAAGAACCTGACTGCTGACTGTGCTGTCGCCTTTCTCACCGGTTCCACTTCTGGCCACTTTGTGAACTTGTCGATTGCAACGTACAAGTACTCAAAGCCCCCGACAGCGCAGAGGAAAGGGCCGAGGATATCGAGCCCCCAGACCGAGAAGGGCCAGGACAAAGGGATCGTCTGGAGAGCTTGAGCTGGATGATGAATTTGTTTGGCATGGAACTGGCACGCTTCACACTTGGTTACTTGTGCAGTTGCATCTTGGAGGGCTTCTTGCCAAAAGAACCCTTGCCGGAATGCCTTTCCGGCAAGTGCCCTTGCGCCAATGTGGTGGCCACATATGCCTCCATGTATTTCTGCCAACAGCTTCTGTCCATCTTCTCTGGAAATGCACTTCAACCTGACACCATTGAGTCTTCTTCTGTACAGTTCATTGTCCACGAACTGGTACATACTTGACTGCCTGGTTATCTTTTCTATCTCTGCTGGGTCGTCGGGAAGTTCTCCAGTTTGCAGAAAACGGACGATCTGCTGTGCCCATGCCGGAGCCCGAGGCTCAACGGCAAGGACTAAAGGCATGAGGGCCGCTGCGGGAACCCCAGCTTCTACGGCAAGAACCTCTGGTTCTGCCGGAGCTGATGGTCCCCCGGCAAGCTCGCCGGGGCGAGGCTTGTCGGGAACGATTGCTTCAACTGTACAGACCCTTGGGTCTGCAGGAGCAAACTGTTCCTCAGCGTTCTGGTTGTTGATCTTGGGGACCTTGGCGGCGGTCTCGGGGAGATCTGCCGGCAAGTAGTCGCCGGAGACCAACTTTCTCTTCTTGGGCTGCCCAATTGATGGTGTAACGGATGGCTGAGTCAGCTTGAGCAGGAAGGTCCCTGGTTCCACAGGTAACTTCATCGCATCACACTTTGAAAGGCCATCTGCTATATCATTCTGAGCTCTCGGGATGTGCTCCATTTGCAAACCTTCAAAGTGCTCTTCAAGATTTCTCACTTCATCTACATAAGCTTCCATCAAAGGGCTCTGGTAACTCTTGTTGACTTGTCGGACCACCAACTGAGAATCTCCTCGCACAATCAGCTTCTTAATCCCCAGTTCAGCTGAAATCTGAGGCCGGCAAGCAGGCCCTCATACTCTGCAGTGTTGTTTGTCGCTTGTTCTCTGGGAAAGTGCATCTGGATAACATACTTGAGGTGTTCTCCGGTGGGTGCTATGAGTACCACACCGGCTCCAGCGCCTTGCAGTGAGAAGGCACCATCAAAGTACATTACCCATTCGCTTGTTGCTTCTTGTACGGGTACGCTTGTCTCTGGAACTTCTTCATCGGGCGTTGGGGTCCACTCAGCTATAAATTCTGCCAAAGCTCTGCTCTGTATAGTTGAAGTACTTTCAAACTTAAGACCAAAGCTTGACAGCTCCAGTGCCCACTCGACGATCCTTCCTGTTGCTTCTGGATTTTGCAATATCCTCTTCAACGGAAAACGAGTGACCACTGTTATCTCGTGGGCTTGGAAGTAATGGCGCAGCTTTCTCGAGGCCATGAGGAGACCGAAAAGCAACTTTTGCACCCCGGAGTATCTTGATCTAGCTCCCTGCAAGAGGGAACTCACAAAATACACCGAGCGCTGCACCATCTTCTTCCGCACCTCTCCTTGCTCCTGCGCAGAGTTGTCCTTGTCGGGGCCAGAGCTTGTCGGAGCAGCCCTCTGCTTGTCGCTGGATTCGCTTGCCGATGGTGAAGACTCCTCATCGGCCTCCCTCTCCGCTACTAACGCAGCACTAACCACTTGATTGGTTGCTGCTAGGTATAGCAGCAACTTCTCTTGTGGCCTAGGTGCGACAAGTATTGGAGTGGATGATAGGTATCGTTTCAAGTCTTGCAGCGCTGTCTCCGCTTCCGGAGTCCATTTCATAGGACCTGCCTTCTTCAAAACTTTGAAGAAAGGCAGGGCGCGTTCTGCAGACTTTGAAATGAACCTACTGAGGGCAGCCACACAACCTGCAAGCCTCCTTACGTCCTTGACGCGCTTCGGGGCTTCGATCTGCTCGATGGCTTTAATCTTGTCGGGATTAGCTTCAATCCCCCTCTGAGACACAACGAACCCGAGAAGCTTGCCGGAGGGGACTCCAAAGACGCACTTCTCGGGGTTCAATTTGAGTTGAATCTTGCGCAGATTTGCAAAAGTTTCTTCCAAATCTTGGATCAGGGTATCCTTGTTCTTGCTCTTCACCACTATGTCATCCATGTAAGCTTCTACATTTCTGTGGATCTGTGGCTCAAAAGCAGTGTGCACCACCCTTGCAAATGTTGAGCCTGCATTCTTCAATCCGAAAGGCATGCGAATGAAGCAATATGTGCCACATGGAGTAATGAATGCAGTCTTCTCTTCATCTTCCTTGGCCATAAAAATCTGGTGGTAGCCTGAATATGCATCAAGAAAGGAGAGCAGCTCACATCCGGCAGTGGAGTCAACAATCTGGTCAATGCGCGGCAAGGGAAACAGATCCTTGGGACATGCTTTATTCACATCGGTGAAGTCTATACACAGTCTCCACTTCCCGTTAGCCTTACGCACGACAACTGGGTTTGCTAACCACGTCGGATGGATCACGCCTCTAACCAGGCCCGCTGCTTCTAACTTCTTGATTTCTTCGGCAATGAATTCTTGGCGCTCCACGGCTTGCTTCCTGACCTTCTGCTTGATGGGCCGCGCATGAGGGCAAACAACAAGCTTGTGCTCAATTACCTTCCTGGGAACACCGGGGATGTCAGATGGTTGCCAGGCAAACACATCGACATTCGCCCGCAGGAAGGCAACGAGCGCGCTTTCCTATTTGCTATCAAGCGTAGCACTGATGGTGAAGGTACCACCAGTGCCGTCCTCCTTGGCGGGCACCTTCTTGGTTGCCGGTGGAGCGGTCATTCCTTTCTTGTTCTTGCCGGTGGAGCTCGATGGAACGTCCTCGACGGCAGCGCAGCACTCCGAAGAGGTGCGTTTGCCGGAGTAGGCCCCAGAGCACTTGCCGGACTTGGTCTTGGTCTTCTTCCCCCCGGGAGCTTCAGCGGCAAGTGTGTTGCTCTCCGCTGCGGCTGCTGCATCCCGGTAGATCTTGTCGGCGCAGATAAGCGCGTCCTTCTTGTCGCCATGGACAGAGATGACGCTTATCGGCCCCGGCATCTTGAGTACATTGTTGGCGTAGTGGGAAGCTTCCATGAACTTGGCGAGGGCAGGACGTCCAAGTATCCCATTATATGGCAATGGGATATCGGCAACATCGAAAGTTATTCTCTCCGTCCTGAAGTTCAGCTCCCCGCCAAAGGTCACTGGCAGAGTAATCTTCCCCTTGGCTTGCTCCTCCCCGGGTTTATTCCTTGGAACGAACCGGTCTCTTCGAGCTCGCCATCTGGGATTTGGAGTTTCTTGATCACAGCTGAGGAGATCAAGTTCAGCCCGGCCCCGCCGTCAACCAACATTTTGGTGACCTTGAGGTTGCGGATGGTGGGTGAGACCAGCATCGGCAAGCACCCGACCGCAGTGGTGCGGTCAGGGTGGTCCTCAAGATCAAAAATGATGGGCGTGTTGGACCATTTGAGGAGCCTGCGCGACTCCACGGGCGGCTCAGCTGCATTTACTTCCCGCACCCACTGCTTGAGTTGGCGGTGGGAAGTATGCAGAGAGGCGCCGCCGTCGACGCACAGGACTTCCGTGGCCTTCTGGAACTCCTGCTCGCTGTTATCTTCTTCCTCCATATCATCGTCGTCATCTTCTTCATCCTTGTCGCGGCCCCGGGGAGGTCGGTCACCTTGCCGCTGCTTGGCCTTGCCGCGGCGTCCTCCCCGGCCATTAAATGGCCGCTTCTTGCTAGGCTCTCCTCCGCTACCTTGGGCCTTCTCCTTGTCGCGCCGCTCGTACTCAGCTTTCTGCTGCTCGACGAGGTACTCGACGCGTTTGCAGTTGGAGAGGTCGTGGCCCTTGGTGCGGTGGATCTTGCAGTATTGCTTGTCGGAGCCGTCCTGCTTGTCGGCTGCCGCTACAGGGGCAGGCTCCTTGCCGGAGCCGCCAGCCTGTGTTTGCTTGGCGGGAGCCTCCTTGCCGGACTTCTCGACGGCAAGCACTTCCTTGCTCTTCTTCTTCCTATTGTTCCGCCGCCGGCTCTTCTTTGCCGGGGCGGCATCCTCGCTGTCGCTTCCTCCTGCGCCAGCATCCTCTCCGGGGAGTCTCCTCCCCTCTTCGGCGCGCGCGCACTTGTCAGCCAGAGCATAGAGCTCGCTGACATCCCGAATCTTGGTCATGGCCATCTCCTCACGCATGCGGCGGTTACGCACGTTCTGGTGGAACGCGCTGATAACCACGACAGGGTGGACGTCAGGGATATTGTGCTGTACGCGACTGAAGCGCTGGATGTACTTGCACAGAGGTTCTCCTTCCTTCTGGGCCAAGATGTGGAGATCGCTCTCCTGGCCGTGGGGTTTGTGGCCGCCCGTGAAGGCGCCAACAAACTGGTGGCAAAGATCTGCCCAAGAAGAAATGGAGCCTTCCGGCAAGTGCATAAGCCAAGAACGAACATTCGGTTTAAGCACCAGCGGGAAGTAGTTCGCCAGTATCTTCTCGTCGCGCCCCCCGGCAGCCTGCACCGCGATGGTGTAAATGCTGAGGAACTCCGAGGGGTGCGTCTTGCCGTCGTACTTCTCCGGTATGTCGGGCTTGAAGTTCTTCATGCTGGGCCACTGGACACGCCGCAGCTCGCGGGTAAACACAGGGCAACCTGCCGCATACGGCAAGTCGCCTGGCTCACCGGGCGCGTGTGTGTCAACAGCGGTCCCAGCTCGCTGATCTGATTGTCGCCGGGCTTCTCGGCGGTGCTCGATCGTCGTTCGAGCGTCTTCTTGTCGCCGATCGTCGAGGACCTGGCGCTGGTCCCGACGAGCCCGCGGATCCGACGACGCCGTGGAGTCGTCGTCGACGTTAATCCGGCGGGGAGGCGTCTTCTGCTTCCGCGGCGGGGAGTGCACGGTAGTTGCACCCCCGGCGGTCTTGTCGCCGTCAGCCTTCGTCTTCTCGACTTGCCGCGGCCGCGAGGTCGCCGGCTGCTGCGGAGAGTCGTTATTGGCGAAGGCGATCAGGCTCTGGATGGTTGCCCTCCAGTCTTCGGCTTTGTCTGCCGCTGGAGGGAAATCGAGGAGCAGTTGCGCTCTTGCGAGCGCTTCTGCTGGAGAGGAGGGGAGCGGGGGCGAGCGGTGCGAGGAGCGGGATATGCTCGGACTCCTAACGGGGTTAGAAGGAGCAGCTTCCTGCCCCGGCGACCGTGCCTTGCTTGTGCCAGGACGGTGGCCCGGAGCATCCCGCGAACCTCCGGTTTGCCCTTGCCCCAGCAGGCGGATGGTACCTCCTGTACCACGGCGCTGCTGGGTCGTCGTCTGCTGAGATGGACGTGGCGCATCTACAGAGACCGAGGCTCGGTCGTCCGTCTTGTCCTTGGATTTGGTGGCGCCGCGAGTTTCCTCGCCGGCGACCACCCTTCCGCCGGCGTCTCCTCCACCCACCGTTGGTTCTGGTGGCGGTGGAACAGACGTGGACGGGCCTGCGACCTCCGAAGCCTTCTTCTTCGGGGCCATGCTGCTGTTGCTGATGAAGCTGACGAAGTTGGAGAAGTTGATGAAGAATGCGCCCGCGTGAACGCTGGATCAGGTTCGCACAACCTCGACGCCCCCTACCTGGCGCGCCAAAGATGTCGGGGGAAACTGTCCACCACGAGCACCTATGGGACCGGAGCCCCTTGTTCGTGCGGTAAGGGAGCGGAGGGAGCACAAAGAGCAGATCGTAGAGCACACGCGGGCAGTTTACCCAGGTTCGGGCCGCGATGGACGCGTAAAACCCTACTCCTGCTTAGATTGTATTGAATGTTGGAGCTCAGGATCTTGAAGAACTAGCTACACCGAGGGAATGAGCGATCTAGGTTCCGAACCCCCTCTACGTTGTGCATGGGCCTCCTTTTATAGCTCAAGGGGTCACCGACAGGTGTCAACGTAGGAGAAAGGGGTAAAAATGTAACTTTGATGGTAGTTGTAACAGTGCGGGAACAGTGGACGAACAGTGGATGAACAGTGGTCATCACCTACTTTGACAGTGGGGGACAAGAGCATTAAATGCCCGTCGCCGTCGACCCCAAAAGCGCCCGCCCTTGCGTCTCCGTTCGCCACGGCGATAGCCTCGTCACCGTGAAGTGCCACCGTGTCCCCCAGGCTGCACAGCCATCCGCCACGCGTCTCTGGAAGGGCCCCAGGGCGACGCGTGGGTCGATGAGCTGGAGCGCAGGCACACAGTGTGAGTTCCCCCGGCAAGCACCTTGCCGGGGTCCTGATCTTGTCGGGCCGGGAAGCTTGCCGCTCCCCGGGACTTGCCGGGGCGCAGGGTGCGCCGAGGCGTGTCTTTTAAGATGCAGTCTTCTGGTCTTCCTGGCAAGCTCCTCTTGCCAGGGCCTTGAGTTAAATGAGGTAATCTTGAGCCTGGGACGGCCTTCCCGGGAAGCTCCACTTGCCGGGGCCTTGATCTTCTGTCTTGTATACTTTGTTTTTGAATGGCTTAATAAGGACCAGAGAGGTTTCCGGCAAGCACGTGGTAGACCCTGCCGCGGGAAGCTGTTACTGCCCGTGCACAAGTTGGGGTACTAAGGTACCCCTATCTTAGTACACCGACAACATGATACTAAATTTTATTGTATGAGATGATCATGTTTTGTAACAGAGTTATCGGTAACTGGCAGGAGCCATATG
Organism: Secale cereale; assembly: GCA_902687465.1. Classification (NCBI taxonomy): domain Eukaryota; kingdom Viridiplantae; phylum Streptophyta; class Magnoliopsida; order Poales; family Poaceae; genus Secale; species Secale cereale. Next base: position 547,993,756 of record LR738715.1, on the reverse strand, counting down.
GTTGTCGCTTTATTGTATGAAATGCAATCGCCATGTAATTGCTTTACTTTATCACTAAGCGGTAGCGATAGTCGTAGAAGCAATAGTTGGCGAGAAGACAACGATGCTATGATGGAGATCGAGGTGTCACGCCGGTGACGATGGTGATCATGACGATGCCTTGGAGATGAAGATCAAAGGCACAAGATGATGATGGCCATATCATATCACTTATATTGATTGCATGTGATGTTTATCTTTTATGCATCTTACTTTGCTTAGATCGACGATAGCATTATAAGATGATCTCTCACTAAATTTCAAGGTATATGTGTTCTCCTTGAGTATGCACCGTTGCGAAAGTTTGTCGTGCCGAGACACCACGTGATGACCGGGTGTGATAATTAAGCTCTACGTTCACATACAAGGGGTGCAAGCCAGTTTTGCACACGCAGAATACTCGGGTTAAACTTGATGAGCCTAGCATATGCAGATATGGCCTCAGAACACTGGAGACCGAAAGGTCGAGCGTGAATCATACACTAGATATGATCAACATAAGATGTTCACCATTGAAAACTACTCCATCTCACGTGATGATCATACATGGTTTAGTTGATATGGATCACGTGATCACTTAGATGATTAGAGAGATGTTTGTCTAAGTGGGAGTTCTTAAGTAATTTTATTAATTGAACTTTAATTTATCATGAACTTAGTACCTGATAGTATTTTTGCATGTCTATGTTGTTGTAGATAGATGGCCCGTGCTGTTGTTCTGTTGAATTTTAATGCGTTCCTAGAGAAAGCTAAGTTGAAAGATGATGGTAGCAACTACATAGACTAGGTCCGTAACTTGAGGATTATCCTCATTGCTGCACAGAAGAATTATGTCCTTGAAGCATCACTAGGTGACAAGCCTGCTGCAGGAGCAACTCCGGACGTTATGAACGTCTGGCAAGCTTGTTCTGATGACTACACGATAGTTCAGTGTGCCATGCTTTACGGCTTAGAACCGGGACTTCAACGACGTTTTGAACGTCATGGAGCATATGAGATGTTCCAGGAGTTGAAGTTAATATTTCAAGCAAATGCCCGGATTAAGAAATATGAGATTTCCAATAAGTTCTACAACTGTAAGATGGAGGAGAACAGTTCTATCAGTGAACACTTGCTCAGAATGTCTGGGTACTACAATCATATGACTCAACTTGGCTGCAAAGTTGATGAAGATAGTGTTATTGATAGAGTTCTTCAATCACTGCCACCAAGCTATAAAGGCTTCGTGATGAACTATAACATGCAAGGGATGCAAAAGACAATTCCCGAGCTCTTCGCTATGCTCAAAGCCGCGGAGGTAGAAATAAAAAAGGAGCATCAAGTGTTGATGGTTAACAAGACCACTAGTTTCAAGAAAAAGGGCAAGGGAAAGAAGGGGAACTTAGAGAAGAATAGCAAGACAATTGCTACTCCCAGGAAGAAACCCAAGTCTGGAGCCAAGCCTGAAACTGAGTGCTTCTACTGCAAAGGGACTGGACACTGGAAGCGGAACTGCCCCAAGTATTTGGCGGATATGAAGGGTGGCAAGGTGAACAAAGGTATATGTGATATACATGTTATTGATGTGTACCTTACTAATTCTCGTAGTAGCACATGGGTATTTGATACCGGTTCGGTTGCTAATATTTGTAACTTGAAACAGGGGCTATGGATTAAACGAAGATTGGCTAAGGACGAGGTGACGATGTGCGTGGGAAATGGTTCCAAAGTCGATGTGATCGTCGTCGGCACGCTACCTCTACATCTACCTTTGGGATTAGTTTTAGACCTGAATAATTGTTATTTGGTGCCAGCGTTAAGCATGAACATTATATCTGGATCTTGTTTATTGTGAGACGGTTATTCATTTAATTCTGAGAATAATTGTTGTTCCCTTTATATGAGTAATATCTTTTATGGTCATGCACCCTTGAAGAGTGGTCTATTCTTGTTGGATCTCGATCGTAGTGATACACATATTCATAATATTGAAGCTAAAAGATGCAAAGTTAATAATGATAGTGGAACTTATTTGTGGCACTGCCGTTTAGGTCATATTGGTGTAAAGCGCATGAAGAAACTCAATAGTGATGGACTTTTGGAATCACTTGGTGCTTGCGAACCATGCCTCATGGGCAAGATGACTAAAACTCCGTTCTCCGGAACAATGGAGCGAGCAACAGATTTGTTGGAAATCATACATATTGATGTATGTGGACCGATGAGTGTTGAGGCTCGCAGCGGGTATCGTTATTTTTTGACCTTCACTGATGATTTGAGAAGATATGGATATATCTACTTGATGAAGCACAAGTCTGAAACATTTGAGAAGTTCAAAGAATTTCAGAGTGAAGTAGATAATCATCATAACAAGAAGAATAAAGTTTCTACGATCTGATCGTGGAGGTGAATATTTGAGTTACGAGTTTGGTCTTCATTTGAAACAATGTGGAATAGTTTCACAACTCACACCACCCGGAACACCACAACATAATGGTGTGTCCGAACGTCATAACCATACTTTATTAGATATGGTGCGGTCTATGATGTCTCTTACCGATTTACCACTATCGTTTTGGGGTTATGCTTTAGAGACAGCCGCATTCACGTTAAATAGGGCACCATCTAAATCCGTTGAGACGACGCCTTATGAACTATGGTTTGGCAAGAAACCAAAGTTGTCGTTTCTTAAAGTTTGGGGCTGCGATGCTTATGTGAAAAATCTTCAACCTGATAAGCTCGTACCCAAGTCGGAGAAATATGTCTTCATAGGATACCCAAAGGAAACTATTGGGTACACCTTCTATCACAGATCCGAAGGCAAGATATTCGTTGCTAAGAATGGATCCATTCTAGAGAAGGAGTTTCTCTCAAAAGAAGTGAGTGGGAGGAAAGTAGAACTTATGAGGTAATTGTATCTTCTCCTGAATTGGAAAGTAGTACATCATAGAAACTAGTTCGAGTGATTCCTACACCAATTAGTGAGGAAGCTAATGACGATGATCATGAAACTTCGGATCAAGTTACTGCTGAACTTCATAGATCAACCAGAGTACGTTCCGCACCAGAGTGGTACGGCAACCCTGTTCTGGAAGTCATGTTACTAGACCATGATGAACCTATGAACCATGAGGAAGCGATGATGAGCCCAGATTCTGCAAAATGGCTTGAGGCCATGAAATCTGAGATGGGATCCATGTATGAGAACAAAGTGTGGACTTTGGTTGACTTGCCCGATGATCGGCAAGCCATCAAAAATAAATGGATCTTCAAGAGGAAGACCGACGCTGATGGTAATGTTACTATTTACAAAGCTCGACTTGTTGTGCAAGGTTTTTGACAAGTTCAAGGAGTTGACTACAATGAGACTTTCTCACCCGTAGCAATGCTTAAGTCTGTCCGAATCATGTTAGCAATTGCCGCATTCAGAAGGTTTTGTCGATCCTAAAGGTGCTAACAAAGTGTGCAAGCTCCAGCGATCCATCTATGGACTGGTGCAAGCATCTCGGAGTTGGAATATACGCTTTGATGAGGTGATCAAAGCATATGGTTTTATACAAACTTTTGGAGAAGCCTATATTTACAAGAAAGTGAGTGGGAGCTCTGTAGCATTTTTGATATTATATGTGGATGACATATTGTTGACTGGAAATGATATAGAATTTCTGGATAGCATACAAGGATACTTGAATAAGAATTTTTCAATTAAACACCTCGGTGAAGCTACTTATATATTAGGCGTCAAGATCTATAGAGATAGATCAAGACGCTTAATTGGACTTTCACAAAGCACATACCTTGATAAAGTTTTGAAGAAGTTCAAAATGGATCAGTCAAAGAAAGGGTTCTTGCCTGTTTTACAAGGTGTGAAGTTGAGTAAGACTCAATGCCCAACCACTGCAGAAGATAGAGAGAAAATGAAAGGTGTTCCCTATGATTCAGCCATAGGCTCTATCATGTATGCAATGTTGTGTACCAGACTTGATGTGTACCTTGCTATTAGTTTAGCAGGGAGGTACCAAAGTAATCTAGGAGTGGATCACTGGACATCAGTCAAGAACATCCTTAAATACGTGAAAAGGACTAAGGATATGTTTCTCGTTTACGGAGGTGACAAAGTGATGGGCCTCTAACCCCTCGTTGGTTACCCCAAGTGGAAGGTGTGAGATGCAGTGTTCTGGAAGTTTTTCCCTTAGCAAAGATGCCAAGGATCGAATCCCTAGAGACTCCTAGGTTCAACAAGTAGGTGTCAACTGCTAGCGGCGCCAGATATTAGCAATCAACGTGGACCTGCACACAGATACAAATAACTTTGCTCCCAACGAGTACAGAGAGGTTGTCAATCCCTCCGGCCTTGTAGTTCACAAAGGATTAAACGCAAATGATAGTAGTGATAGATAATGTTTGCAATAGTAAGTAATAGCGAAAAGTAAATAGCGGATGTGATCAATGATGGTAATATGGACCGGAGTCTCATGATGTTCACTAGTGATGTCTCTCTCCCAAAAGACGATAAAACAGCTATGTGAGGTAAACGAATTACAGCTGGGCAATTGACAGGACCACGAACGCAAACCAATGCTGACTACATTGCAAGAAAGGTTGAGGTTCAAAGCATGGGCGGTACGCCAAAGTAAGTAGACCGAAATCCATCAATATCTACTACTAATCATCCACCTTGAGATATCTATCCAGAACATCTCGCTGGTATTAAGTTGCGAGCCCCACCGATAGTGTAAACTCAAAGCAACAGACAACTGCATTAAAAGAACTTTGCGTAAAGTAAACAATCCTTGCACCCGCGGGCACAAGCACCGTTGTTTTCCCCCTTCTGGCAACAGCACATCCCCTAGACTCATGTTTCTGTCACTCAAGCTAGTCATCGAGGGGCATGAACCCACAATCAAGCATAACGTTCCCTCTTGGAGTCACTACGTATTACTTGGCCAAAGCAATAAATAACAACGGAGAACATGCAAGACTTACTTACGAACATAAATATAAAAGAGGTAGATCAAATATATTACTCAATCACAATCTGAACATAATCTCATAATCCATCGGATCCCAGCAAACTCATCATAGCAACAGCATAAGGATTACATATGTGCCTCGATCATGTAGGGCAGCTCACGAGGACTAATTAGTGAAGCACAAGAACGGGAGGAGAACATCACATAGCTACTGGTCATGGACTCATGGTCCAAGGGAGACTACTCACAACTCATCCGGGAGGCGTCCATTGTGGTGGAGAAGCTCCCGATGGTGATCCTCCCCTCCGGCAGGGTGCCGGGAAGAGTTCTCCTGGTGCTCCCGATCTTGGAAGCGGCGGCGGCGGCGGAACAGAGATGAGATCGCGAAAAAGAGTTCCCGTGCCGAGGGTTTCGAAGGACGCTCTAAATATATGCCAAAGGGGGGCACCAGACGGGGCTCGGGGGGCCCAGGCGCCCCCCCG
>LR738715.1:547952740-547982858 GCA_902687465.1 Secale cereale | reverse complement strand
GGGGGGGGGCGCCACCAGGGCGCCTGGGGCCCTGGTGGCCCCCCCGGCTGTACTTCGGGCGCAAGGTAGGTTCTGGAACGCTGATTTTTTATATAATTTTTCTGGATTTTTCCTGACAGTTCTCGTAATGTGAAAACCTGAAATACAAAAATAGCCGAAAACAGAAACTGGCACTCTGGTGCACTGGATTAGTAGGTTAGTCCAAATATCATCAAAAGTGTATGGAAGTGTATGAATATCATAGCAATATCACCCAAAAGTGGCATGGAGCAAGCAGAAATTATAGATACGTTTTGGACGTATCACAAAGAACTCGTCGTAAATGGTTACGTCGATGCAAGCTTTGACACTGATCCGGATGACTCTAAGTCACAAACCGGATATGTATTTTTATTAAATGGTGGAGCTGTCAGTTGGTGCAGTTCTAAGCAAATCATCGTGGCGGGATCTACATGTGAAGCAGAATACATAGCTGCTTCGGAAGCAGCAAATGAAGGAGTCTGGATGAAGGAGTTCATATCTGATCTAGGTTTAATACCTAGTGCATTGGGTCCAATGAAAATCTTTTGTGACAATACTGGTGCAATTGCCTTGGCAAAGGAATCCAGATTTCACGAAAGAACCAAACACATCAAGAGACGCTTCAATTCCATCCACGATAAAGTCAAGGAGGGAGACATAGAGATTTGCAAGATACATACGGATCTGAATGTTGCAGACCCATTGACTAAGCCTCTCTCACGAGCAAAACATGATCAGCACCAAGACTCCATGGGTGTTAGAATTATTACTATGTAATCTAGATTATTGACTCCGGTGCAAGTGGGAGACTGAAGGAAATATGCCCTAGAGGCAATAATAAAGTTGTTGTTTGTATTTCCTTATATAATGATAAATGTTTATTATTCATTCTAGAATTGTATTAACCGGAAACGTAATACATGTGTGAATATATAGACAAACAAAGTGTCACTAGTATGCCTCTACTTGACTAGCTCGTTGAATCAAAGATGGTTATGTTTCCTAGCCATAGACATGAGTTGTCATTTTATTAACGGGATCACATCATTGGTGAATGATGTGATTGACTTGACCCATTCCGTTAGCTTAGCACTTGATCATTTAGTTTTACTGCTATTGCTTTCTTCATGACTTATGCATGTTCCTATGACTATGAGATTATGCAACTCCCGAATACCGGAGGAACACCTTGTGTGCTATCAAACGTCACAACATAGCTGGGTGATTATAAAGATGCTCTACAGGTGTCTCCGAAGGTGTTTGTAGTGTTGGCATAGATCAAGAATATGATTTGTCACTCCGAGTGTCGGAGAGGTATCTCTCAGCCCTCTCGGTAATGCACATCACTATAAGCCTTGCAAGCAAATGACTAATGAGTTAGTCATGAGATGATGCATTATAGAACAAGTAAAGTGACTTGCCGGTAACGAGATTGAACTAGGTATTGAGATACCGACAATCGAATCTCGGGCAAGTAACATACCGATGACAAAGGGAACAACGTATATTGTTATGCGGTTTTGACCGATAAGATCTTCGTAGAATATGTAGGAACCAATATGAGCATCTAGGTTCCGATGTTGGTTATTGGACGAAGACGAGTCTCGGTCATGTCTACATAGTTCTCGAACCCGTAGGGTCTGCACGCTTAACGTTCGGTGACGATCGGTATTATGAGTTTATGAGTTTTGATGCACCGAAGGTAGTTCGGAGTCCAGGATATGATCATGGACATGACGAGGATTCTTGGAAAGCCCGAGACATAAATATCAATATGTTGGAAGCCTATGTTTGGACATCGGAAAGGTTCCGGATGGTTTCGGGCATTTACTGGAGTACCGGGGGCTACCGGAACCCCCCGGGGATTTGATGGGCCTTAATGGGCCATAGTGGAAAGGAGTACGAGGCGGCCAAGGTGGGGGCGCGCCCCCCACAAGCCCAATCCGAATTGGGAGGGGGTCGGCCCCCCTTTCCTTCTTCTCCCTCTCCTCCTTTCTTCCTCTCCTACTCCAACTAGGGAGGGGGGAATCCTACTCCCGGTGGGAGTAGGACTCCCCTAGGGCGCGCCATAGAGAGGGCCGGCCCGTCCCCTCCTCCACTCCTTTATATACGTGGGGAGGGGGCCACCCAAAGACACACAAGTTGATCATTGATCTTTTAGCCGTGTGCGGTGCCCCCCTCCATAGAAACACACCTCGGTCATATCGTTGCGGTGCTTAGGTGAAGCCCTGCGTCGGTAACTTCATCATCACCATCATCATGCCGTCGTGCTAACGGAGCTCTCCCTCGAAGCTCTACTGGATCGTGAGTTCGTGGGACGTCACCGAGTTGAACGTGTGCAGATCGCGGAGGTGCCGTACGTTCGGTACTAGGATCGGTCGATCATGAAGACGTACGACTACATCAACCGCGTTGTCATAACGCTTCCGCTTACGGTCTACGAGGGTACGTGGATGACACTCTCCCCTCTCGTTGCTATACATCACCATGATCTTGCGTGTGCGTAGGGATTTTTTTTTGAAATACTACGTTCCACAACACTTTCTTGACTGGCCTTTGTTACGGTGAAAATAGGGGAGTGACACAGGGTAGAATAAAGAGTATACATGTTCCCGCAATTCAGTATTTTGCATTATTCAACGGGAAATGTGTAGTAGGCAAATAAGGTTGTAGTGCACTTTGTGCTCCAGACTTGAGCCTCATATGCACTGCCCTTACCGGTGAAAGAAATTATAACCTTGGGGCAATTGTTGCACACAAACTTCAGCATAATGCTAACAGTGGCTGGTTCTATGGTGGAATTTATGCTACACGATTAGCACGAGGGCTGGGTATTTCACCTTTTCCCTTTGAACCTATCCTACCTACTCGGTATTTATATTTCGGTGCTTTAAAATACCATAAATTCCTTAGAGGAAAGACCCATAACTTCACTTATAATCTGTTGTTTAACCAATCACATGTTGTGGACACATATTTGCCTGCGCCTACCCTTTTTGACTATAACAACAAGGGAATATATTTTGTTCTTGAGAGCGAGACCGAGCTCATAACGTAGCAGTCGTGGCAGCACGGTAGGCTGAGGCGTCCACACGGAGAACCTCCGTGAACTTCCACACTGACTAGTACCCTCCAGGCTACTGATCGACTACCAAGCTAGGCCAAAAGCCTGAGCTTGGGGGAGTACGTTTCTCACTAACATTACGTTTATGTTTACATATCATTCCATTTGTCGGTGCTCACACTTTTCCATTGTATAATCCATGCTTAGATTTATTTTCTTGCTTTCTTCTTGTGTGTTTGAAAAACTTTAGAGAAAAAAATACTTGTAGTAATTTACTTTCTATGCATGCTTAGTAGTAGCACTAAAAAGAAAATCCAAAGAGATTTCCTTGTTCTTCTTTTGCTTGCTGGGAGCTTTCCCGTGTAAATAGTTTTTCTAGTTTTTGTTTTTTCCTTGTATTTGTGTGTTCAAGAAAACCAAAAACTCCAAAATATTTCAGTGTGTTTCTCTGAATTTCTTTTCCTTTTATTCGAGTTGTAACGAGGAGAAGACCACGATGAAAATGTTGAGTGGCTCTCATATGAATAATTGTTGAACTAATGAAGAGCACATTTTACCTTGTCTTCTCCTGTTGAATAAAATGTTTTGTAGATCCCATCTTAGTCGACGACACTCTTGCAATATTATTATTTTCATATCATTCGGTCGTGCAAGTGAAAGGCAATAATGACGATATACGATGAACTGGCCATAGCAAGGAGAAACTGGTATGAACTGGAATTGTTCTGTTTGTGTAAATATGTTTAACCTATTACCCATGATTTATCTCATTATGATTAAACATGTTTGCCATGACAATTAGAGATTATATTTTCTCATGCCATGCATAAGTAGCTAGGAGTTAATAATGATTTATCTTGGATATCAACATACACTACAAAAAAAAAGACACATCCGTGACATTTTGGGCCGAACGAATTTTCTTCTGTCATACTTATGACACTTCTATGACAATAATTGTGACAAAACACGGTATCATCATAGATGTGGTGGGGTCCTACTTATATGACAAAAAATCATGACAGAAAATGGGCTTTTCGTCCTGGGCGGGCCGGAGACGCAGCTGCATGACATTCTTTGGGCCATCCATGACGGAAAAAACCATGGTAGAAGCGAGGGCGAGGAAAATATCGGGGTGTTCCCGGTTACGGTGGGTGGTCGGGGCCGAGCGATGCACGTTTCTCTTGTACACGCACGCGCGTGGGTGCGTGGCGTTGGGCTCTAACTGAACCCGGGCGATTGCACTGCAGGCTACGCGTTACTGAACCCGAGCGATCGATCGATGGCTATTAACTGAACTCGATCAAGCGATTCCTTCACTGCTGCTGGTAACTGAAGCCGATCGATGCTGCCTCTGCATGAATAGTGAGCATTACTTGGGGGGTTTGGATGAACAGTTCCCTATGGGGGTAGATGAATAGGACCCCGTGGTGTTGAACAGGACCCCGATCGATCGAGTCGGTTGGGGCTGCATGAACAGGACCCCGTGGAGGGCTGGATAAACAGGACCACCCCATGGAGGGCTGGATGAACAGTAGATGGTGAAGGGCTGAATGAACAATAGCCTGTGGAGGGGTGGTTGAACAAGAGCCCGTGGAGAGGGCTGGTTGAACAGTAGCCAGTGGAGTAGCGCACGATGGAGACTGAACAGTCGCAGGTGGAGGCAGGAGGAGGTCGACGGTGGATGAACAGTAGCCCGCGGAGGCTGGAGGGGGTCGACGATGGAGATGAACAGTATCCCGTGGAGTCCCGTTTTGCGGTACGCCACACCCCTCCCGATGAACGTGACCCCCGTTTCGACCATAGCGCTCCAACACAAGTCCGTTTCCTCCATTTTGCGGTACGCCACATCCCTCCCGATCAACATGACCCCCGTTTCGACCGTAGGAGGTCCGTTTCCTACGTTTTGCGGTACGCCAGACCCCTCCCAATGAACAGGATCCCATTTCGCCCATGGCCGGTCGAACACAAGGCCGTTTCCTCTGTTCTGCGGTACGCCAGGCCTCGTTTCCATTGGCTGTTCCGTCCAAGCCCTCCCGATGAACACGACGACGCATTCCGTTCCGACCCAGCCGTTTGGCTCCCCGTGAACACGACGACGATGCTGTTTCTCTGTTCCGACCCAGCCATGTACACGAGCCCTGGTCGTACGTATGCGCGAGTAGGCATTCGAGATCCTGCCCATATGTACGTACGTGGCCGTATTTTCTTTCTTGCACACTTGCCACTGTACGTACGTGTACATGCTACGTGCGCACCTCTACTACGACACGTGCGCGCCTCTACATCGACCAGTATGTATGTACACGTTCACGACCAGAATGACAACGCTACGTACGCTTCGACCAGGTGCATCCCGACTGTCAGGCACTTCCTTGCGTGTGAAGATGTAGCTGGTGGGTCCCAACAATTAGGGGGGCGAATCGTTTTTCTTTTGCCCGGACGCACTTCCTTGCATGCGAAGATGTAGCTGGTGGGTCCCAGCAGTCAGGGGGAAACGTTTTTTTTTGCGAAATATGGTGGCCCGTCCGGTGGGTCCCCGCTGTCAGGTGGAGGAATAATTATTTTGCGCATAATAAGGTGACACTTCCTTGCTGCGGCCGTGGACCCAGCTGTCAGCCTCTCCACGTACAGTCCATGTCCGATGGAAGCCGTTCCTTGACCACGTTGACCACGCCGCGCCGAGAGCACCAGGGCGGTCGACGACGGCGAGGCCTAGGAAGGGGACGACGCGGAGTCGGGGAAGACGCGGTAGTGGATGCCCACGCGTAGAGTAGTACGAGGGTTCACTGGTTCACTGCGGTGTGAGGCTGCTGTCGCCGCAGAATAACATGGGGTGTGGGTGAGTAGAGGGATGGCCTGGCCAGCGGTGGGAATAGTAGGGGGCGGTGAGGCCTCCACGGCAGCACAGCCGGTCACGGGAGGCAGGAGCATGCGGCACGACCGGCGCTGCTTTGGGCGGCTGGAGCAACAAGACCAGAGGTTGAAGAAGCACTACGGTCGTTGGATGGACATCGTACGGTCACTGGAGCTAGAATCGTTCACATTGACTAAGTTGACAAAGCACTCCGTTCCCGTCAACTTACTAGGCCCACAAGTCAGCCTCCCACCAAGGTGGGTCCCAACCAGCAGGGGGAGTATTCATTTTTTTGTGCGTAATAAGGAGGCACTTCTAGTAGGTCCGAGCTGACAGCGATGGGAACGTTTTTTTCACGCAATACGGTGGCCCGTCCGATGGGTCCCAGCAGTCAGGGGGGAAACATTTTTTTCGCAAAATATGGTGGCCCGTCCGGTGGGTCCCTGTTGTCAGGTGGAGGAATCATTATTTTCCACGTAATAAGGAGGCACTTCCTTGCTGCCATCGTGGACCCAGCTGTCAGCCTCTCCACGTACAGTCCACGTCCGATGGAAGCCGTTCCTTGACCACGTTGACCATGCCGCGCCGAGAGCACCAGGGCGGTGGACGACGGCGAGGCCTAGGAAGGGGATGACGCGGAGCCGGGGAAGACTCGACAACGGAAGCCCGTGCGGAGAGGAGTACGAGGGTTCACTGGTTTGGCTGCGGTGTGAGGCTGCCGTCGCCGCAGGGCCTAGCCAGCGGTGGGAATAGTAGGGGGGCGGTCAGGCCTCCGGGGCAGCACAGCCGGCCACGGGAGGCACGAGCATGCAACACAACTAGCGCTGCTTTGGGCGGCTGGAGCAAGAAGACCAAAGGTTGAAGAAGCACTACAGCCGTTGGATGGACATCGTACGGTCACCGGAGCTAGAATCGTTCATATTGACTAAGTTCACAAAGCACTCCGTCTCCGTCAACTTAGTAGGCCCACAAGTCAGCCTCCCACCAAGGTGGGTCCCAACTAGCAGGGGGAGTATTCATTTTTTGTGCGTAATAAGGAGGCACTTCCTTGCGTGTGAAGATATAGCTGGTGGGTCCGACCTGTCAGCGGTGGGAACGTTTTTTTCACGAAATACAGAGGCCCTTCCGGTGGGTCCTAGCTGTCAGGCGGAGGAATCATTATTTTGCACGTAATAAGGAGGCATTTCCTTGCGTGCGGCCGTGGACCCAGGTGTCAGCCTCTCCACGCACAGTCAACTTTCGATGGTGTCGTTCGTTGACCACGTTGACCACTCCGCACTGAGCGCATCAAAGGTGGTGGACGACGGTGAGGCCCTGGACAGCAACGAGCCGGAGATGGGAAGACGCGGGAGTAGAGTCGCAGACGGAGAGGTTTACGAGGGTTAACTGGTTCTGGTGCAGTGGGGTTCAGTAGTCGGTGGAGAAGAACAAGAGGTGTGGAGGCGTGGAGGGATGGCCTGGCCAATGGTGGAGTAGCGCTTCACAGCGAAGCGTGCTAAGCAGAGTTGCTAGCAGCAGTAGGCGTGAGCAGGTGGTCCTGGCGGCGCTGGAGGAAGAAAACGAGAGATTGAAGATGGGTGCCGGTCGTTGGATGTAAATCCAACGTCTAACGATATCAGAATCATTTGTTGACTAAGTTGACAACGACTTGCATTGGCTTCGGCCTGTTGGCCCACATTTCAGCCTAAAAAAATGCGGCACGTATTCAACACATTTTTTCAAAATTTACAGTCTTTTTTTTGCGGGGTAGAATTTACAGTCCATTTGATTTTTTTTGAATTACAGTCCATTAGCTGGGCTGGGTGAACAAATAATGTAGCGTCCATGTGACCCATTTATATTTTTCCTAAAAAAATTACATGCCATTTGCACTTTCTCGAAATACACGATTTTGATGGGCTGATTCTAATTATAATGTTGGGGTGGGCACGGCAATGTTATCAAAAAATAAACAGGGGCTGAGCATATATATATATATATATATATATATATATATATATATATATATATATATATATATATATAATAAATGATTTATTCTTACATTGGTCCTTAAATCTTACGAAGCTTTTGTATACAATCACCAGGATTTTCGTTGCCATAATAAAATCCAGGATTTTATTGTTAAGAAATTATTTTTATAAGTTAACAAGACGTGGGATATTGTTTTCTTACATATGTAAGTATCTATTAAATATATGATGACAATAACAATAATATGTAATAACATACAAAATAATTTAAATATATATATAATATAGTTAGAAGGGAAACATAAGTTGAACCAGGCGTTCCTATTCTTATATAGAAAAATAGAACATAGCTCTACGTTTTCTTCACAAAAAAACATAAATTGGGCTGCTGATGTTTCAGGAAAAATAAAACCTTGGATGGGAGGTCCATAGGCCGGTCGATACTATGGACCTCCCATCCGAAGTCGTGGGCTCCGCATGTTAAAAAAGAAAGCCTAGACGGGGCAGCCCAAAACCCAGCTGATACTTGCTGCCCAAGTGATAATAAATGATACTTGCCAGCTCCCCGGCTTCGTTTTGAATTTATCTCCTATAGTAACTACATTGAAGCACCTAAAAAATGTAACTATGTTGACAAACCCGTGGGCCCCAACGTCAGTATAGCATTAGGAGGAAGTATTTTTTCGATGAGGCACTTGCTTGCGTACGGCCATAGACCTGGTGGGTCCCGACTGTCCGCCTCTCCACGTACAGTCCTCTCCAGATTCCTCTCGTTTGTTCAGCATGTTCACAACGGCAGACAGTGGCGTCGCGGCGAGCGCACAAAGGCGCAGGAGGAGATCCGACCACCTGAGGAAGTGCCTTATTAGTAGCCCACTGGCCGAGTGACAGTACCCGACAGCTGTTCCGCCCGGGTTCGTCCACCTGTGCAGAGAAAATATCTCCAATTTTTTGCCTTTGCCTTTATTGACATGTGGATCCCAATTGTCATCTACGCACACCACGTCCTACACTTGCCAAAACTTTGTCCCTCGTTTTCTATATTTTTCGCACACTCGACATTATGTGGGCATTTTGAAAATAGCATATCTTTTTGACTGTGCATCATATGAAGATGTGCTATGCATGAATGTTGATCAACATGATGTTAACTGGCTGGTAGTTCCATTTTCGACCATGAATAGAACTTCCAGCATGATGTTAACACTGTTTGAATAGGCCGTGTTAACATAAATGCTCTGCCTCTAAAAGTTGCAGTTTCTTATCTGAAACTGAATTGGAGTTTCTTATCTGAAACTGAAACTTGCAGTTTCTTCTCTGAGAATCACATTGTATGCACTTTTATACTCCTATGAAACTACATTTTTTTAAGTGCAGAGAAAATATCTCCAATTTTTTTGCCTCTGCCTTTATTGACATGTGGGTCCCAATTGTCATCTAGGCACACCACGTCCTACAGTTGCCAAAACTTCGTCCCTCATTTTCTCTGTTTTTCGCACACTCGACATTGTGTGGGCATTTTGAAAATAGGATATCTTTCTGACTGTGCATCATATGAAGATGTGCTATGCATGAATGTTGATCAACATGATGTTAACTGGCTGGTAGTTCCAGTTTCGACCATGAATAAAACTTCCAGCATGATGTTAACACTGTTTGAAAAGGCCGTGTTAATATAAATGTTCTACCTCCGAAAGTTGCAGTTTCTTATCTGAAACTGAACTTGGAGTTTCTTATTTGAATCTGAAACTTGCAGTTTCTTCTCTGAGAATCACATTGTCTGCACTTTTACACTCCTATCAAACTACATTTTTAAGTGCTAAAAATAGATCTCTATAATTCGTACAATACTTCATATGGTCAATACTGCAAATCTGAAATTCAAAAGACATTCATATATGAAAGTACTCTCAAAATACACAACACAAAACACAATTCACAACCTGCAAATACTAACAACCCTAAGCTCCTCTTGACAATTCACAACCAGCCCGACTATTGGTATGGGGGGGGGATCCCTCCTATTCCTCAGCGGCAGACAGACGCCCCATGAGACGATGTGAACGGTGAGGGAGAGGATGGCGGGGAAGCGTCGTCGGGCCAACTGTTTTTCTCCTCTTGCAGTTGGGTTCGGTCGACGAAGACTCCACCGGCTCGCTCTGGCATGAAACCCTCACAAACGGCACCCTGTAGATGCTCGATCCTTCAATCTCTGGTGGATGCTCCATCTGGGATCGATACTCCACAATGAGCGCCACACATCCCACTGATGGTGGTGGATGCCAATGCTTAGATGGAGCAGGGTTGGTGTCGGTAATTTTTGCTTGGCACCTCGCACTCTGCATATATGCCGATTCCATCCGTACATTTGTGCAGTTCCACCAAAATGCAGCTGAATAACCCTGTTTGCACAGATAATGAAAAGGCGCGATTAGATTATAGTGGCACTAGTTGATGAAACATACACTAATAAACAAAAGAAAATATTACATCATACTGGAAATCGACCCAAGTCTCCCTGATACACCTTCTGCCAGTGATGAACATCAGTGTACAACGGTAGTACAAGGAGGGGCCATGAGACATTCAAATCTCTATTTTTGTGCAGATCAACTAAAATTAAGCATCCTAGTTTGCAGAAATGCTTAAACATTAGCAATGGGACTAGTTGATGAAACATACATTAACAAAGAGAAGCGCTTTCTTTATCTTCATTGGAAATGAAATGATAGAGAGGACACTCGCTCTATTTTAACTGTATTATTACTTCATTTTATTTGTGACACTAGGATTGAGCAGGTGGTAAACGAGGTGTACCGTGCGTCACAAGGATGACGGCCGGGGGTGCTTAGACTAGGATGCTGAAGCTGGCTCTTTCAGTCCCTATCTCCCCCCATGTTTCTGTGGTAGCATATGGGTTGTAATCCAAACTTGGTGGAGCTGGTGCTGCGTCCCCCTACCTGCCTAGCTTATGTGGCGAACTTGTCTCAAGCTAGTACTCAGTCCGTTCTAGTAGTATTTGCATAACTGCCCGTTTACACTGAGATGCTGTCGGATAATGGTTCTCTATGGTTGGGTTTCTTTAATGAAATCGGAGGGAACCCCCTCTTTCGATATATATATAAAACAGTGGCACTAGCGGTGCCAAAACATTGCCTCAAATTAATAGTGCCACTAGATTAAGGTGCAAAATAATAACACTACTGCTTTATCATGACAGTGCCAAAACAGTAGCACAAGAGCAGGATCAACATGCAGGATCTTTGGCAAACAGTAAGGCAAAAAAGGAACATACCTCGTGATGGAACCATATATGCAGTCAATGCCATCGTAGAAGGGATGACACCAGTCACCAACATGGATGATTCAATTCACGGGACCTTTTGGTGCAGTTCACCTAAAATGAAGCTATGTCCCATGAACTAGCAGCTTCTTCTTCTTTCTTTTTTAAGAAAAGGGCTCCAGCCTCGATTCCATTTCCATCAGAAAACGAAAAGAAGCAACTTATCTTAATGGGAAATTTAGCAGGACATGAAAAAAGTGCCATTGATTCATATTACTGGAGGCATTACATTGAAAACAACATTGGTTTAACGTGTCCTTACATTTAACAGTGCGACTGCTACATTTTACCAGTGGCATTACATAAGAGCGGCTCGGGGCAACAAACATCAGAAGAGGATATCTGGGTTGGTCCCATTTTTGTTCAGTATATAGCCACCTTATACTGTGTGAGGCTAGCAAATCTAGTGCTGGACTTACTCTGTTGACTTGTCCCCTAGTCCCCACTTACTTTCCTTTTTCAACCAATAGATCGGGTTTATATTGAGTTTGTACCGCGTTCCCTTTATTTCCCTATTAGACCTAGAGACCAGTTGGATAGCCAGTCTCTGCTACTTTTTGCCCCCATTATTTCCTCTTTCGACCAAGTGCTAGATTCAGGTAACAAATCTTCCCCCACCCCCTTTGTTCCTTGTTTGAACCAAGTACTACTAGATTCGAGTGCATGAACTAGTTTTACCTCTTAACAGTAAAAAAATAGGTGGTTTTCAAACAGCCGATCGATCCTATCTACAAGAGGGGCCTGAGAAATAGTAAAAGATACAAATACAGCGACGTCAGGAGCTCGGGAAGTAGAGCAAGGCCTGTTTCAAAGGAATTTATACCTGAGGGTCGCCGAGATGTCGCTAGGTGGGCGGCGGGAGGCCGGATCTGCCCACACTACGGCAGTGAGGAAGAAGGGGTGGGAGGCCCTCCCTCGCCAGTGATGCTTTGGAGAGAACGGCAAGGCACGTTGATCGGGACGCACCGGCAGTGGGTAAGAGCCGTCACCGAGGATGACCGCATGAACGTTGCACCTTCTCACCTTCCCCGACGGAGAGGATCCGGCTGGATCTGTGACCAGCGGTGAGTAGAGAGAGAGTGTGTGTGGCCACCGCTGTCATGTTTAGATCTGGAGAGGACAAGACAGTATGAAGAGAGCAACACTAGCAAGCAAGCGCGGAGGCTCCTGCCTATATAGTGGACTACTAGTTTTCTTTTGTCTACCGTCCGGAACCGGCTTGACCTCGGCAATGACTGTCGAGAAGTCTTCATGCACGTGCCCCAGAGGCGCAGTTATCGTCATTTTGATGTGAAGCACCGGATTATAACATATAACACGAAAAAATGCCACATGACAAGAAATCATAACCTCACTGCCCAAAGGAGACAAGATGAATCCCGACGGACAAACTAGACAAGGATCAAAGATCAAATTAAAGACAAACTCGTAGAAAAGGGGCCCGTCGATAGATTTCCTAATTAACATAGCCGGCTTGACCTAGATGGCAGCCGAGTAGTCTTCGTGCATGTGCCCCCAATGACTAGCCCAACTCAGTTGTCGCTGTTTAACCCTCGCAGTGATCTGAAGCACATGACACCTAATTTTGCGAGATGACAAGAAACCTTTTTTTAGATTTCTCACCAGAACTACAACCCTGTACAACACAACCTGCACGATATGTAGACGATAGCCAATCCAGGCGTGTCTGCTGGAGTCTGGTCACATGCATGGACGAACTGATCTTCCGTGTCTTGTTGGGATCATCCAGGTACCAACGTATGTACTTCTATTAACTCACCTGACTTGCGGGGCCGGGGAGTGTGCCTATGGTCGGTTCTCAATTGCGGTCCCACACGTGTGTGCAAACGCAATATGACGCACGTTCCATTCGAAGAGCGGCATGCCAGACAGACCGACCATCTGGGGTGCGACACGAATGCGACGGGCGTGCTGTCTACTCCGTACATGTGTACCGCCATTTTCTTGAGGCTTTGCTCCATGGTGCAATCCATGGATTCAAAAATAGTATACTGTACTATTTAAAAGTCGATGGCGGGGCTTTTCCCGCGCGGTAGTCGGGGCAGTTCCGCCTAGTTGGTTTGACAAAGACGCGATAAGATGAGGGAGTAGGCTGCTGCAAACGTAGGGCTGTGTGATTTGACAGTGAGTTACTGCTAGACAGGTGGGGCCCAGTGATTTGACTTGCCATTATCATTTTAACTGCCAAGCCGGATTCCTGACCACCTCCATACAGGTGCCTCTCCCGACGCTCCACCATGTAGAGGCTAGCTCTTGCTTGAGAGCCCACTCCTCCACTTTTTTCTTGCCTCTTTCCCCCACATATGCAAAAATGCCATGTAAAGCGGGCTTATAGCCCACTATTGTACTTGATCCTACAGGTGCTAAGCCTGCCACATAGGCATAAAATCTGATGTGCCAAGTTAATTAAGAAGAGAGAGACTAGTTTGGTGACCTTGGGAAGAAACGGTGATAAGCGTGTGTACCTAGATGAAGCAAACTTAGCAACAAAAAACTAAGCACCTATGCATTGGGGACTTGAGTTGCTAAGCCATTTAATGCCCATAGCACCTCATCTAAGCACCATTTCATTGGAAGAGGTCACTCCTTGGCAGATGCAATAAATACTACGAAGAAAGAGATAGAGAGAAGTAAACAAAAAATACTCTTATAGCCGACCTTATAGCTAACCTTGTTGTATGAGTGACTAAGGCTACCCGTAATGGTAGTATCATGCATGCCAACTAGGAAGTTTTGATGAGGTGGCATAGTATTTAATGAAGTAAGAGAGAGTTGAATATCATATCATGATACCGTATCATATTAAATGATGTGCTACTATGTGTCATGCATGGCAATAAATGAACCATTCTATGATACCAAATATGATACTATGCACTACCGATGCAGTATCAAACACTAGTATCATATGCATGATACTAGTATATGATACTCCCCACTATGACCAGCCTAAGTGATGACTATGTATGACATGCCAACATCAGATAGCCTAACACACCGTGTTAAATCTCCAAGGGCGCGACCGCGCGAGCAAGGCGACGGTCATGGTAGGCGCGACCATGATACGGGCTACTAGCAGCCCTTGGATCTGAGATCGAACGATCGCATGCTAAGTTGCTGAAAATTTGCAGAATAACCCTCCGGGATAGGATATTCACCCATAGGTCTAGAATCACGCCATGCAACCGTTCGATCTCAGATCCAAGGGCTCTCGGAAGCGCGTATCATGGGAGAATGGAAAGCTTCGTATCACCTGTAATTTTCCCGACGCTTGACATGACATCGAAAGCCATTTAATTGGGCATCGAGTAGACATGACATCTAATTGGCCCCACATAGTACTGTGCATGAATCCATTTATCCACCAGGCAAGCCACTACCCCCCCCCACTCGACATTTTTACAATCGATAAACTGCTCCTAGTCGTCCCGTCCTTTCACATTACGGCAGTTCCACTAATCCTAACCCTCCTTCCAAATCCATGGTGTCCCAAATCTCCATGATCCGCGGTGAGTACAAGGTTAGAACCATCACCGGCGATGAGTTCGACATCATCTACACCCGTTCTTCCACAACAGTGAAAGAATGCCTTGCTCGCTTCAAACGCATGTTCGAAAACTCAAATGATGAGTGGGTCGTTGGGCTAGATGTTGAGTAAACCATAGTCTTGGGAAGCGAGAAGAACTAAAGGAGGCAGAGAAGAAGAAGCCCGCCATGATCCAGGTTTGCGTGCATGACTTATGCTTGGTCTACCACACATGCCATGCTGACGTTGAGTGCGAGGAATTTAAGAACTTCCTCAAGGGCGACCGAGATAAATTCGTTATTGTAGACTTTAGGAACGACAAGGAAATCCTAGGTCGGATAGGCCTCGTTGTAGGCGACCCCTTCGACCTCCACAAGGAAGGGCTGGTGCCCTCCCTTGATCAGCCTTCAATGCTGACCCTGGCAAGAGCCATGGTTCATCCTATATATGGTGAACTGAAGAAACCTCCGCACACGTTTCATCGTGCATGGCAGTGGCCTGTACTAGATATAGACCACATACACTACACTGCAATGGATGGCTACCTTTGTTTCAATATCTACAAGGGTTGGATGAAGAGCAAGAGCCAAGTGTGCGATTCAAGCAAAGAAGTATCGCGCAAGAAGAAGAGGGACAGGGACGAAGTCGAGGACGTGGACGAGGACTCCGAGTAAGGTGGCAGTGTCGTTGCTCATGGTGGTTCTAATGCAGTGTCTACCGGATTAGTTGCTTAGTTTAATTTCTAGGGTGCTTAGTTTGATTTGAGGGGTGTGTTGTGCTGAGCCCCCAGCAGAACTATGTTATGTTTCTTCTCGTTATATTTCGTACATTTCATTTTTTAGTTGGTATAGTACTACCACTCGTTTCTTGACATTATATACGTACAATATATATATGGCCAACATCATATAGCCAGCATTTTAGTTGTAAAAGAATTTCAGGGTGCTTAGTTTTGTCAAAGAATTCCAGGGTGCTTAGTTTTATTTAAGGAGTGTGTTATGCTAGACACCATTAACTTATCATTGTGAGAATCGGCTTATTTTTGTCATGTAACATGGTCAACGGGTTTGACGTGAAAATAACAATGTCTAATGGCATTTGTGAGCAAACTTCTAACTTAACGATGGCATTTTTTAGATATCTAATTGCATTTTTGAGCAGGCATCTCACGGATCGATGGCATTTTTTCAGTAGTTGTAACTTCTAATGGCAAAACAGAGTAGTGATACACAACTAGTGGCATAAATAATAAGAACCCAAGAATTAAGTAGGGCTAATTTTTTTATTTCTTTATTTCTTTATACCTTTGTGTGCGAAACAATATACGCTCCCTCCCGCCAGATTTTCTTTACAGAGGCAACATAGAACTATATGAGTGACCTGTTAAATTTTGGAATTATTCTGGGTTCGTTTGGCCTTTTTATATATTAATTGAGTTTCTGGTCATTTAATGTGCATAATTCAAATTTGAACTACAAGCACATGCCCCCGTGCATCAAAGTTGACTGAAAAATCACATGTGTGTCCTTGGGTGAATTTCTAGGTCCCATGCAAGAAATGAGAATGAAATTCAAACATCTGGGCATCATGGTTCGGCCGAGAACATTGAGAAGCTTGGTTTTAAAATTCTTGTAAAACCAAAACACGCCTAAAAATCATGAAACTTGGCATGATGTCATGTCATGGTACTACCATGCTATAGTAAAAAAATTGCAGAATAGGAACAAGTTTTGGTAAAGTTTCCTGCAAACCAGAGCTTCTCTCAAGAAGGCTCGTGGTTCTGAGAGGGAACGTGTCACCTTTGTGTGCATATTCAAATGTTAAATACAAGCACATGCTCCAGTGCACCAAAGCTGGTGGAAAAATCGCATGTGTGTCCTCGGGTAAATTTCTAGTTCCGATGCCAGAAATGGGAATGAAATTCAAACATATGGGCGTCATGGCTCGACTGGAAACATTGAGAAACTTGTTTTTTAATTCCTGTAAATCCAAAAAATGCATGAAAATCATGAAACTTGGCTTGGTGACATGACATGGCACCAACATGCTGTGGTAATTTTGCTGTCCGATTTGCGAAGGTGCACACATTAACAATCAACAAAGTCATTTTGGAACAAGTGCTGTAACATTACAATCAGAAACATAAGTATTATTGAAACCGTGGGCGTTCTATTTACCATTTACGTGCCGCCATGCGTCCCCTTTTTTATTAGCTAGGAGGTGTCGTGCAGGGTAGCTATTTGAGTACGGGAGGCGTGCGATCAGACCCCTGCGCGTGCTTATCGGGAGGAGAGCCCTTTGACCTCCATCTGCCGTCCACCTCTCTCCCAAGGTCTCCACTAATGGCACCCGAGCCTCTGTTTAATGGTGTGACAATGTCTCACTCGACTGAGATTTAAGAGAGAAAAAAGAAAACCTGAAAAGAAAATTTTGCACGGATCTTGATGTAAGATCCGATGGACCTATATAGCATCTACCGCGACTTATAGCAAGACTGGTGAATATATATAAGGACGACGAGAGTGGATAATAATTGTCTTACATAATTAGGAAGATAATTAGAAAAGCCACATGCGGCTACGCCCGAAATACACAAGGGCAAAAGAAGAAGGAAGACGCATACAATGATCTGGCTCGCTGATCTCTACTTTCTTTATGCACTGCAGGTCGCGGAGACTAGTTCTCACGGCGGGCGATAATCTCTTTCGTAAGTTTCATGTCCTTAATACGCTACTTGGCAGCATCCATGGATTCCTCCACCAGCCTGTTGCGCTCGATGTGGAGCATGACATTCTCGTCCATAAGTTTCTTGATGATGACGCCCGTCCTCTGCAACATGGCAGCGGTCTCCTCCTCCTGCTTCGCCCTTCCGGCGATCTTCGCCCTCAGCAGGTCTCGCTCACCCCGGAGCTTCACATTGCCCTCCCCAGTTGCCGAATGACGTCGGTAGCCTCGTCCTGCATCCTCGCCCAGCCGGAGATCTGATCCATCTGGCTATGGACTATCGCATGCATGCGCCTGTAAGAGTCCTCGCCTGCCCGCGAGAAATTTTCCAGGCCGCCGCGGCGCGTGATACGTCTCAAACGTATCTACTTTTCCAAACACTTTTGATATTGTTTTGACCTCATTCTTGCATGATTTGGACTAAACTAACCCGGACTGACGCTGTTTTCAGCAGAGCTACCTGTATGGTTTATTTGTGTGTAGGAAAACGGATTTTTAAGCATCTCAGAAAAATCCACGAAAAATCACGAAAAATCCACGCACCCGAGGAAACCAAATGCCAGAAGTGGGGCCAGAGGGGGGCCAGGGGGTGCCCAGGCGCCCTGTGGGCGCGCCCCCCCTGGGCCGCGCCAGGGGGCGCCTGGGTGGGGCCCACACCCCCTGGTGCCCTACTTTAGCCCGTATTTTTCCTCCCGACGCAGAAACCCGAGATCGGAAGTCCTTTCGCTGTTTTTCGTCGCGGAGCCGCCGCCACCCTCCGTTCTTCTTCGGGAGGGCTAATCTGGAGGCTGATTTGGCCTCCGGAGAGGGGAGATCGTCGTCATCGCCATCATCATCACCACTCCATCATCCCTCCATGACTTCCCCCTTCATGTGTGAGTAATTCCCCTGCTGTAGGCGAAGGGGATGGTAGGGATTGGATGAGTTAGATCATGTAATAGTTCGTCAGATTGTTGGGGGCATGTTGCCTATCATCTAGTATGGTGTTTATCATCTTTGCTACAACTTGTTATTCTTAAAGCTTGACACTTAGGGCCCGAGTGCCATGATTTCAGATCTGAACCATATGTGTTTGCATGAATATATTTGTGTTCTTGATCCTATCTATGAGTTGTATGCACCTGTTACGGTTCGGAACCAGCGATCCCAAAAGTGACAGCTTGGGACACCAAAGGGGATGGTCCGTAGTTTGAGGATTACATGTATCCATTGAGTTCATTGCTTTGTTCCGATGCACTTTGACAGGAGCACCTTAATATCCATTAGTTCCTTTTGGCCCCGTTCGTAGCGGGATGGTAGGACAAAAGATGTTGTGCAAGTTCTTATTGCAAGCACGTACAACTAACTACGGGATACATGCCTAATGTTTGATATTTGCCTAGATGATCATTAATTTTCTGTGTGTCGTGCCCCAAGTTAGAATCTATCTCATCCATGCAGCGCCCAACCATCCATCTCCCTAGCCTACAGTATTTTAAAACCTGCCTGTCACTAGTTGCTACTTCTGCCATTTACTACTGCTATTTACTTTTGCTGTTTACTTTTACTATTACTATCACCACTATCATATCACTGTTACCACTTATCTTTTGTTGCAAGTTAGTATATTTCAGGTGTGGTTGAATTGACAACTCAACTGTTAAAGCTTATAAATACTCTTTGGCTCCCCGTGTGTCGAATCAATAAATTGGGTTATTCTTACCCGCGAAGACTATCTCGATCCCTTACGGTTGAGGGTTATCAAGTACCGTTTTCTGGCGCCGTTGCCGGGGAGCATAACAATATTTACAAGTCAACTTGAGGTATCCTACCTGCTGCACTTTATTCACTATGGGTAAGAAAGGTGACCCCAAGGTTCTGATCTTACTATCCACTATAAGAAGAGGTACTGCTCTGAGCACTAGTGCTACTCTTGATTCACCTTCTGTTATGAGTAAGTTTGCCTCGCCACCACCACATGAGGCTCCTACTGAATCTGTTATTATGTCTGATACTCTTGATGATGCTTCTACTACTTTTGATGATGATATTAGTTCGCTTGGTTATGCTCTTGAGAAACAAATTACTGCTGCTGCTGAAAAATATGGAATTGAACTTCCTGTTACTCGCTACCCTATTGGTGAAACTTATGATTATCCTGATTTGAGTAAACTCCAGGAGAGGCTCCTTGATGATGATTACTATATACTTGATGAAGATTTATGTAGGGAACTGACAAAGTTTGCCGGCTCTGACCCTGAAGTTATTAAGAAAATATTTGAAAAACACTCTTTGAAAAACAAAACCGTTCCTAATCCTGAGTTTGCTACATCTCCTATATGCATTGATGATCCTGATTTTGATTTCTCTGTTGATCTTTCACTTATACCTATGGTTGAAGCTGACCCCTTTTATGGCAGAGAAAATGATGATGCTATTGCACACCTAACTAAACTTGGTGAGCTAGGTAGCCTGTTTACCACAGATGAGAAGATACGCTACTTTTATGTGACCAAGCTTCTTCCTTTCTCCTTGAAGGAAGGTGCTAAAGCATGGTATGATTCACTTCCATGCGGATCCATTAAGAGTCCTCAGGACTTAGCTCACTCTTTTGTTGATAAGTACTTTCCTGCTCATATGCAACATGCTGCTTTACAAAGAATTTACAACTTTAAACAGTTGCAGGATGAGTCCCTCCCTAAACCTTGGGGGAGGTACTGCGGTTTGATTCGGGCTAGACCAGGACATGAAATCCCTAAGAATGAATTAATTGATATATTCTATGATGGTCTAACTGATGAATCTAGGTCCTATCTGGACAGTTGTGCTGGTTGTGTTTTCAGGAAAAGAACACCGGACGACGCGGAAGATCTAATGGGCAGGATTGCTAAAAACCATGAAGATTGGTCCATCCCTGAACCACCTCCACCAACAAAGAAGAGGGGCATGTTTGTTCTAAGCCCCGAGGATATGCGAGAAGCAAAGAAATCTATTAAAGAGAAAGGTATTAAAGCTGAAGACGTGAAGAATCTACCCCCTATTGAGAAGCTGTGTGAGCCTACCACTCACCCTCCTATGGTAGAGGTACACTCTCTTTTAGATTTCAACGCAAGTGACATCCCTCATGGTAAACCTCCTGATCAATGTTTAGATGAGTTTGATAATTTTATTATGAAACAGAATCATTTTAATGAGAGGATAGAAAGTCAGTTGCATGATAATTCCCTTGCTATCAAAAAGTTGCTTGGTGTTTTAGATAGAACAGTTAATGATGTTCAATGTCTTGTGAAGCATTTTCATATGGTTCAAACTCAGCTCGATCAAATTTCTAATGTGCAAAGAGATTTGCTTGCTAACAATGCCAAACAAGATAAATTGCAGGCTTTTGGGATTAAGACCCGTGGGGGAACTAGTACTCAAGATCCTCTTTATCCAAAAGGACATCCGAAGAGAATCGAGCAAGATTCTCAAATGCAGGAAGAACAAATTGTTGTCTGTCAAAATAAGAAGAAGAAACATAAAGAGACTGACAATTCTAATGATCCTACTGCAGATGAAGAGCCAGCTATTGATCCCAACAGTGTATCTATTTCCGATGCTGAGACTGAAGACGGTGCTGAACCTGAAGGTAATGATAATGAGAAAAATGATCCGCCTGAAGTTCGAGAAGAAGAAGCACCTGACAAACGTAAGAGGTACACTAAAGAAGACTTCATCGCAAGAAAACATGGGAAGGAGAAAGAACCATGGGTACAGAAACCCATGCCCTTTCCAGGTAAGTCCATCAAATCTAAAGAAGAAGAGCATTACAATAAGTTTTGTGAATGGATTAAACCTCTTTTTCTTCAAATCCCTTTGACGGATGCTATTAAGTTACTTCCTTATTCAAAATATATGAAATATATTGTCACTAACAAAAGAAAAGTTCCTAATGATGCAATATCTACTATGCTTGCTAACTATTCTTTCAGCGGAAAGATTCCTGAGAAGCTCGGTGATCCAGGTATACCCACCATTCCTTGCTCCATAAAGAATAATTATGTCAAAACTGCTTTGTGTGATCTTGGAGCGGGAGTGAGTGTTATGCCTCTCTCTCTTTACGAGAGGCTTCGTTTAGAGAAACTAATTCCTGCAGATATCTCCCTTCAGATGGCTGACAAGTCAACCGCTGTTCCGATAGGTATTTGTGAGGATGTTCCAGTTGAAGTTGCTAATTGTTTAATTCTTACTGATTTTGTTGTGCTCGACATGCCCGAGGATGGGAGCATGTCCATTATTCTTGGTAGACCTTTCCTTAACACCGTAGGTGCTATTATTGATTGCAACAAAGGGAAGGTTACCTTTCATGTGAATGATAAAGAACACACGGTATATTTTCTGAAGAAGACCGACAGGAGGCATGCCCTCAACTCTATAGAGAATATCGAGACCGTGAAAATTGGAGAATGGGACTGTCCACTACATGTGCCTCACAAATACAAAACTATCATGGTAGGGACAATGTCCATCAAGGTAAAAGTTCAGTGATTACTTCGTAGGAGGTGAGACTTTTTGTTCTATATACCGCTTGTTTGTTGGTAAGACTTGATCAACCTTACTAGTGAACGTGTTTTACATGGATAAAAAGTTGAGCTTTTTATGTTTTTATTTGTTTTTAGTGCTGTCATACTTGCTGTACCAAGTATCTATGTTTTTGAAGCTTCACAATACTACTATCTGCTTCAAGTTTTCAGAGAGTTTCGCAGCTTTTTGAACTTCGAAAATTTTTCAACAGTGAAGTTTTCAGAAAAATTCCAGAAAAATTATATTAAAAATTTCCACAACGGGAGAGACCCGGAAAGTCCTGGGGCCAGCCAGGGGGAGGCCACCAGTGGCCCAGGCGGCCAGCTGGCGCGGCCCAGCCCCTGGCCACGCCCACAGGGCGCCTGGGGCCCACAGGACCCCCCCTCCAGGTACTTCTTCTTCCCCTCTCTCTCTCTTTTTCCAGAAGCCCCAGATCGGAAGTCCTTTCGCTATTTTTCGTCGCGGAGCCGCCGCCACCCTCTGTTCTTCTCCGGGAGGGCTAATCTGGAGGCTGATTTGGCCTCCGGAGAGGGGAGATCGTCGCCATCGCCATCATCATCACCACTCCATCATCCCTCCATGACTTCCCCCTTCATGTGTGAGTAATTCCCCTGCTGTAGGTGAAGGGGGTGGTAGGGATTGGATGAGTTAGATCATGTAATAGTTCGTCAGATTGCTGGGGGCATGTTGCCTATCATCTAGTATGGTGTTTATCATCTTTGCTACAACTTGTTATTCTTAATGCTTGACACTTAGGGCCCGAGTGCCATGATTTCAGATCTGAACCATATGTGTTTGCATGAATATATTTGTGTTCTTGATCCTATCTATGAGTTGTATGCACCTGTTACGGTTCGGAACCGGCGATCCCAAAAGTGACAGCTTGGGACACCAAAGGGGATGGTCCGTAGTTTGAGGATTACATGTATCCATTGAGTTCATTGCTTTGTTCCGGTGCTCTTTGACAGGAGCACCTTAATATCCATTAGTTCCTTTTGGCCCCGTTCGTAGCGGGATGGTAGGACAAAAGATGTTGTGCAAGTTCTTATTGCAAGCACGTACAACTACCTACGGGATACATGCCTAATGTTTGATATTTGCCTAGATGATCATTACTTTTCCGTGTGCCGTGCCCCAAGTTAGAATCTATCTCATCCATGCTGCGCCCAACCATCCATCTCCCTAGCCTACAGTATTTTAAAACCCGCCTGTCACTAGTTGCTACTTCTGCCATTTACTACTGCTATTTACTTTTGCTGTTTACTTTTACTATTACTATCACCACTATCATATCAATGTTACCACTTATCTTTTGTTGCAAGTTAGTATATTTCAGGTGCGGTTGAATTGACAACTCAATTGTTAAAGCTTATAAATACTCTTTGGTTCCCCGTGTGTCGAATCAATAAATTGGGTTATTCTTACCCGCGAAGACTATCTCGATCCCTTACGGTTGAGGGTTATCAGCGCGGTGGGACGCCCCTGCTGCTTTGGCTGCGCGGCGAGACATCTCTGCTGCTTCCGCAGCGTGGCCAGACCAGCCTGCTACATCGACGGCACGGCAGGACCTCCGTGCTGCTTCGGCGTCGTGGCGGGACCTCTGTGCTGCTACTGCTGCGCGACTGGACATGTCGGCTGCTTTCGCGGCGAGGCGGGACATCTCTCGTGCTTCCTCTTCCATGCTCACCTCTCCCTGGTGGAAATCTCTAGACCCAGAACTCACGCTGGCTATGGCTTGATTGACTTGATTGTTTTTTGTGGATGAGGAGTTGAGGAGGAATGTGCAGTCATCTTATAACCGAGTACTACTCATACGCTCCTAAGTGGGAAACCGTTTAGGTTGTGATCGGTGTGAACAGGTTTGCAGTTAAATATAGCGTGGTAGTTGTAGTAATTTGGAATGTGACGAGACGCGCTCAAAATTTATTGACGGTTCTAGTTTCGAAGTGCGGCACTATTCCAGGATGGCGTAACGTCGGCACGTTTTCTCGGCCGTGGTGTAGCATATGCCATGGCACTAGTTCTTTTTCTACTGCTGTGTACGTGAAAAAACTGGCATTGTCGGATACATATCTTACACTTGGCGTTCGACAGGAATAGCCTCGTGGCGAGCTATAGACTAGTCTTTTTTCAGACGCATTACACCTATCTCTCGGGACTTCTCGCACGCACCATCACTTCTCCCTAGGTCGATGCCACCCACATACATTTGTACTCTGAGAAGAGGTGCACGCACGCACTTGTCCTCTCTCACAAACGCATCTGTAGCTACGAATTGTAGTGTTCTCAACCATCCGATTGGCTCTATCATAGGTTTCACGTTGCTCCTTGGCCTTGATATTGAGAAGTTTTAAATGCGGAGGCTAAGATGGAGGCGCGAGGTTTTGGTTAATGTGCGGGCCGCACACGGCACCAACATGACACAAGCTTCGTCTGCCTGGTGCGCATGCAGTCAGGTGAGTTGTCCAAGTATAGACACAACCAGACCCTCGTTGGTATCCGCGCCTCGACTTTGGCTGGTCATAGTGGAGAGTAACATAGACTAGTTACTAGTCTATGTTACTAGTACCTTCATAGTGGGTAGTGTCATATAGTATATGCATAATCTGGCGACGAGCGCTCTCTATATGTACCACCTTTTTTCTTTACTTACATCTTGTCAGTTTTGCTCCATGGCGCAATCCATCAATACTACTACTGTACAAATGCATACATTTTTTTAAAGGCTAGAGGGCGGGGCAGTCTAGCTTGGTCCTTTTCACGAGAGGCGAGGGCCTTTGTGATTTGACGGCTCATTACTGCTGGAAGGCGGGGCCTTGTGATTTGACTGCTCGTATAAATGTGCCGACGACCTGAGGAGGAGCAAAGAACCGTGCGGTATACTCAAGTTTTCCACTGGAGTACAACGGAGGAGCACGAAACACGGCAGCCCAATGCCATATCCTCTACTCTCTACTCTTATTATATATTACGAGCAAGAGGCATTGTTCTATTGGCGATAAAGAATGATCTAATTTGCTAGTCATCTCATTTTTAGCATTGTTCTATTCATGCCTCGCAGATAAGATGACACGTGCGGCGAAACACCCGAAGCAAAATAAGAAACACATGAGCAAAATAAGAAGGAGGATTATCACCCCCAAAAAAGAAGGAAGACGCACACACAAGTCTGGGGTGCTGCTCTCACTACATGAAGGGTTGCTGGCCACAGAGTCGTAACTGCTTCTTCATCGCCTCCACGACCTCCATCTCGTTGCGCGTCTCCTCCGCCATCTTCATCATTGTGTCCATGACGCGGGATTTCTCGATGCGAGCCTTCATCATCTGTTCCAAGACTGCATTACGTACCTTGACAGCAGCCGTGTGCTCGATGCGGAGCTTCGCCAACTCCTCCTTCTGTTCCATGATGAGGGCCTGCAACATCTTCATCGAGGAACTACTATTCTCATGCAACTTCTTCTAGCCAGCGTTCTCCTCCTTCAGCAGGTCGAGCTCGTGGCAGAGCTTCGCCTTGTCCTCCTGAAGTTGCAGGATTTCGCCGGTCGCCTTCTTCTCCGAGGCAATGCTCTTCTTCAGCAGCATCACCAAGCCGGCGGTAAACTCCCCCTGCTCATTGAGCTCAGCAGGCATGTCGTCGAGGCTCTCCTTCAGCAGCTCCACCAAGTCGTGGATGAACTCTTTCTGCTTATTGAGGTGCTTACTTAGCTGATCGGGCATGCCGTCGAGGGATAACGACTCCAGCGCCACCAGCTCGGCATGTTCGCCTCCGCGTCTAGGGCGCTCGTGGAAGCCATCGCCTGCCCGTGAGAGATCTTTCGAGGTCTCTGCGTGGCGGCGAGCCCTCTTTTTTCTGCAGCCATGGTTGCCGCTCCCTTGTTACGAGTAGTTCTCGACCTAGAGTTCTGCACATAGGCCATGGCAAGGACGGACGAAGAAGGAGGACTTATGAGGAGGAAGGTAGAGTAATTTTCGGTTAGGTAGTTCCTCTTTTTATAACCTAAGTACTAGCACTAGTACTAAAACCTGCATGGAACACGTTCAGGTTTGGTACGTACTGGTAGGTGTGAGCAGGTTTGCACTTAATTGTAGCACTAGTACTTTCGAATGTGATGGGAGCAAGGTAAAGATTAATTGATGGTTTTTGGTTTCGAGGCCCGAAACGGCTCCCGATGAGTTTAGTGGAACATAAATTTCAAGTAGACTACACTGCTCATATGCATAAATATTATGTTACTATCAAAAATTGGCACAAAATACGAAGGAGACCAATGGAAGTACTACTAGCAACCCATGATTTAACTACTCGCATGCACGCAGTGGAGTAGTAATGTCTTTCTTCCGCCCTCACATCCACTCAATTTGCATGCGCTGTATTAATTGACCATCAATGAAGTGAAGGACTTTACACACATCAAATTATCACATGGGGTGGATCTTGGTACAAAATTGCGTTCGCCCGTGTACCCGCGTGTGCGCGTGAGGGAATGAGTGCGTGCGTGGCGTGCGTGCACATCTTCGCTTCTTGCATGTATCACGAGTGCGGCTCAGGGAGGACGAGTACATTCTTCTGGAACCAGTAGCACGTCACTGTGATCAATCCACACAAGGACGTCGCGACAACGCCTCCACATGTGCCACGTGGCTTCATGAACTGTAAGAGAGACACTGTGTAGCGTGCCATTGTGTTTTGCACATACTCGAAGTGCTAGTAAGGTACACGTGCATTGCACGTGTCAGATTTTGCAACCAAATTATGAATAAATACCACACTGTAGCATGTAAGCTCCGAGTCATATATGCCTGATGTAGACCTTCGTTTAATTCTTATAGTTCATAGAATTGAAAATCAATTAGTTTTTAGAAAAAACCTAGGGCCTCTTTGATTCGTAGGATTTCCAAAACGCGGGAATAGGAAGAACATGGGATTAGAGTGGAATGTCGTCTTGAATCCTACAGGATGGTACGAGTGTCTGATTGTGCATAGAAAAAACGCAGAATTCTTTCAACGAGGTTTAAGTGGATGGGATGTTTCCTGTGAAATCTAGTGCAAATGAATCATATGGAAAAATTCCTATGGTTTACAATCCTACGAATCAAACAACCAAGATAGGAAAAATTCCTAAGGATTAGAATCCTCCAAAATTCCTTCGAGAATCCTTTGAATCAAAGAAGCCCTTAATATTTTTTATGATTCATGGAATTTTGCGTTGTAAAGCATAAAGTAAAAACAAATAATGGCAGTTCAACTAGAAAAAAGGTTTGTGCAGTTATGATACAGAAGATTCTAGAACAAAGGAGAACCACTGTTGTTTTGAGATTTGTGCATTATGCTTAAGTTCAACCATGGAGTCTGCTAGATTGTACATGTGGCAAAATCCGGTGGGGGGCTAGAAGATGGTGCGAGGGGCCGAGTGGAGGGAGACTATGAAGGAGTGCACAATTGCGAGATTGATATTTAGAGAGAGGGGGCGAGAACGTGCACTGTTGCACGCAGTGGTGGAGCCATGAAAAATGTCCCATGAGCTAGGGGGCCAAGCATTGCTAATCCTTTACAAGGAGGGCCAATTCATCAACTTAAACCATTTTTACCAGCAATTGTCTAATGATCACATTCATATTAGCCACGATATATAGTGATGTTAGGGGGGGGGGCAGGGCCCTTGCTGCCCCCTGTCTTCGCCATTGTGCGCACGTCTGAGAGATGAAGCGGAAGGCATGGATGATGATAGGGGGCGTTGGATATATAATTAATGTGGGTGCATTAGCTATATATGTAATCCTATATAGAGAGGTATAGATTGATCGATGTGGACGTGGGAAAGAGGGTGAGACCTCACTAGATATATAGATTGATCGGTTTATGTGGAAAACTATGAAAGACCTAACTATACACACACACACACATAGAGGAACATCGATCATTGCACATGCACGTGAGAGGTAAAGAATGCCCGATATGATGGAGAGGGGGATGTGTGTGTGTGTGTGCCTTCATGGGAGACCGACCTGAAGAAAAAGATTGCATGTGTGCAATGGATAATGCCGACTGGTAGTGTGTGTGCATGCATGCACGAGAGAAATTTAGTGGTACAATTATAAAGAGAAGACCCATGTGTGGGTGTAAAAGACTAGGTGAGGTCATAATCAATGTAAAGTTGAACTCAAATATTTGAATAAGAGATCATGATGTTTGAAACCCATGCATGCATGAATATAACGGAGATCTGCGCGGCGTGGTTTGGAAATGAGCATGTTGCAATGTATACACATTGCACAAGGTCAGATTGGTTTGAATTTGAGATACAGATGGCAGACATCGTTTGGCCACATTGCATCCGTGCATGGACACACTATTCTAATTGGAGATGATGGGTGGCTTTTGCGTCACATATCTATATCTATACCCCTATATATATATTATAATTTATATTTTTTATATAGTGTGCGGATAACTTTAACTTTGAAAGATGGTCGTTGGATGAGGCCAATCCGATGGTGCAGAGCTGGCAAATTTGAGCACTACTGGCCGTTGGATATCATCTAGATTCCACCAGATTTTGCCACATGTACAATCTAGAAGACTCTATGGTTGAACTTAAGCATAATGCACAAACCTCAAAACACAAGCACTTCTTCTTTGTTCTAGAATCTTCCGTATCAGAATTACCCAAATGTTTTTCTACATGATTTGTTTTTAGTTTATGCCTTACAACACACAATTCCATGAATCTTAAAATAGATTAGCTTTCTTATAAAAACTAGATGATTTTGAATGAAATGAACTATAAGAATTAAACGAACATCTACATCATGCATATATGACTCAAAGCTTACATGCTATGATGTGGTATTTATTCATAATTTGGTTGCGAAATCTCATGCATGCAATGCACGTGTACCTTACTAGTCTAAATGGTGTCTGTGTGTTGTGCGTGTTAAACACATTGTACGTAGTATATCATACTAGTCTAAATTGTCTTTTTTGGGTACACGTTAAGCTTGTTCTCCCGAAATTTCAAGCCGCGCCTTGTTATGCCGAAATTTCAAGCTAGCGTATATGTCTATCGTGCTGCGAAACTCCCGCCTCTTCAACCCG
The DNA here is from genome assembly GCA_902687465.1 of Secale cereale. Taxonomy (NCBI): domain Eukaryota; kingdom Viridiplantae; phylum Streptophyta; class Magnoliopsida; order Poales; family Poaceae; genus Secale; species Secale cereale. Next base: position 547,953,691 of record LR738715.1, on the reverse strand, counting down.
CGCCTTGTTAGGCCGAAATATTTAAGATATATCTTTGTCTCGTTGTGCTCCGACAACTCCCTCCATCTCAACCCGCACCTTGCTATTCCAAAATTTCAACGGCGCGCAAACTCCCACCTCCTATGAAATCCCGACAAACGAAATGCCCGTGATACCCCTGAACCGAAAGAACCGCCTCAAATCAGTGGGGGTACTTTCGTAGCTTACCCCACATTTCAGACAAGCGCGTCCCTAAGCCATGGTTCCCCACTCCCATCCCATCCGCCCACCCATTCGTACACCAAGGGCTTGGCCGGCAAAACCCGCGAAGCCCCACACCCTCCTCCGCCCAACACCCAGCCGGAGCCTCTTCCCCAACGACGTCGTCCACAACAACACCTCGACGTCCCTCATCCACCGTACCGGATGAGTATCCATCATCGATCTGGTCGTCCCGCCGGTTTAGCCACCCCGTCCTCCACCTCCAAGGAGTTGCCCCAACATTCCCCTCGTCTTTCGCGCCACCTCCATTCCCACACCGCCGTCTTCACCTGCACCACCGAAAGAGCATCATCATCACCGTTTCCTCAGATGAAGCCGCGGCCTAATCGACGCCACCAAAAGAGGTTGTACATTAATCGCCGCATTTTCTTCTTGATTCCATATCACGGTGCTGCCGGCGCTCGGTCCCGAGCCGACACGGCGCGGCTCCATCCATGGCGTCGTCGCCGTCCACTTCCTCCACGGCGTCGCTCCCTCTGTGGTGACGTCCACATTAGTAGGAGCTGCTGCTGCTTTAGCTCTCGCTCGCGCAGCTGCTCTGCTCTTGCTCCCAGTCCCCTGCCTGGTTTGCTCTTGCTCTTGCTCTTGCTCGCGCTGCTGCTCTCGCTCTTGCTTTTGCTTGCGATGCTGCTCCGATTCAGCTACACTTCAGTCAAATGAATCGACTTTTGGGTCAGTCGATTTTCAGGG
>LR738715.1:547939363-547952696 GCA_902687465.1 Secale cereale | reverse complement strand
GGATGGCCGGGCGGCGGCGGACCGGCTATGGGGAGTGTTTTCAGGGCGGGCGGGGTGGTGCACCGCCGGCCGCGGGCGGCTGGGGCAGCTCTTTGGCCGGTGGTGGCTAGCAGCTCAGGGGGGTGGAGGTTGAAGATGAACTGCAAACCCTTGATTTCGTATCCAACGGCTGCAAAATCGACTGACCAGAGATGAAAAGTCAGTCGACTGATTTGTAACCTCACCTCTAGTGCGTCCAGTTTCGACAGTAAAATTCAGTTTTGACAGCAAAATTCAGTTTCGAAAGTTAAGTTCAGTTTCAACAGTTAAATTCAGTTTCGACAGTTAAGTTCAGTTTCGAGAGTTAAATTCAGTTTCGACAGTTAAGTTCAGAGATGAGCGGCTGATGTATACATCTAGCACTTCGTGGTTATGTATTATACGTCATCTATTGGAGATGCTATTAGAATTCTACTCACGTCAACGTTGTCTCTCTTTTCCTGCTTCAGCCTCGGCATCGTACAACTCACCGGAGCTGCTCCAACGACAAAACCCTCCATCACAGCGGAGCAGTACCTCGGGCTCCATCTCCAGACGCCTAAGGTATTTTCCCCCTCCTCCGATAGCCAAGTCACCCGGAGCATCCTCACCGGCCAACCCAATCACGCTGAGATCGACATGGCTTCGCCAAAGAGGTTGTACACTTCTTGTGGTTTGACGTAATCTCACCATGCTTCTTTGCATCCTGTGATCTCCCAATTCTTGTGAACCAAACACCCAGATTGGCAGAAATCTTGTGTTTTTAAATTCTCTGTTTTGCACGTGCATTCCTATCCTATTCCTGTCTATTTCCTATCCCTGCATTGGTAGAATCCTAAAATGCAAACAAGCCCTTACACAATTACTTCTGTTACAGATATGTGTCAAAGAAAACCTTGTGTGGTTTGTCTTTCTCCTACGGTGCTGTGTTCCACCCAGCTCAGCTGCTCCAACGATGGAAGGGTTCACCACAGCAGGGATCCGCTCTCCAGACTGTCTTTCGCCACCTCAGATCTTCTTCCCCGCCGCCGGCAACCACGGCAACTGCATTACCTTCATCAACTGAGCAGATGACCTTGAGGACTATACGGGTCCGCAAGAGAGGTCGCACTCTTCCGTGTCTGCTTACGTTATGCATCGCTTAATATGATGACATGCTACTTTATCGTCGTGTTCACCTATTGGACTCCGACGCAGGTCCAAACTTATGCTGAAACTTGAGTTTTTAAATGGTTGTGGGGTACATATTGGGCCAACAATCAGTACTATCTGTCTACTATCTGGTTAATCTTGGGTGTCTACTATGAGTTTCATGTTGGGTGCAAACAAACATTAAAGGAGCCATTATCTGTATTTTTTAAGTAAAGCTATTATCTACCTGCTATCATTGGTTTTGGGTCTATCCATAGTTTGCTACCTTCACTCTGGATTTGTGCATGCATTCCTTACATAATCTCACTATGTTTTATTTCTATGTATGTTAGTTATTGTACACAATGGAACTGAACATGTAGAGCAAAAGAGACGAGCCTTGCGTGGCAATAAAATTTCATGCAGACGTCACTCCATGGTGGGCGCAAAGGCAGCCCCCCCCTCCACCCATTCCGGATCGTAATCAAGAGGAAGATAACTCCTTAGAGGAGGATTCAGAGACAGATGACCAGTCATACCCCCCCCGAGGTGCATGCTCTAACTTGGCAGGTTTATGTTGCTCATATCGTGCGTATGGTATCTTGCATTGCTATGTCATTTGCTTAGTTTAGACATGATGTGTGTGAATGCCACCTGTTTAGTGTCTAATTACCATATATGTGAATTATGCAATGCCATCTTTTTGCAAGACATTATATATGTGAATTATGCAATGCTAGCTTGTTGCAAGGCATTATATATTTGAATTATGCAATGCCATGCTGTTTAGCCAAGCGTCACATATGTGAATTATATCATGTCGTCCTTTTTTTGTATTTCTCATTGCTTTTGTTGACAATGTGTGTATATTCAACTGCTCTTCCTGTGCATCAGCCATTTCAATTGGTGATGGAGTAATCTGGAGTGAAAACAAGGTCTTCAGAGCAGACAATGCTACCTGGTGAAGCATATATGTTGCTGGTTACAGATAGCTCTTCAGAGGAGGATTCAGAGGCAGATGACCAGTCCTATTATCCCCCTGAGGTGTATGCTCAAACTTGGCAGGGTTATATTACTCATATCATGCATATGTTGTATTGCAATGCTTAGTTTTTACATCATATACACGATATTGAATGCCATCTCCTTAGTTGACACATCATACATGCGATTGCCCTCTGCTCACTTCCTTAATATATAAATCATATATTTGAATTATATCATGCCATGATGTTTACATAGACATCATGTATCTGAATTATGGCATGCCAACCCATTTTCTAAAGACATAATATAGTTATATCATCTCATCATGTTCACGTAGTCATCATATTTTGAATTATGTCATTCTATCCGTGAATTATATCATGCCATCATCTTTCCATCGACGGCATGTTTCTGATTTATGGCATGCCAACCACTTTAATAGACACATCATATAGTTATATCATGTCATCCTGTTTACATAGTCATCATATTTTGAAGTATGTCATTCTATCCGGTTTAGTTAGCCATCATACATGTGAAATTGTGTCATGCTATCATGTTTAATTAGCCATCATATATGTGAAATTATGTCCTGCTATTCTGTTTGGTTAGACAACATAAATGTGAATTATTTCATGCCCTGTTTTCTTCCCTACTATCCATTGCACCTGTCTATCTTGCAATGTCTGTATATTCAATTACTTTTCTTGTATATCAGCCATTTCAATTAGAGGGTGTCGGGGATATACCCCGCAATATGACCCAGCCGGAAGTATGACCCGGCCGGACTTGGCGGTTTACTTGAGACCCGGCTTACACTTGGCGATTCACTAGCGATCCACCCTGACCAGACGGTTTACAAGCAACCTGCCTGAACATTATGACTCACTGGTAACCCGGCGGGCGGCAGACGGATGACAAGGCCCAAGGCCGACCAGTTTATGTTAATGGTGGGCCGGTTTATGAGGAAAGCACAAGTAATATTCTCCTACAAAGGAAGCAAGACTAGGACTCCACTTGTAATTGAGTAATCCTAATCCTACTAGGACTAGTCATGTAACCCGCCCCTTCAACATATATATGGAGGGGCAGGGCTCCCCAAAGGGGGAGAGAGGCAAGAAGAAACAAACTCTAGGACTAGACACAAAGAGCCGGTTTACCAGTGACTCTCTCGTGATCATAATGAGACCTAGCCACAAACAACATGTAGGGTTGTTACCGGACGATGTTTCCCGGGCCCGAAGCTATCTAAACCCTTGTCTACGTTGCGCCTCTCGATTCCGCTCAACCCCTCTCAAGCTACCACATAGATGCGTGGCCTCACGACTAAGTCCTCAAACTAGGACATCTGTCATGACAATTCCACGATAGTTGGCGCCCACCGTGGGGCTTGCACATGGTGGTGTTGAGTTCTTGGAGGGATTTTTCCAAGTGATCAAGAAACTCGCGATTTGCCAGATGAAGAGGAGCGGGCATGGAAGTATTATGCAGAGTAACCCGGCGTGGGACAACCTTAGACAGAGCCGACAAAGTCAATTTTCTGCGAGAAATTATGGTTTTTTCCGTGTGCTGCCGCCGCTGCGAATTTCCCGTCGAAGATCGATTCTGCTGCAAGCTGCAGTACGACGCCGCTGCACCTGTATGTCGTCAAGACCAACAAGAGTTCCATCACGCAGGTCAGGTTCGGAAGCACGAACACGTCTCCACCTCAGCTGTTTCCGAGGTGCTCCCGACGCAGAGTACCAGCGGCCAGGAAATCAACTCGGACTCCTGGCTCAAAAGGAAAGGAAAAAGGGGTTACTAGCCCATGTGAGATACACCAGGAGGAATATTCCTTAATTGTTAGACGCTTGAGCTAAAAACTAAAAGTGAACTGGTCTGATCCGAGTACAATTCAGATTTTTTTTATTCCGTCTACGATCGAGAGCGGGCATCAGAGACTAATCGGGGAAGAGCTCAGAAACTGCTACTGGATCATCAACGGGGAGGAGGGGGCCTAACACCCCGAATTTCAAGGCTACAGTCTCGAGCGTTACGCCTCATGAGCAGGCTACGCATGCATGGGCTAAAGCATTGGCAGTTTTAAAAAAGGAGGGGGCTGCGACCTGGATACGGATGGACTCGGACTCTATGGTGGCCGGTTTTCACACACCGCTGCTGAGCGACGGTGCTCGCCGCTAATGGACCCGTTGAGCCGCCGTCGTCGCGCCTCGTTTCGGACCCGACGAAAAATACCGGGTGCTATTTATTCTATTTATTTTTAAAAAACATATTAAATCATCCGAGCAAAACTACTTTGCCCTACTATATTTTATATATAGGAGAATTGTTCATTACAAAGTAGTATTATACCATGGAGATGGAGGCACGCCAACATCATTACTCAACAGACTCCCACACCGGCTTACAATGTTGTGGCCGTTTCTCGCGACCGTGCCGGTTTACAACGCCGTAGCCGTCTCTCGCGACCGCGCCGGTTTACAACGTCGTGGCCGTCTTTCACGACCGCGTCGGCTTACAACGAGGAGGACAACTAGCCCGTCGGCGCCGGCCGACCCATCTGTTGTTTGAGAAAATCAGGTGTTATCCCTCCTATATACTTTATCAGGACATTTTAATTCCTCTGAGCAACATTACACTGCCCTATTGGTGTTGTTATATACAGGTAAAATTATTGTTATACTGCGGGTATAAAACACACACTAGCAACGTTCTACAACGGCATTTTCTTCCGTGTCACATTACCTGATGAACGGACGGCCAGTTCACGCATCCACACCGGTTTACAACGTGGAGGATAACTTGCCCGTCCGCACCAGCCTATAATATTGCGGCCGACTTATCTGTCTGCTCCTACGGCTGACTCGGCCGTGATTGATTTCAGTTTCACCGTGGTGATGATCAACTCCGTGGTGGATAATTTCTGGCCTAGCATATCAGGTGAAATCCATCCGGTATATTTTTATATTATATTTCGTTTTCTTTAAAAGAGCAATTACTCCGGTCTGCAAAGTTATCTAATGTAGGACCATAAACCGTCATATTGGTGCAAATTTAAAGGCCGACTCACCCGTCTGAGCTGGTTTACAACGCCACAGACAACTCACTCGTCCGCCCCCGCGGCCGGTTCACCAGACTGCACCGGCTTACAACGTCGTGGCCGACTCATTTATCTATATCACCTCTGATGTTGCGGTCATCTTTGCTGTCCGACTCTCGCGGCCTGGTCTACATCAACATACTGGGCCGCACCTATCTGCATGAGCGGTTTATTGAGTATGAGCAAGTCATAGCTTGGGTAGCCCGGTTCTCTTTCAACAAAATGGAGGCAAATTATCATATACTATCAACCGTTGTCTGCACTAGGTGGCTCAATGGGCAGGCGCACAAGTCGCCGCCACTACAGTTTGGTTAACTTCAAATGCCAGTTGGAAGGAACCATTGGCCGAGTTGCTGACATGGCTCGTACGGGATCATTTATAACCCGCTGCAGTCACCTCAAACTTCTGTGGATTCACATCGCGCTATCAACACCAATGATATACACCTTCTGCTATGGTCAAATACAGAGAATCTCAAGACAACTCCTCGAGTCGTCTTAAGACTCGGGGGCTACGATGACATGACTCAGCAAATCTTGGTAGTTTCAGCAAATTTAAGAACCCCAGGACGATGGAGGAAAGATAACCCAGTCCCAAAGGCAACTGTTATATTGATGAAAATTTAAAGGCCGTCAAAAAAATTTCCGGCTTAAAAAGTATATGACAATTACAAAATCCCGGCTCAATGAAGAAGTTTTCGGGTCATCAGAAAGGAATCCGGTTTAGAATCCGGCTCAAAGGACATCAGTCTTACCAAAGCTCTCAAATATCGGTTTACAATCCGGTTCAAGGGAAATCTGTCTCCTACAAAGCTCTAAAGCTCTCAAATCCGGTTTAAGAATCTCCGGTTTAAAAATAATTAATCTCTCGCAAGTTCGAGTTTAAAGGCCGTCAGAAAAATTCCGGCTGAAAATAAAGATTCCGGTTTAAAGATCTGGTTCAAGGCAAAGATGTCTCCAACAAAGCTTTTAAGCTATCAATATCCGGTTTAAGAATTTCCGGTTCAAAAGAATAATCTCTCGCAAGTTCGAGTTCTCAGAAAAAATTAAAGGGACCAAAGAGAGTTTGTTACACAGCACAACTCAAACATAGGCACCCGGCGAGCACAGCTCAAAAATATATCACATGGGGGCTTCTGTTTATAAAGTGGAGTTCTGATTACCCATTGATCCGGCTATCAAGCCAATATTATCCTAAGAGCATAGCTCTGGTTACTTCGGTAATCCGGCTATCAAACCAATATTATCATAAGGGGCAAAAGAGAGTTTGATGCACATCACAACTCAAACATAGGCACCCACTGAGCACAACTCACAATGTTACTTGGGGGCTCTTGTTGCACAGCAACAAAGAGTTTTTAAGGCCCTTGTAATAGGCTATCAAGCCAGGCTTGGAAGCCAGGTGTATTCACCTAAAACCCCGGGTTAACCTGCCTTCATCAAGTAAGTCACTCCGTCCAGGTAAACCTGGTATGACCCGCCAAACGTTTGACAAGTCAATCTTATACAGACCCTGAACTTGTCAACGTTAAAATGACGATTGGTTAATGTGAGGTCCATCTTAAAAGGCTTTGTAAAATGGTTTAACTCAGTGGCCTGGCATCCCATGAAAAGCCTCGAATTTAGGCCTGGCAGCCCATAAAAAGCCTCGCATGATTTTATTTGACAAGTGTTTCTCTTTTGTTGAGGTTTACAACATTCTTTATGATAAACCGGTGTTTATTAACCCGGCCTGGCTTTTGACTATAAGTCGCCAGTATGAGATAAGATAATGACCGGTGTTTATTAACCCGCCCTGGCTTTCGACTATAAGTCGCCAGTATGAGATAAGATAATGACCGGTGTTTATTAACTTGGTCTGGTTTTGTTTATAAACCGGCAATCTATGATAATTACCAGTGTTCAAATTTTGGGTTATCACCCTTACTACACTGGCTTGGTAAAACCAACAGTGTGATCAAATATCACTGGAATCGGTTTTCAAACCGGGTTGTATTATTCAAATCTTTAAATAGCCTACATGGCTAGATTTTTATTATGGTTATCAATAACCAATATTATGATTGAGGTTTTCAAAGTCGCTTCAGCGCGAAGGATATTATTTTATCGATGGGTATGATTTATTCTACAAAGGAATAGTCCCGAGTCGCTGCAGGCTTATGACCCGGCACTTGGGGGCTACATTATTCAAATTGAGATTACATCAAATAAGCAAGTCCCATGTCACTGCCAGCATGCACCATGGCACTTGGGGGCTAATGCAAAGTCATTTTTTGCTCACCTTATTGAAGACCCGACTCATCACATTGTAATGAGCCGGCCCTTGGGGCAACCAATTGCTCCTGTCAACAATTCAAGGTACATAAGTATTAATCCATTATATTGAAGGGTCCACAACTTAGTTGGTAAAGCACAAAGCTCTTAACCTTGTGGACGTGGGTTCAAGCCCCATGATGGGAGTTACATTATATAATGTTATTTTCAATGAAGTATATACAAAGTCCCTGCTCATCCCGGCCCTTGGGAGCTACACGTTGCTGTTCAAGTCTACATGATCATATCTACAAAGCCCCTGCTCATTATTGCATAATGACCCGGCCCTTGGGGCTACACTAGTTGAAGTTTTTATGAGCATAAGGCAATTATAAGTCCCAGGCTACTGCAAGCATGACAACCCGACACTTGGGGGCTACATATGTGGAATATTCAGTTTTTACTAGTGACTGAGATGAACAATCTGGATTTCTTCAAGGTTGCAACATTTATATTGAAACAAGTCTTAAGCTATCACTATGTTCTCCTCTTAAGACTTGGGGCTACAGGTAATATGCATATAAAGGAGGAACATTTTCAAATTCTCAGTTTTGGGAAAATCAGGCAGATTAATTGTGTGACCCGGCGTTGGCAACAATGATAACACGATGACTATAACAGTCATGACCCAGAATTATCAGTTTTTATAGCCCAGCAATGGTGGTAATCATAAACCGGCATCTTCAAACCGGCTGGATATCAGTTGAATATTTCAAAGACCAATATTTTTGTCAAGTCAGAGCATTGAAGGCCGACTCAAATGGATTCTTGATTTACAATATTTCTTATGGAAGCAAGTTGATTATGAAGCTGGTCTGTTGATCCGGATTTTCTAGAAGAAGGAAAGGACAAGGACTTAAGGATGGTCAGGTGCCGGTTTACAAGAATTCTTAACCCGGAGCACAACCTGTCAAATTTGTTTCTGTGTTTATTTTGCAGCATAAGTTTACCATGGATAAATCCAAGCTAAACTGGGGGCTAATGTCGGGGATATACCCCGCAATATGACCCGGCCGAAAGTATGACCCGTCCGGACTTGGCGGTTTACTTGAGACCCGGCTTACACTTGGCGATTCACTGGTGACCCACCCTGACCAGACGGTTTACAAGCAACCTGCCTGAACATTATGACTCACTGGTAACCCGGCGGGCGGCAGACGGATGACAAGGCCCAAGGCCCAGAAGGACCGGTTTATGTTAATGGTGGGCCGATTTATGAGGAAAGGACAAGGAATATTCTCCTACAAAGGAAGCAAGACTAGGACTCCACTTGTAATAGAGTAATCCTAATCCTACTAGGACTAGTCATGTAACCCACCCCTTCAACATATATAAGGAGGGGCAGGGCTCCCCAAAGGGGGAGAGAGGCAAGAAGAAACAAACTCTAGGGCTAGACACAAAGAGCCGATTTACCGGCGACTCTCTCGTGATCATAATGAGACCTAGCCACAAACATCATGTAGGGTTGTTATCGGACGATGTTTCCCGGGGCCCGAAGCTGTCTGAACCCTTGTCTACGTTGCGCCTCTCGATTCCGATCAACCCCTCTCAAGCTACCACATAGATGTGCGGCCTCACGACTAAGTCCTCACACCAGGACATCTGCCGTGACAATTCCACGACAGAGGGGGTGATGGCAGTATCTGTGGGAGTAAAAACACGGTCTTCAGAAAAGATCGTGCTACCAGTCGATGGAGATAGAACCACGGTTGTACTTGCCCAAGAACCAGCCCCACCATGCATAACCCAGACTCACGCAGATTGTACCCCTACCCAGTTGGACAGAGAACCAGCTACACCCCTTCTAACCCCAACCCCAGCAGATAGTAACCCAGTTCCCATTCACACAGCACCGTCTCCACCACAGAGCACCCAAACACGAGCAGTTAGTAAGGCAACTGCAGTGCCCAAAGCACGAGGACCACCACTCCGAACCCCAAGTCAACACTTAAAGCATAAGAAGAATTGTTCGCAGGTCAGGTTCCGTAGCTATGGTTCATACTACTTTGCTCTTGCATCACTGTATTTACTCATACCAACTAATTTCAAATTTGAAGGATGCAATTGAAACTCCAATGGCGCAATAGGTATGTTTTGAACCTGTTTCTTTAACGTGTTTGCTGTTGTAACTTGCTCTATGTTGATTTCAGTTTCAATTGAATAAACATTTATGTTCTCATGCCATGCACATTACAAGTGTTGTTATTGTTGTGTAGTTTCCCACACTTATATTCTGTCTATGCTGCTTTGTCTTAAATAGATATGATTCGAACTGTATCTATCTTGATTTGGCAACATAAACTAGAATGATATAGACCATACAGTGACCATACTACATAAATATATGTTTGTTTCATGATGTTATCCTGTCCACCTTACTACTGAACTGGTTTACAAAAATGAGTTTCTTATACTACACTGTAAATCTGTGATGTGTTTGTTTTTTTCTCCTTTAGAACGCGGATAAAATATTGGAGAAGAGTACCCCGTTATGCAATGGTAAAGGAAGTAATGCAGATCAGTTTCAAGATAGTGAGACATCCCTGTTGTTCTCCAAGAAAGCTGATAAAAACTATATTGAAGTCACTAAGACAACCCGAAAGTCCTGTCTTGATGTAGTGTTCGAGTTACTGGCTACTACTGCTGGCTCCAGATCTTTGAACTCGCTGCCTGAATCAGTTCGGCTTCTTGAGTCTCAACTTCAAGTTGAAAGACATCGATCAGATGTTATGCGACAGGAAGCCGAAGGACTGAGGAAGTCCCTGCAGAATTTAGATGCATACTTTCTGGTGCAACAGCAAGTGCTGGAGGATTTAAGCGCCAAACAAGAGAATGTTCATAAGCTTGCTAAGCATCTTGCCATCATTATGGGTACCCAGCATATTGTTTCTTGAGCTCTTCTGAAGTGGTTTCAGTTCTGGACTTGTTTTGCTGCGGCGTTTATATGCTGCTTTGTTCCCTATATTTGCACTGGTGGCGAACTTTGATGCCCAGTGGATGTAATATGTGTAATAGCCGTGATAGCCTAGCGTAAGTTGCTTGCCTATTTATTTCCTTATTGTCTTGTTTATTTGTTTTCTTGTAGTCAGTGCAATTCTTTTTCCACAGTTTGCTAGTGGCCGCAATAGCCTATTTTTTTAAACTAGGCCACATTAACCATGGGCTACATATTTACTATAGTTAACATGGTCCTCTTACGGCTCGTAGAAACAACGGGCCTTCTGAGGGCCTTAGAAACAATGGGCCTTCTACGAGGCATAGAAACAATGGGCCTTATACGGACCGTAGACACAATGGGCCTTCTACGGGCCATATGATCGGTTGACCAAACATGGGCCAATAACAGACCACATTATGGCCGTAAATGGGCTAGAGTTGAAATCGCCCGTTCATGGGCCGACCATAACGGGCCGTCGTTAATCGGCCGTATTTGATGATGCTATGAAAATGGCCCAATGTATTAACGGGCCACAAACGGGCCAACTGTAACCACGGGCTGAATTTGGCCCACAAGCAGAAAATGACAGTAACGGGCCGAATCCTCCCAAGAATAAATGGGCCCTGAGAAGGCCGAAAGATAAAATGGGCTAGAAACGGCCTAATGAAATAATGGGTCGTTAATCTACTACCCCTATAAAACCAAGAGATATGGCAGATCCAAGCAATTTCATCCGTCCATCTAAAACATCTAATGGCTCCTAATCCTGCCATGGTTAACCCACCAAGCCACGCAATTAGTCAATAACAGCCAATCTCTCGCTAACCCCGCACCGCTGGTAAAAAAGAAAAAAACAAACCATCGCACGCACCCACGTCCTCTCGGCCCGTTCGAATCGTCGCCTCCGTTCCTCTCGCGGGCTGGAGCCGGCCCCCGCCGCTGGATCCCCGCCCAACGCCGCGACGCGACGCGCCGCCCCACGCCACCCCATGGCGCTGGAGCCCCGCCCCACGCAAGCCCGCCCCCCGCCGCTGGAGCCCCGCCCCACGCCGCGACGCACCGCCACCCGCCGGTTCGCCGCGACGCGCTGCCACCCTGGATGAAGGTGAGCCCCGCCCTGGATGCCAAGAGGTCCAAGAAGAAGCTTCATGCTGCTGCAGAATATCGTATATGTCTCTGCTTCTGATTTGGCAATTGACAAAGTACTGTAAATCATTGGCTATTCTGAATTAATGTCACTGCTGCCTTACACGCCGTCGATCTCTGCTGACCAGGGGTTGCACCCACTGATTTTGCACTCCGCAGGGGCAGCACGCCCCCCGACGACCCGGCCTGGGCTTGAGCAGTAGCTACGACGAGGAGGCAGCATAGGAAGAAGGGGATGCCAGGCAATAAGCTCATGGCGGAGCGGTGACATAGGAAGAAGCTCACGGCGGAGCGGCGGCATAGGAAGAAGCTCATGGCTTAGCAGCGGTGCTGGAAGAAGCTCCGGGAGAGGAAATCAGCAAGGTGAGGAATGCCCCCATCAGTCATTTGTCTAGCAATTCATCTCCTGCAGTGTAGCATAGCTGATCATATGCAGTATTTCTCCCGATTTCTCACTCAATTTAGGGAACTAGGGTTCATACAGGATTCAAATTTTGTTACTCAATTTAGGACCAATATATGGTTTACGCATATACTATAGCTGAAATAAGTTGCTTCCCTAAGTGTAATCCGTGTTACACAGACAAGAGTATATTTTCTTTTTGCAAACAACCTTCTACTGCTGAACTTCTATTGTTTTGTCGATGTCCATATCTATCTACCATCTGGAAGGTTGAAATTCTATTCAGTCTTCTGCACATTGAAATCACATATGGCTAATTAAATATGTTGTCTAGCTTGTGTAGTCATCAAGGTATTGATCATGGAGAAGTTATGTCACGCTTTCTGAATTCTTGATGTACTGCTCAAACTGCTGCCTTTGTTAGGCAACAGTTATGGCATTATTTCAGTAACTTGTACACATTTAAACCGCCATTGTCTAATTGGATATGTCAGTCACGCTTGTGTAGTCGTCATTTGTAAACCAAATTTTGTATCTTCCAAGACTTCAATTCAGGTTGGAAAATCAGATTAGTTGAGTATAGAAATTGCACAGTAAAAGTGTCAGTATTTAGGCATTGTATTAATGAGCGTCGGTAGATAATACAACGGTGGCATTGCAGAGTTAGGTTTTTCTATCGAACAGTTATCCTTGACAGGTTGTGCACCCTTTTTGATCATGGACTGGAGAACGGGCACTCTCCATTGATAATCTGCAGATATACTACAAAGTACACTTAACATGTGTAGTTTTAATCATACTGCAAACTTCACATTCTTCTTGTTTAATCCATGGAGTATTTCTTTGAAGGAGAAGTATGAGTGTGTGCTGCTACATTATTTGCAGGAGTACGAGTTTCTCAAGCATTGTGCTGCTAGATTATTTGCATGAGTATGATTATTTACTGGAGTATTTCTTATACTACAGATTTGGAGTATTCAGCAAACTGAGAGATGTGCATCTTTACAATATATTTGCTCAGCTCGGTGTGGTGCCGTCTGAATTAAGTCTTGAAGCCTTGTGTGACCAATTTACTCAGGTAAATTCAACATTAGTTACTGTTGAACTGTTGTTATCATCGTCATAAAGCTAATGCATTAGAAGATTTTACCTCAATGCTGGCCTGTTCAAGCAAGGAAAAACAATACTCACATGTATCGCTCAATTAAACATGCTCAATTCTTTCTTTTCCTTTTGGTTTTGCCATGTATTGTCGGCTCGACCAATTTGCGCATCTTCACAATATATTTGCTCAGCT
>LR738715.1:547889047-547939227 GCA_902687465.1 Secale cereale | reverse complement strand
CAATGCTGGCCTGTTCGAGCAAGGAAAAACAGTACTCACATGTCTCGCTCAATTAAACATGCTCAATTATTTCGTTTCCTTTTGGTTTTGCCATGTATTGTTGGCTCGACTAATTTGCGCATCTTCACTATATATTTGCTCAGCTCGGTGTGGTGTCGTCTGAATTAAGTCTTGAAGCTGCTTGTGTGACCAATTTACTCGGGTAAATTCAGCATTAGTTACTGTTGAACTGTTGTTATCATCATCATAAAGCTAATGCATTAGAAGATTTTACCTCAATGTTGGCCTCTTCGAGCAAGGGAAAACAGTACTCACATGTCTCGCTCAATTAAACATGCTCAATTCTTTCGTTTCCTTTTTGTTTTGCCATGTATTGTCGGCTCAACTAATTTGCTAAGATAACTTGTTACTCCATATTTTCTGTTTGAGGCAACTTGCTGCAGACCCTATTGTGTATGTCTGCTTTCATGTTAAAATATGAATAGTGAAATCTCAACACCCATATCTTCTGTGCATTCATTAAATCTACAATATCCTATGGGCTGGTGTATTCTTGGACAAGATAAACAACTTGTCTTAGCTGCATACATATGCACTTAACCCCCATTTCTTGATGGTTCCATCGCCTTTCTAATCGCAGCTGCCTACTACTGAATCAGACGAACTGGAACTTGCAATACAAGATACTGAATCAGAAGCTAATTCTATGCTACTCCAGCAACAAGTGTCAAAACGGCTCAAGTTCAATTCATGGGCGATTTTAAAAGGATGTGAAGTGATTGTCCTAGATTAATGGGTGATTTATGTGCAGCTGCTACAGTAGAATACATGAAGTTGCTTGCCGACGATGAAGTGACATCAACATGGGTAGCTGATCGAGTCATGTGTTAGTCTATTCATATTTCTTCCTTGCACTTTGTTCTCAGTAACATGTTGGGCATCCTTCCCCATGCTTCTGACTATAAGATGTAGCTGGCCCATGCTTCTAACTCTCCAGAAATATAACTTCTTAGAAATCCCACGGCAATTTCTTGCATGTGAATTTTGGTTAGTACTCGAGTGCGGCGAATCTGCACCCGGGCTCAGCTGCACCCGCGTTCATGGAAAAAATAAAAAAATACTAAAAAGATTCAAAAAATTCCAAAAAACAATTATGTGGTAGATAATTTGATGCGTGAGGTTCGCTCCAAATTTCAACTCATTTGGACATTTGGGGAGCTCTGGGCAAAAAAGATAAAATCGGGGTCTGTAAAACAGTTTACTATTCAGGAACTGTTTTTGACCCGATTTGTCTTTTTTGCCCAGAATTGCTCAGATGTCCAAATGAGTTGAAATTTGGAGAGGACCTCACGCATCAAATGATCTACCACATAATTTGTTTTTTGAATCTTTTAAGTATTTTTTTTGAATTTTTTTCTAAGCGGGTGCAGCTGAGCCCGTGCTCAGACGCGGATTTTCCTTAGTACTCCCTCTGTAAACAAATATAAGAGCGTTTAGATCACTAAAATAGTGATCTAAACGCTCTTATATTAGTTTACGGAGGGAGTATTTACGATGGTGCTGGCCTCATTGCTCTGAATGTACTACCACACTGCATGATAAAATCAACAATGACTTTGCAGTCCTGAAGTTGTCATTTCATTAAGAAGGAAGTTCTTAATGCATGTAATTTACCGCTTCTCTATAATGTTTGATGTGAATTTACTCCATGGCAATGGTGCAGATTAGGATTTGACCTGCCTCGACGGCCGCGCTGACAGCCCTGTCTACCGCGCCCCTGCTTGCATCAGCACGCCCATTGCAAGCCCGCTGATCATTGTTTTTAAGGCG
Source organism: Secale cereale (assembly GCA_902687465.1). Classification (NCBI taxonomy): domain Eukaryota; kingdom Viridiplantae; phylum Streptophyta; class Magnoliopsida; order Poales; family Poaceae; genus Secale; species Secale cereale. The sequence goes on along the minus strand of LR738715.1, from coordinate 547,937,397 downwards.
GTAAGGCGAGGCGAGGCGCTGGGGGGCGCCTCACTGCCTAAGCGCTAAGGCATAAGGTGAGGCGACGCCTTAGAGAGTTCTATGCAACAGAATTAAGTAGTAGGCATTAGGCAACTAGGGTCTAGGCATACAGGCAACACACCTTGCAATTGATGGTTGTAGAGCCCATATAGCATCCATTTCCATCCTCTTTGCACTTGCTTTTCTCCCCAACAGAATTTTGCATCAGCATGAACAAATATGTTAGAACAATGTATCACTTATCAGTCCACATTCCACAAAAAATAGAAATAAAAGTGAGGCAGCGAGCAACTGGAAAGAAAGTCCACATTCCACAATGCATGACATATTACATAATCATGAACCACTTCAAATGACACAAGTTCACATAACAAAGGTCCACATAAGACATAACAGAATAATAGATAATTCCAGCATAGCAAAAGGGATAAAGGTGGCCAGCTCTCTCATGTCTCCCCACTCTTAAACTCTCAATCAAAAGCCATCATCATCAAACTCATCCATGATGGCATTGGTGTTGTCTCCATCTTGGTCAGCATTAGTTGGATCTTGATCGTCATTGCTCACATCATCATCATCAACAACATAATCTGAATCCTCCTCCACATAGGGCATACTTGAGTGTTGCTCTTGCTCCAAGTCCTCTTCACCATCTTCACTAGGAATTGTTGGCCGTGTTATTGTAGGTCTCTTGCGTCCGTAGTGTTGCACACAGACACTTGGTTGCCCCCTATGAAGTGCAGTAGCTGTCCTAGGCAGATTGCGGCCTCGAAGGTTTGAAGATGCACCAATTGCCACATCAACATCCTCCCATGTAATGTCATCAGGACAGCCTCGAGCACCTTCAGGTACTGATAGTGATGGGTCAACCCACTCATTGCCCCAATCAAAATCCTCAAGGACCAAAGGGTCAAAGCTTTTGTCGCCCACCTTCTCATGCCTTTTTTGAAATCTTTGCATATTCTTTCGGTTGTATGAAACGAAGACTAGATCATTCAACCTTTTCCATTGTAATCTGTTCCTTTTCTTTGTATGGATCTACAAAGTACAAACAACAAAACTAAGGAGTAAATACTAAATATCTTGCTGAAATTACCATTGAAGAAACACAAATAGTGCTTTACTAGTTGACTTACAAATTCAAATGTGCTCCAATTCCTCTCACAACCAGATGATGAAGCACAAAGACTAACAATGCGTTTTGCAAACCTTTGTAGGTCAATGGACCGACCACCATAGGAACTCCACCAATCAACTAAAACGAAGAAAAAAAAGCATATATTAAGAGTTTGTACAGAAATCACATTGCTGAAATTAACATGATGCATTTAACATGACTTACGAGGGTTTTTTTGTCCAAGTTTTCGAGTGTCAATGGATTAGAAAAGCCTTATCACACGCCCTCATATAGCACAGTTTGATGATCAATCTTGTTTCGAGTAACGGGGTCCGGTACCATTTTTGCAAGCACATCATTAAAGCAACTCCTTAGCTCCCCGACTAAAGCATCATCATTTCTCCTTAGAATAGGGAAGAACTTTCCTGGGTTCAAAAACAGAGCAGCCCCATACAATGGATGGTCCATTTGACTCTCCCAACGCTTCTCAACAATGTCCAAGACCTTCTTGAGCAAAGCTTTCTTGTTTTGTTGAGGGAAACCTTCATTGATCTTCTCCTTTGCATAGATCATAAGTCTTGTAATATCTGGCATGGCGGGCTGCTCATCACCATCTGCTACTCTAAGCACTCTAAGAAGTGGAGTTGAAGCTCTAAGGCAGTCCTCAATTGAATTCCACCACTCAGCTGAAAGCACAATCTCTTGCACATTCAAGCCAGCTTGTGTCTTTGCTAAGTTGTTCCCAACCCATGCTTGACATGTAAATAGACTCCTCAAAGCGGCCTTATGCTTGACCAAACTCCGAAGTGTGAGGAAGGCTGTGGCAAAACGAGTGGCTGCAGGTCTCACAAGATCTAGCCCACCCGTGGCCTTCCTCATTAGACTAAGAATTCTTCCATGCCTATAAATGAATGTTGTGACTCGTCTGGCCCGTGCAATAGGTTTCTTAAATGCCTTTAACTTGCCTATATCTTCCAACATTAGGTCCAAGCAATGACATGCACATGGACTCCAATATAGTGTGGGTATCCTCTCCATTAGAAGCTGGCCAGCTTTCTTGTAGTTAGCACCATTGTCGGTGACAACTTGGACAACATTCTCTTTTCCAACATCTTCAATTCTCTTCTCTAGCAAATCAACTATCATGTGAGCATCATATTCACTTGAAGCATCAACCGACTCCAAGAAGAAAGTGCCCTCCGGACTGTTAACTAGGAAGTTAATCAAATGGCGTCCTCTTTTATCCGACCAGCTGTCCGACATGAGCGTGCATCCATATTTTTTCCATGCTGCCTCGTGTTGCTTCCTCAAAATACTTGTTTCTCTGACACAATCATTAAGCAATGGCTCTCTCAGCTCATGGGCAGTAGGAGGCTTGTAACCTGAACCATATTGACAAGAGGCTTCAATTGCAACCTCAAACTGTCTACTGCTTGCAGCATTGAAAGAAATGCCACACTCATACAAGAACAATGCCCATTGCATATTCATATAATGCCTTTCTTCCTTGGTCTTTGTGCAGGACTCCATGGTGCTTTGAGAACACCCAGAGCGTTTTTCATCCACAAGATCCTCTGGTGTTCTTCGTAGCGTGGCAACAATTGGCTTGGAACTGTTGGTGGATACAGCAGCAGCAGACTTGCCTCTTGCTTGCATGTTCGCGATAAAAGCTCTCTTATTCCTTTTGGCTGCTGTCCCTGAGCTTGGCCTGGTACATGGGGTGTTTGTTCCATCTGCATTCACCTCCATAACTTCCTGAGAATTGTCATCTACATCTACTCCCTTAATCCTCCTGTTTTTCTCCAAATATGCTGCCATATCTCTCCTCAGCTGTGTGGTAGCCTTAAGACAACCGGTAACATCTCCACCAGTCCCAGCAAGATGCTCCTTGTGCCTCTTGATCCCTCCAGAAGTGATCTTGCCACAAAGACTGCACACAACATTATCCCGCTTGGGAGGATCGTGCCAATAACCATAGTTCCATCCCGGGTCATTTGACCGTAGTGGCCTCCTTGTTGGATCTTTCATTGGATCGTAGGTGGCCTCACCATCAGCTGTTGCATTTGCATCCCCTGTAGCAAACAAACAAACAAGACAGTTATTAGTTTATTAGTAATAGTCTAACACTAACACTCAACAGTAGTAACTAGAAAGTGGAACCTAGAACCCTTAAACTAATCCAGTAATCATGCATTGTAATAAAATAAGCACTAAGCACTAGGAAGAGAACAACTAGCATATCAAAGTAGCACAAGTTACTGGCTTACTTCATTAAACTAATCACTAAGATAGGCAGCCCATCGTGCATTATTTTACAATCAACAGGAGTACAGGTCACTAACAATAGCAGACATCCATACACTATTCTAATCAACCAAGGATCCCATCATGCATTATTTTAACCATCCACTAACCAGGAACCACTATAAGAAAGAGAGCAGTGGAGGGTGGGGGATAAGAGTGAGGAGAGGAGTAGAGGATGGGGAGGCATACCTTGCATCCTTGCTGCTTGAGGAGGGGGAGGAGCCACTGGAGAGGAGGGAGAGGAGCCGCTGGAGAGGAGCTGCCGGAGAGGAGGGCCAGATCTGCTGGAGAGGAGGTCCAGAGAAGAGAGAGGGCTCACGTGTGGATCTGAACCTGCTTTGCTCTGTTTCTCTCTCCCCCCCCCTTGCCTGTTGGTTTTGGCGCCAAAACCATCCCTGTTTTCCCGCCCAGACAGTTTTTCCCGCCTAGAAAGTCTGCTCCCCTGCCTGGCACTCACAAGGCGTCCTATATGCAGTAAGGCGCCACTCTGGACACCTAGGCGAGCGCTTCAGACGCTTTACTACTTAAGGCGGATGCCTTACTCACCTATCTAAGGCAACCTCGACGCCTTGAGCCTGGAGGGCGCCCTAACGCCTAGGCGTCGCCTAAGCGACGCCTTATGGACGCCTTAAAAACAATGCCGCTGATGGTGCCATTGCTGGAGCGGGAAGGTGAAATCCTTGAGCCAGGCAACAAGATGGACGACCTGGCTTGATAAAAAAATCACTAGCATTTATCTCCGCAACGAGAGAACTTTTGAGAGTAACTTTTAAAGATGTTTATATTGGCGACAGTAGTTGTAACGAATATTATGTATTTTAAGAATATGGTTTTCTGTGCTAACATTTGCAGGATTAGATCACCATTCGGACATGATTTGTAGATAATGCAAAGCTGCTTTCCAATCGGAACTACACTTAATTTTATTTTACAACCTATCAGTACACAGGCCGAATTGAACATCATTTATCTCTATCCAGCTATATTATCTCAATGGTGTCTCACTTCTAAGCACACGCGACCTGAGCGACATCACAACACCGTTGATCCATTAAAATTATGTTACTCATATTTTTTGGAAAATTTCATGACTTTTTATTTGGGTGACTTTTAGTTAATATTGACTAAATCTTCATTTTTATCAGTCAATAACTCAATATTGACTAACTGTACTGGACATTTTGTATCATTCATATTATTTAGACTAACACTTATGTTTAATGAAACATTTTGTATTTTCTTCTACACCAAATATCTTGGACTTGGACAATGACTTTGCACACTGCAATTTCATTGATAATTTCTGGCTTTCACCACATGTTAAATGGTACATACATTGCAGTGACTGACAAAAATATGATTGGTTTTACTGTGAAAATATGAGCATCTTTAGGACCAAAAGTTAGTATTTTGAATCAAAAGAAGGGTAGTGATGAACAAAAGCTATAAAAATATAACTCAACAAAAAATGTAGAATTTAAATACATGTATTGGGATTTGTGAAGACGTGCGTTGCACGTGCATGCTAACTAGTGGGTACAAAGTGAAACACTGTTTATTACGGGCCAGTTTTACCACGGGTCGTTAATGGGCCGAGGGTTACTAAGGATCTCATATGGGCCGAAAAACGTCATGGGCCATACATGGGCCGGAAGTTAAAACGAGATGGAATTATATTGGACGGCCCAGATGACGCTACTGGGCCTAATTCGGATAGGCCGTAAAAGGGCCCTGGGTTAGCGGGCTATAAATGGGCTATATGCGAATATGTCGTTAACATGATTGCCGTGGGCCGGCCCGTCACCTTTTGACCAAGTCAAACGGGCCGACCTTTTAACAGGAATGGGCCTCTGTGGGCACTGTTCATTACAGGCCAGTTTTACCACATGCTGTTAATGGGTCGATGGTTACTAAGGGTCTCATATGGGCCGAAAGACGTCATGGGCCATACATGGGCCGGAAGTTAATACAGGCTGGACATATATTGGACGGCCCAGATGACGCTACTGGGCCTAATTCAGAGAGGCCGTAAACGGGCCCTGGGTTAGCAGGCTGTTAATGGGCTATATGCGAACATGTCGTTAACAGGTTTGTTGTGGGCCGGCCCGCCACCTTTTGACCAAGTCAAACGGGCTGGCCTTTTCACGGGAATGGGCCTCTGTTGGGCTGTGCCACGTGTCGACATATCATAGGCGCTTTGGGTCCAATGAGTGGATGATATCTGTCCCAACGGTGAGCCGACACGTGTTTCCTCCAGCCAATGATGATTTTATACGTGGAAAATCCCCATTGGTCGGGGCTGTTATCGGGTTATCGGATCCAAAACTGGACCCGATAGCTTAACGATGTTCCGTTACGGTGGATGCCACATGTCGGTCACCCTTGACGAAAGCACTTCTGTGAAGCGCGATTTATCGTCATGGAAGTGGACACTTCCGTGATGATAATTTTGGTAATGTCATGGAACACTTCTACGACAACACATGTATGACTATTTTGATTCTTTCATAAATTTGTCATGGATGTACATGCATGACAAAAAACGTGACCTACTGTGACAAACACGTATCATCACGGAAGTGTATTTTTTTGGTAGTGATAGCGTTAAAATGTTTGTGATGTAGTATGATGATATGGTATCCTCCTCTGAATGTTCAAGTGGCTTGACTTGGCACATGTTTATGCATGTAGTTGAATCAAAACCAACATAGCCTCTATGATATTTATGTTCATGGTGTCCATATCCTACTCATGCGGGTGTCCAATGTTTATTATGCATGATGCATGTTCATGACCATTGTTGCTCTCTAGCTGGCCGCTTCCCAACCTATTTGCTAGCCTTCACCTGTACTAAGCGGGAATACTGCTTGTGCATCAAATTCTAAAAATCAAAGTTATTCTAGATGAGTCCACCATAACTACCTATATGCGGTATTATCCTGCCGTCCTAAGTAAATTTGTATGTGCCACCTCTAAAAATTTCAAATAAATATCCTCTTTTGTGTGTCTGGATCGTTCATGGAACGACATGAGGTGGTCGGATATTCCATGTTAAGCGGGTTATTCTAAGGTTGAGTGTTTATTCACTCGCCATTGCACGAGAAAAGGGCGGTAATAGGGATTCCCAGTCCCAAACTGCAAAAAGAAAAAGCTTACAAATAAACAAACAAAAACTCCCAATGGAGTTCAAACATTTACTTTTCTGCTTGGGAACCGCCACTAGTTCGTTTAGCATGGGAGATGTCGATAGCTGATAGTCATGAAGTGAATGAGAAGGGTGCACCTCTCAAAATATCATTTACCTCTGTTTTAAAAACTTGAGCTCTGGCACCTCTGCAAATCACTGCTTCCCTCTGCAAAGGGACTTTCTATTTACTTTTATGTTGTGTCATCACCTTCTCTAATAAGCGCCAGATCTGAGAGCACTGTTGTCATGCCTATTGAAAGTGCAACTAATCCCCGGGTGGTTTTGGTAATTAATAACAACATATATATCATTGAACTAATATTCTCTTGAGAATCATTTCAGAAAAGTTCGATGATATGGGTATGGAAATGTCTGAAGAAGTGGACCCCTCAAAATGCTAAGACAAGCATTGGCAAAAGCTCAAGACTCCTTTTTGGTTTAGTGATCAAAGATCACATTGAGTCCATAGGAAAGCCAATACTATTAAAAGGGGATGAGGTTGTGTTAATGTTCTTGTTGCTCAAGTGCTTGGTGATCTAACTCCCTCAACTATCAGCACTACTCACTACTTAACACACACCCATAAGTAATCTCGGTCACACCGATTTCTCCAACTCAGTCCCACCGAGATGAACCACTTCAGTTGTTTCTCCAAACCCTAGCTTCTCGGTCAAACCGATTCTGAGTTTCGGTCTCACCGAAAAAGGGCTGCCAACCTTCTGTGATCAGTTGACATCAATTCGGAATATCCGAGTTTATACTTTCGGTCTCACCGAAATGGCAAACCCTAACCTTTGACTCACTTCGGTCTCACCGAGATGGTATTTTCGGTCCCACCGAAAATCCCAACGTTCACTATATTTGAACTTTCGGTCTGACCGAGTTTTAACTTCAGTCTCACCGAGATTGGTCAAATGTGTGTGTAACGGTTGGATTTTGTGTGGAGGCTATATATACCCCTCCACCCCCTCCTCATTCGTGAGGAGAGCCATCAGAAAGTACCACCACTTCTATCATACACTTTCTGAGAAGTGAACCACCTACCCTTGTGTTGAGATCAAGCCATTCCATTCCTACCATATGAAACTTGATCTCTAGCCTTCCCAAGTTGCTTTCCACTCAAATCTTTCTTCCACCACAGCCATATCAGTGAGGAGAGTTGAGTGTTGGGGAGTTTATCACTTGAAGCACAAGAGCAAGGAGTTCATCATCATCAACACCGTCTATTACCTTTTGGGGGGTGGTGCCTCCTAGATTGGTTAGGTGTCGCTTGGGAGCCTCCGTCGTGATGTGGAGTTGAACCAAGAAGTTTGTAAGGGCAAGGAGATCGCCTACTTCGTGAAGATCTACCCCGAGTAAGGCTAGTCCTCCGTGGGCGTAGGCCATGATGGAATAGACAAGGTTGCTTCTTCGTGGACCCTTCGTGGGTGGAGCCCTCCGTGGACTCGCGCAGCCGTTACCCTCCGTGGGTTGAAGTCTCCATCAACGTGGATGTACGATAGCACCACCTATCGGAACCACGACAAAAATCTTCGTGTCTCCAAACTGCGTTTGATCTTCTCCACCTCTCTTTACTACATGTGCAATTTACTTTCCGCTGCTTATACTCTAGAATTGCATGTGTAGGGTGATACTTGAATTGATCCTAATTGTGAAACTGCCAAAAACATTGCATGATCAAAAGGCAGATTTTTTATATTGTCAAGTAGTCTAATCACCCCCCCTCTAGACATACTTTCGATCCTACAAGTGGTATCAGAGCTTTGGTCTCCATTGTTTTGGTTTCCATTGCATTGGACTCCATAAGCTTGGTTTCACAACCTAGGAGAGTATGGCGTCTAGTGAGGGTAATTATCGTAGAGGTCCTTACTTTGATGGTACAAATTTTGCTAGTTGGAAGCATAAAATGAAAATGCATATTCTTGGTCATAACCCAGCCGCATGGGGCATTATTTGTGTTGGTATGCAAGGTGATTTCTTCGAAGAAGGAAAAGTTCCGGATCGCGAAGCTACACCGGAAGAGTTGCGGATGTTACAAAACAATGCTCAAGCTTGTGACATTCTCTTCAATGCTTTGTGTCCCGAGGAGTTCAACAAAATCAGCCGTCTTGAGAATGCTAAAGAGATTTGGGATACTTTGGTTGAAATGCATGAAGGTACTGAACCTGTGAAGGAATCAAAGTTAGATATTCTTCAAGGTCAACTTGACAAGTTCAAGATGAAGGATGGTGAAGGAGTCGCTGAAATGTACTCTAGGCTTGCTCTCATCACAAATGAGATTGCCGGCTTAGGAAGCGAAGAAATGACCGACCGATTCATCATCAAGAAGATTCTAAGAGCTTTGGATGGAAAGTATGACACCGTGTGCACTTTGATCCAAATGATGCCAAACTACAAGACTCTCAAGCCAACTGAAGTCATTGGAAGAATTGTTGCTCATGAGATGACACTTAAGGATAAGGAAGAGCTTCACAACAAGTCAAGTGGTGCCTACAAAGCTACAAGTGATGCTCCCACTACCTCAAGTGACAAGTTAATTTCCAATGAAGAGATAAGCCTAATGGTTAAGAACTTCAACAAGTTCTACAAGAATAGAGGCAAAGAAAGAAGCTCAAAGTCTAGATCATATGATGAAAAGAGATCTTCTAGTCGTGATCGAAACTGCTACAATTGTGGAAGACCCGGACACTTCTCAAATGAGTGTACGGCTCCCCACAAGAGAAGAGAAGAATCTCCAAGAAGAAGAGCAATAGATGAGTCACCTCGGAGAGAGAGAAGGAGTAGAGATGATCGTTATGAACGAAGACCCTCTCGGAGAAGCAAGGATTCGGAGAGGAAAGACAAGTCATCAAGGGGCTACACAAGAAGAAGACATCAAGCTCATGTAGGTGAATGGGTCTCCGGCTCCGACTCCGACAATCAATCCGATGGAAGCTATCACTCCGACTCCGACTACAGTCAAGATGAAGGTGTTGCCGGACTTGCACTCGTATCCTCCAACTCCAACTCCTACGACTTATTTGATTCACCAAATGAGGGAATTGGAAGATGCTTCATGGATAAAGGCCCCAAGGTAACACACCCTGAATTCATTGACTTTGATAGTGATGAGGATGACTTGCTTGGTGAAGATGAGCTCTTGCATGATAAATCTAGTGAGCTTAGTAATGATGAAAATGCTAGTAGTCTTTATAGTCGAGAAGAGTCGAATGACAATGCTATGAAGGAGATTGAGCGTCTAACTAAAGAACTAAACACTCTTAAGTTAGCTCATGAAACAACTCAAGAAGATCATAGAGAGCTCCTAAGATATCATGAGAAGCTACGCTTCGAGAAGCTCACTCTAGAGCAAGAACATGAGTTTCTAAAAGCGATCAATGACGATCTTCGAAAGAAGAGTTCTTCATATCTTGCCAAACGACTTCTCTTGTCTAATTTCTTGCCACCTATTAAGACTAAGCATGACAAGCATAAGAAAAATTCTTCCTCTAGTAGTAACAATAACAATGTTAAGTCCAATATTGTTGCTTCTAGTAGTTCTCTTGATTCCACTAACAATGTTTCAAGCCAAGTTACACTTGAGCAAGAAAATAGCTTATTGAAGGAAATCATAGAGAAAGGTGTCTACAAGAGTCTTGCCGGAAGCAAAAACTTTGAGGAGATTGTTCGCAAACAAGGAAGACACCGGAAGAATCAAGGGATTGGTTTTGAGCGAAAGTTCAACGCCGAAGGTGTTGAGTGGGAAGAAGGTCAATACCCTACTCCACAGTTTGTTTCACAAAAGGAGAAGTATGATCCTACTTCTTCCAATGTGGAACAAGCTCAAGATGACCTTCCACCACAAGACCACAAGCTAAAGGCCAAGGACAAGCTTCAAGAGGAGATTGATGCATTCATTGAAGCACCTCAAGCCATGGTCAAGTGGGTTCCCAAGGACACATCAAGTTCTACTTCGTCAAGCTCAACTACAACACCAAGGATTCCCATCAAGATGATGTGGATCCCAAAGAAGAAGAACTAGTAGGTTCTTGAGGGTGACTCCGCCAACAAACTTCACTCATATTCATTTTGTCAAGAACTTGTGCAATCAACTTCCACATCATGCACTTGTTCATGGAGTCACAAACCCTCTTGTTGGTAAGTCAAGGGACAAGGTAATCATTGCTTTCATGGACATCATCTTTTGTGTACTTCACTCTATGTCCATGGATATTCTTGTTTGTTCCTTGTGGGACTAACCCATGTAGGTATTGAAAGTGCCCTAATCCAAAGGATTGCTCCTAACTCTTGATGGTCTACATCAACATTGAGCATCCACATCTTCAACATCTACATGAAGTCTTCTACGACAACCCAAGGTTAGTTTGACCCTTTAAAAGGGGTTCTCACATCTAGGGGGAGCTTTGCTCTAAAAATTGAGCTAAAAGCATCTCCAAATGATGTGAACACATAAATGCTTTATGTAAAAGTGGTAACCCCACTTGTGCTTAAACGATGAGTATGACCTATGATCAAATGTTCTCATTTGACTCCTAAGTCAATATACTCATATATAGATGACCTAGTCATCGACAAATTGTGTGCTAATAGCTAGAGTTTTGGTTGTGCATGTTTGACACATATTTCAGTTGCTATCTTATTGTGTGAGCATGTTGGATGCATGATTTTATCCATTCAAGGACATCCATTTGTTTTGATTGTTTTGGTTTCTTTTTTTCTGGCCAAATGGATGGACAAGAATGCCTAAGCACTTTCCCTAGCTATCTATGCTATCTTGTCTCAAAATTCTATTCATGCTTATATCACAACTTTGAACAAGTCTTTTTCGGACAGTCCGAGTGAGGAGCACTCGGAACCACCGATTCGTCTAAGGCTGACTTCCAAAACCTTCTAAGTCTATTTCGGTCTGACCGGCTTCTCAATCTCGGTCCAACCGAAACACTTAGATTGATCTAGGTTTCATCTCGGTGAAACCGAGTTCAAAATCTCGGTCTGACCGATATGTGTAACTGCACAGCAGAAATACATCTCGGTGACACCGAGTTTTTCAACTCGGTCCCACCGACAGTACCGGGTTATATATACTGAGGGCTGCGCGCGATCTATTCCTTTCAAACCGTTCGCCCTCCAAGACCCCTGCTGCCGCCGCCCTGATCTAAGGATCGTCGCCTTCGTCGCCTGTGTGCCCTTGCCGCAGGTCTCCGCCGCCGTCAACGGTAATCTTCTCCTCCGTTGCCGCCGTAGAGGGACACCACCAAGTTAGGGTGTGTCCCGATCCCTATTCATGCTCCACTTCTGATTCTTGCATGATAGGACTGCCCTGATTCAATCCACGTTTGATATGTTCCCAATACATTGTTCAGATCGTTTAGTTTCGAGGAAAATTCTTAGGTTTAGGTTTCCATGGAATGCATATCGGTGAAGCCGATTCCTGAAACTCGGACTGACCGATTTGGTCTCTGACCATTGCACTACATAGCTCGGTCTGACCGAGTTGTGAAAATCGGAATGTCCGAATTGAAGTTTCTGTGAAACCCTAAGTTTTCGGTAGGACCGAAACCCATTTCGGTCTGACCGAAAGTGGTGTGTAGGTTCTGTTGAACACTTCGGTTACACCGAAACTTGAAATCGGTTTGACCGAAATACATTCTGTGAAAACTCAAAACTAAGTTTTTAACTCATTTTTTTTGCAAAAACTTCTGCAGTTGTGATAACTCTTCTACTCTGCCTATACCTTATCTATTCACAGGTTTTTTCAGCCATGTCAGATGTCAGTGACAGCCAGAACAGGTCTGAGTCACCGTTTGCCGAGATTCCAGAGGCAGGTACAAGTCCTGAGGCTAGCAGCTCTAGTGATGATGGTGAGAGGAGCACCCCTAGTGGTCTACCTCCTGCTGCTACGAGAACCAGGAAGAAGAGAACTTCTGATTCTGAGGATTCCGACTTTGTTGCTGAGGAAGTTACCTCCAAGCCAAAGAGGCAAGTGGTTGCCAAAGAGCTCCAAGGGCAGCAGCCAAAGAAAGGCACGAGCAAAGTGAAGCAGTCTGCAGTTGCCAAGAAGCTCAACTTGGAAGAGCCTGCTCCAAGTAAGGTGAAGAAGACTTCCAAGAGGAAGAGAGTTGTTTATGCTGAACCTCAAGTTGATGCTGCTGAAGAAGAAGAAGAAGATGCACCCCAGCCTCCTCCTCAGAAAGCTAAGTTCATGGGTGATGCTATTCGGGCTCAAGCCTCCTCCAAGCCCAAGAAGCCTGCTCCAGCTAAGGCAGCTCCAGTCAAGCCCAAGAGGACAACCAGAAGCATTCCAGCTTCTGAGAAGAACAAAGGTGAGATGCCACCTTCTGAGTCAGATGAAGAGCATGTGTTGCTCAAGCTCCGTCCCAAGTTGCCACTCCACAATGATGCTCATCCTCAAGCTGAGGATATGAAGGCAAGAAAGGACAAAGGTCTCAGGCTATGGAGACAGTCTGATCCATATGCCGTAAGAAGAAGGACTGCTGTGGACCCCAGATTCCACACCAGAGAGCAGCAGGATTTCTATGAGACCGTGCTAATGGATAAGAAGCCCATTGTTGCTGACACCAGGTATGTTGACTGGAAGTACATTGACAGCAGAGAGCATCGGGACTTCTTTCCCCATGTGCATGAGAGCTTTACTGCATGTGGAGTTGCTGATTTTGTGGGTCAAGAACTAACAGCCTGGAATGACGAGATGATCATGCAGTTCTATGCCACAGCCCATTTCTACCCCGATGGCAAGATCACCTGGATGACTGAAGGTCAACGGTTTTCTTCAACTGTTGCAGAATGGGCAGAAATTCTGAATGCTCCAGTGCAGAGAGAGGACGACATTGATGTCTATGGGATTCCTAAAAAGAGTCATGATTCTATGAAGAATATGTACAAGGAGATCCCAGCTGCTGATTTGGAAGGATGGAAGCTCGGCTCAGTGTATTATCTCCAGGCAGGTCTGACCACCACCAACACTATTCTGAGGCATACTTTGATGCCTAAGTCAGGTGACCACCGGATGATACGAGGCTATTCTATCAACATGCTGCACATTCTCGATGAGAAGGCACCTTTTAAGGTGATGGACTTGATGGTTGAGACCATTAAGAGGACTGCAGCTGACCAGAAGAGGTCATGTGGGTTTGCTCCGCAGATACAGATGCTCATCAACGCCAAGTTTGGCACGGGCAAATTCATGTTGGATAGGAAGCACTTGCCACTGCAGCCAGAGCATGAGGACAACGTAGTTGTGATGGATGAAGAGGATCCCACCTCAGTTGAAGGGCAAGCCAAGATCGAAGCTGCAAAGAAAGCCAAAGCTGACAGAGAGGCAGCAGCAGCAGCAGCTAAGCCAAAGAGCTTTGGAGAGCAAATCCTTGAAGCAACCCAGAGAATTGAACAACGCCTGGCCAGCATTGAACAATCTCAGGAGAGCCTTGAGAGGATTGTCGAGGACAAGATCCACGCTCTAGACGTGAAGCTGACTGAGATTCAGGTGTCTGTCAACAAGCTTGAGGCAGACATGGAGGAGACTAGGCAGGAGAGAGCAGAGCTTATGCAGGATGATATAGTCCAGGACTCTCATCGCCAGAATGCTCCGGTTCCCAGAGGATCCAGGTCTGCAGCTATCCCAGTTACTTCAGCTCCAGCCACAGCTCCAGCTCCAGCATCCACTCCTCCAGCGCAGACATCAGCAGAAGTCTTCGCCGACGCAGCTATCTCTACACCGACATCGACCCAGACGGGAGCAGCCAGCCGAGCCCGCAGTGACGCTTAGCTCTATACCTTTTCGAACTTTTTGGTAACTTGTTGCCAAAGGGGGAGAAATTGCTATAGATCATAGGGCTTCGAGAGAGAGAGTGCTCTTTCGTCTTTTCGTTCTTTTGCCGGTTTTCCTTGAGATACATTGGTTTCTTTTGGTTCCAGATACTTTATGTGTGCTTGCTACTACGTTTGATGCTACCTTAATGAGTGCTTAGTCATACTATGCCTTAATGTGTGCTTATTGCTTATCATATGCTATTTCTTATTGTATGGCTATTTACTCTTGTCTTGGTGATTGAGTGCATGTTACTCATTCTTATCATTTTGTGCGCTCCACCAAGATGTATGTGACATGGAAGAGTGACCCATAATCCTAATCGATTGTGCATTTGCATTCAAACGCAAATTTCAAATAATGCACAAATTTAGGGGGAGCTCTTGTTTATCACATACTTCTCAAAGCGACGATATTATTCTTTGATTATATCTTTTGTCGAAGCTTTGATCTATATGTTGTCATCAATTACCAAAAAGGGGGAGATTGAAAGTGCAACTAATCCCCGGGTGGTTTTGGTAATTAATAACAACATATATATCATTGAACTAATATTATCTTGAGAATCTTTTCAGAAAAGTTCGATGATATGGGTATGGAAATGTCTGAAGAAGTGGACCCCTCAAAATGCTAAGACAAGCATTGGCAAAAGCTCAAGACTCCATTTTTGGTTTAGTGATCAAAGATCACATTGAGTCCATAGGAAAAGCCAATACTATTAAAAGGGGATGAGGTTGTGTTAATGTTCTTGTTGCTCAAGTGCTTGGTGATCTAACTCCCTCAACTATCAGCACTACTCACTACTTAACACACACCCATAAGTAATCTCGGTCACACCGATTTCTCCAACTCAGTCCCACCGAGATGAACCACTTCAGTTGTTTCTCCAAACCCTAGCTTCTCGGTCAAACCGATTCTGAGTTTCGGTCTCACCGAAAAAGGGCTGCCAACCTTCTGTGATCAGTTGACATCAATTCGGAATATCCGAGTTTATACTTTCGGTCTCACCGAAATGGCAAACCCTAACCTTTGACTCACTTCGGTCTCACCGAGATGGTATTTTCGGTCCCACCGAAAATCCCAACGTTCACTATATTTGAACTTTCGGTCTAACCGAGTTTTAACTTCGGTCTCACCGAGATTGGTCAAATGTGTGTGTAACGGTTGGATTTTGTGTGGAGGCTATATATACCCCTCCACCCCCTCCTCATTCGTGAGGAGAGCCATCAGAAAGTACCACCACTTCTATCATACACTTTCTGAGAAGTGAACCACCTACCCTTGTGTTGAGATCAAGCCATTCCATTCCTACCATATGAAACTTGATCTCTAGCCTTCCCAAGTTGCTTTCCACTCAAATCTTTCTTCCACCACAGCCATATCAGTGAGGAGAGTTGAGTGTTGGGGAGTTTATCACTTGAAGCACAAGAGCAAGGAGTTCATCATCATCAAGAACGTCTATTACCTTTTGGGGGGTGGTGCCTCCTAGATTGGTTAGGTGTCGCTTGGGAGCCTCCGTCTTGATGATGTGGAATTGAACCAAGATGTTTGTAAGGGCAAGGAGATCGCCTACTTCGTGAAGATCTACCCCGAGTAAGGCTAGTCCTCCGTGGGCGTAAGCCGTGATGGAATAGACAAGGTTGCTTCTTCGTGGACCCTTCGTGGGTGGAGCCCTCCGTGGACTCGCGCAGCCGTTACCCTCCGTGGGTTGAAGTCTCCATCAACGTGGATGTACGATAGCACCACCTATCGGAACCACGACAAAAATCTCCGTGTCACCAAACTGCGTTTGATCTTCTCCACCTCTCTTTTACATGTGCAATTTACTTTCCGCTGCATAAACTCTAGAATTGCATGTGTAGGGTGTTACTTGAACTGATCTTGTTTATGAAACTGCCAAAAACATTGCATGACCTAAAGGCAGATTTTTTATATTGTCAAGTAGTCTAATCACCCCCCCTCTAGACCTACTTCGATCCTACACCTATGCATTGTGTGTAGTGAATGTTGGGTGGTAGCATGACTGGATCTTTTCTACCATGAATTACAATGTTTAGTCGCTGCTTGAACTTAGGAGGTGCTCTGCATTTATGTTTTGCGGTCTCAGAAAGGGCTAGCGAGATATCACTATTGTCATATTATCATGGTTGTTTTGACAACATGTTGTTTGAGATATCTTATTATTTCTCACTAGTTGATTATGTCATTTATATGAGTTAATATAATCTTTAAATGTTATTGTTGACATGGTTAATCATGATGTTGGCTGAAAACATGGGTGTTGTTTAAGCTTATTAATGCAAACAAGAGCAAAAGAGTTTGTAAAAGTTTTTCTTTCTCACTTTCAGTTTATCAACTGAATTGCTTGAGGACAAGCAAAGGTTTAAGCTTGGGGGAGTTGATACGAATCCAACGTATCTACTTTTCCTCTTGTTTTGGACTCTAATTTGCACAATTTGAATGAAACCAACCCCGGACTAACGTTGTTTTCAGCAGAACTACCATGGTGTTGTTTTTGTGCAGAAATAAAAGTTCTCGGAATGAAACGAAACTTTGCGAGGATATTTTATTGAACAAAAGATAATTACTAGAGCCAAGACCCACCAGAGAGGGGCCCCTAGGTGGGCACAACCTGACGAGGTTACAGACCTAGGGTAGGGTCACAGGCCTGACCCAAGTACCCCACCCAAGGTCACTACCCCAGAAGATCAAAAGCCAAAATCTATGATGACAAAGACAGTCGACTGAGACGGCCCAAGAAGACATCCCACTCGACTGGACAACACCTACAAGATGACTCAACCCCACTCGACCAATCCAAGGCACTCGACCCCCGAAGGTCAAAGGTCCCTTAGGACAATAACGGTATGGTATTTACTCGCCATAGTGAATGCCTTAATTACTCTTTACTGTAGGCGTTATCAGTAACGCCTGCCTTAATGTACATTGAACCCTTGGTAACGTGGAGCATGGCTGGGGTCCTGGCACACTATATAAGCCACCCCCTCCTCCTGTACAAGGGTTCGCATCCCCGTAACTCACATACACACATATCAGTCGACCGCCTCCGGGCACCGAGATGTAGGGATGTTACTTCCTCTGCGAAGGGCCTGAACTCGTAAAACACCTTGTGTACAACTTCACCATAGCTAGGGCCTTGCCTCTTCATTCGTACCCCCTACTCGTACTGTCAGGCTTGGAACCACGACAGTTGGCGCCCACCTTGGGGCAAGGTGTCTTAGTGACATCTGGTGAGGTTGCAATTTCTTCTCCGACCTCCTTCATCATGGTGTCAGGCGGTGGTTTAGCGTTGGGCCGCGAGATCCGGCTCGGCGCGCTCGTTTTCATCGCCGACGACTCCGCGTGGCTCCAGGATCCCCTCTCGATGTCGAGGCTCTGCCCGCCCACGGGGCTACGCACTTCCGCGCCAGCGCCTGCGGCGTCCTCCTTCGGCAGTCGTCGACTCAGTATTCATCGATCCCTACATCGTCCCCCATCCCCGCCGGACGCTGTCGCAAGCGATCCGGTCACTCACGGCTCCAGCGGTGGGTGAAACACGCGGTGGCCTGTCAGACGGCCACCCTCAAGTCGCGGCCATCGAGCCCGACGGTTACCTCTACGGGCCGGTCGATCCGTTGATCGAGCTCGTAGATTCTGTTTCCGAGTGCGGGAGCAGCGATCCCGCAGCGGAAGTCCTCATGGTCGACTCGCGCCGCAGCCCGCCGGGTTTTCCTCGTGATCGAGACGGCGGCAGCGGCGGCGGCCGCTCACATGACAACGACGACTACATTCCTCAACCCCTCACCTCCGAGCAGAGGGCTGAGCTTTGTCGCTGCAACGAAGACGCACTCTTCACTCCCATCGTGGGAGATTCTCCGGAGGCTCTGGCCCTGGAAGCCACGCGCTTGGAAAATATCCAACGCGCACTCGACGAATAGGTTCGCCGACTGGTCCCCGAGTCCAGTCAATGGCCGCGGCAATCGCACCCGCGCGAGACTCAGGTGTTTCACACCAGTCCAGAACCTCGAAGCCGCGGCTCGCATCGCGGAGTCGATTCAACATTCTCAGTCGGAGGCTGGGAGAGGCCTTCAGCAGATCCGAGCTTTGCTCCGAATGGCTAAAGAGCAAAACGCGACTGTTTCTCAGTCGCGCAACAGGATCCACAGCAGATCGGTGGCTGCGGACACCGTTTGGTCAGCCCACAGTCCAAGATCGCCCCAAGGCGTGAGAAACGTGGCCCGCGGCAAGACCGACATCTGGGTCGGAATGACGAGCAACACGAGCGTCGACCCGGTCATCATGACCGCCATCGAGTGCCTACGCCTCCTCCGGGAAGCGGATCGTACTCGCCCCGGCGGCACGAGGGCAGGCGCCTGCACGACGACGAGCGGAGGGTTCCCCCAGATCCCCGGAGGCCAGGTTTCGACACAAGGTCTATCCTTGTGTAGGGACGGGTCGACCAGAACAGGGCGTTCAGAGAAGAGCAAGGCATGGATCAACCGAGTGGGAGCCAAGCACCTGTCTCTGGACCCCGAGTGTTTCTGCAGTGCTATCAGAGCCGCAGAGATCCCCCCGAACTTCAGGTTAGCGGCGGGAGTAAGCAAGTTCACTGGCAAGTCAAAACCAGACACCTGGCTAGAAGACTATCGAGTGGTTGTACAGAACGGAGACGGCAACGACGACGTGGCGATGAAGCACCTTCCTCTGATGCTGGGCGGTTCGGCTCGGGCGTGGCTCAATCAGTTGGCCCCCGGGAGTATTTACAGTTGGGAAGAGCTCCCGCGAGTGTTCATTCGGACCTTCAAAGGCACCTGCAAGCGGCCTACTGGATCGCAGAGCTTCAGCACTGCGCGCAGAAGTCGAATGAAACTTTGAGGGATTACATCCAGCGATGGACCACTTTGCATCACACGGTGGAAAATGTGTCTGAGCACCAGGCAGTTTGCGCCTTCAAGGAAGGCGTACGTAACCGAGAGCTGAATCTGAAGTTTGGTCGAACAGGCGAGATGTCCCTGTCACGGATGATGGAGATTGCCAGTCGGTACACCAACAGCAAAGAGGCCGATCGGCTCCGCAATGGCAAGAAACCAGTCGGGCAGGATGACCAGAATTCCAATCGGAAGAACAAGCGCAAGGCCGAGCCAGCTGCTCAGGGCGAGGCTGCAGTGGTCAATCAGGGAAAGGGCAAAGGAAAGCCGAAGGGGTCCTGGGCCCCCAAGAAAGTGAAGGATCAAGGTGGGAATGATGTACTCGACCAGCCATGTCCCATTCACACGAAGAAAGATGAAGAGGGAAACTTGGTATATCCCAAGCACACCACTCAACAGTGTTGGCTCCTGATCCAGAACTTCCAGAAAGATCAGTCGACTGAGAAGGGAAAGGAATCAGAAGATTCCGAAAACAAGGAAGGGGATGGAGGATACCCCCAGATCAACTCCACTTTGGTGATCTTCGCAGACGTCGAGGGAAAAAGTCGACTGAAAGTCATCAATAGAGAAGTAAACATGGTTGCCCCGGCGACCCCCACATTTTTGAAATGGTCCAAGACCCCCATCACTTTCGATTAGTCTGATCACCCTGTGCACATTGCCACCCCCGGGTGGCAGGCACTGGTGGTCGACCCTATGGTCGAGGGCACACGTCTGACCAGAGTCCTGACGGATGGAGGCAGTGGCTTGAATATCTTGTATGCAGCAACCCTCCGGGATATGGGCATTCCAATGTCCAAGCTGAGCGAAAGTAACATGAGGTTCCACGGGGTCATCCCCGGGAAGAAGGCCGACTCACTTGGCCAAATCACACTCGACGTGGTCTTTGGCGAGCCGAAGAATTATCGCAAATAGAAGCTGACGTTCGAAGTGGTGGACTTCAACAACGCTTATCACGCCATCCTAGGTAGGCCCGCCTACGCCAGGTTCATGGCTCGACCGTGTTACGTTTACCTCAAGATGAAGATGCCGGGACCCAACGGCGTTATAACCGTCACTGGGAACCATCAGAAAGCAGAAGAGTGCTTCCATAAAGGCTCGAAGATCGCTGACGAGCAGATGGCAGTAGTAGAGATGGAGGAGTACCAAAAGAGCGTGGATCCGAGTGATCTGTTGAGGGCAAAGAAGCCGGCTTCCGACTCAGCTTTCCAGTCGGCCGGGGACACGAAACCCGTGCACATCCACCCCACCGACCCCAACGCAGCATCGACCCACATTTCCACTACACTCGACGGCAAATAGGAAGAAGCACTCATCCAGTTCCTCTGTGAGAACTGGGACATCTTCGCATGGAAACCATCAGACATGCCGGGTGTGCCCAGGGGACTGGCTGAGCACCATTTGCGAGTCGACCCAAAGGTGAAGCCTGTGATGGAACATCTCCGTCGGTCCGCTACGGAGAAACGAAAGGCAATTGGCAAGGTAGTGGCTCGGCTCTTGGCAGCTGAGTTTATCCGCGAGATTTACCACTCCGAGTGGCTCGCCAATGTCGTCATGGTCCCCAAAAAGGACAAGTCTCTCCGCATGTGCATCGATTTCAAGCACATCAATCGGGCTTGCCCGAAGGATCATTTTCCTCTCCCCTGCATCGATCATATAGTTGCCTCGACTACGGGATGTGAGCCTTTGTCCTTTCCGGACGCGTATTCCAGGTACCACCAGATCCGTCTGTTCGGACCCGATGAAATCAAGACAGATTTCATCACCCCCTTCGGGTGTTTCTGTTATGTCACCATGCCCTTCGGTCTCAAAAATGTCGGCGCTACCTTCATGCGCATGATCCAGAAGTGCTTAATAAAGAAAATCAGTCGGAATGTCGAGGCATACATGGATGACATTGTGGTCAAGTCACGGAAAGGTTCCGACCTGCTGACCGACCTCGCTGAGACATTCGCAAACTTAAGAAGCTACAATATCAAGCTCAATCCGTCGAAGTGTACATTTGGAGTTCCTGGCGGCAAGTTGCTCGGTTTTCTCGTTGCCGAATGGGGAATCGACGCCAATCCAGAGAAGGTCAGCACCATCCTCCGAATGAAACGCCCCGAGCATATACACGACGTACAGAAGCTTACTGGTTGCTTGGCCGCATTGAGTCCATTCATTTCTCGTCTAGGTGAGAAGGCACTACCTCTCTACCGACTCATGAAGAAATCAGACAAGTTCGAGTGGAATTCTGAAGCCGAAGCAGCGTTTGAAGAGCTCAAAGCCCTGTTGTCCACCCAGCCGGTGCTTGCTGCCCCAGTCAACAAAGAGCCTCTCCTACTATACATTACAGCCACCGGACAAGTTGTTGTTGGGGAACGTAGTATTTTAAAAAAAAATTCCTACGATCACGCAAGATCTATCTACCAGATGCATAGCAACGAGAGGGAAGAGTGTGTCTACGTACCCTCGTAGACCGGGAGCGGAAGCGTCAAGTGACGCGGTTGATGTTGTCGAACTTCTTCGCGGTCCAACCGATCAAGCACCGAACGTACGGCACCTCCGCGTTCAGCACACGTTCAGCTTGATGACGTCCCACGAGCTCTTGATCCAGTTGAGCTTCACGGGAGAGTTTCGTCAGCACGACGGCGTGGTGACGGATATGATGTGTTCACCGGCGCAGGGCTTCGCCTAAGCTCCGCGACGGTATGATCGAGGTGTGATTCTGTGGAGGGGGGGCACCGCACACGGCTAAAACAATTCAACTTGTGTGTCTTTGGGTGCCCCCCTGCCCCCGTATATAAAGGAGCAAGGGAGGAGGGGCCGGCCAACCTCTATGGTGCGGCTAGGGAGGGGACTCCTACTAGGAATAGGATTGCAATCCTATTCCTAGTAGGATTCACCGAAAGGAAGAAGGGGGAAAGGAATAGGAGAGGTGGCGCCCCCCCAATCCTAGTCCAACTAGGATTCCTAGGTGGGGGCGCCGGCCAGCCCTATGGGCTGCCTCTCTCTCACCCTTTAGGCCCACTATGGACCATCCCCTCTCGTAGGGGGTTCCGGTAACCCCCTCCGACATTCCCGATAAATCCGAAACTTTTCCGGTATACTTCCGGTGTCCGAATATAGCCGTCCAATATATCAATCTTTATGTCTCGGACATTCCGAGACTCCTCGTCATGTCCGTGATCTCATCCGGGACTCCGAACTACCTTCGGTACATCAATACTCAAAAACTCATAATACCGATCGTCATCAAACGTTAAGCGTGCGGACCCTACGGGTTCGAGAACTATGTAGACATGACCGAGACTCACCTCTGGTCAATAACCAATAGCGGAACCTGGATGTTCATATTGGCTCCTACATATTCTACGAAGATCTTTTATCGGTCAGAACCGCATAACAACATACGTTGTTCCTTTTGTCAAACGGTATGTTACTTGCCCGAGATTCGATCGTCGGTATCTCTATACCTAGTTCAATCTCGTTACCGGCAAGTCTCTTTACTCGTTCCGTAACACATCATCTCGTGATTAACTCATTAGTCTTTTGCTTGCAAGGCTTATTGTGATGTGTGTTACCGAGAGGGCCCAGAGATACCTCTCCGACACTCGGAGTGACAAATCCTAATCTTGATCTATGCCAACACCACGAATACTTTCGGAGACACCTGTAGAGCATCTTTATGATCACCCAGTTACGTTGTGACGTTTGATAGCACACAAGGTGTTCCTACGGTATTCGGGAGTTGCATAAACTCATAATACCGATCGTCATCAAACGTTAAGCGTGCGGACCCTACGGGTTCGAGAACTATGTAGACATGACCGAGACTCATCTCCGGTCAATAACCAATAGCGGAACCTGGATGTTCATATTGGCTCCTACATATTCTACGAAGATCTTTTATCGGTCAGAACCGCATAACAACATACGTTGTTCCTTTTGTCAAACGGTATGTTACTTGCCCGAGATTCGATCGTCGGTATCTCTATACCTAGTTCAATCTCGTTACCGGCAAGTCTCTTTACTCGTTCCGTAACACATCATCTCGTGACTAACTCATTAGTCTTTTGCTTGCAAGGCTTATTGTGATGTGTGTTACCGAGAGGGCCCAGAGATACATCTCCGACACTCGGAGTGACAAATCCTAATCTTGATCTATGCCAACACCACAAATACTTTCGGAGACACATGTAGAGCATCTTTATGATCACCCAGTTACGTTGTGACGTTTGATAGCACACAAGGTGTTCCTACGGTATTCGGGAGTTGCATAATCTCATAGTCATAGGAACATGTATAAGTCATGAAGAAAGCAATAGCAGTTAAACTAAACGATCATAGTGCTATGCTAACGGTGTTGGGGAACGTAGTATTTTAAAATTTTCCTACGATCACGCAAGATCTATCTACCAGATGCATAGCAACGAGAGGGGAGAGTGTGTCTACGTACCCTCGTAGACCGGGAGCGGAAGCGTCAAGTGACGCGGTTGATGTTGTCGAACTTCTTCGCGATCCAACCGATCAAGCACCGAACGTACGGCACCTCCGCGTTCAGCACACGTTCAGCTTGATAACGTCCCACGAGCTCTTGATCCAGTTGAGCTTCACGGGAGAGTTTCGTCAGCACGACGGCGTGGTGACGGATATGATGTGTTCACCGGCGCAGGGCTTCGCCTAAGCTCCGCGACGGTATGACCGAGGTGTGATTCTGTGGAGGGGGGCACCGCACACGGCTAAAACAATTCAACTTGTGTGTCTTTGGGTGCCCCCTGCCCCCGTATATAAAGGAGCAGGGGAGGGAGGCCGGCCGGCCCTTCCTGGTGCGGCTAGGGAGGGAGTCCTACTAGGAATAGGATTGCAATCCTATTCCTAGTAGGATTCACCGAAAGGAAGAAGGGGGAAAGGAATAGGAGAGGTGGCGCCCCCCCCAATCCTAGTCCAACTAGGAACCCTAGGTGGGGGCGCCGGCCAGCCCTATGGGCTGCCTCTCTCTTTCCCTTTAGGCCCACTATGGACCATCCCCTCTCGTAGGGGGTTCCGGTAACCCCCTCCGGCATTCCCGATAAATCCGAAACTTTTCCGGTATACTTCCGGTGTCCGAATATAGCCGTCCAATATATCAATCTTTATGTCTCGGACATTCCGAGACTCCTCGTCATGTCCGTGATCTCATTCGGGACTCCGAACTACCTTCGGTACATCAATACTCAAAAACTCATAATACCGATCATCATCAAACGTTAAGCGTGCGGACCCTACGGGTTCGAGAACTATGTAGACATGACCGAGACTCATCTCTGGTCAATAACCAATAGCGGAACCTGGATGTTCATATTGGCTCCTACATATTCTACGAAGATCTTTTATCGGTCAGAACCGCATAACAACATACGTTGTTCCTTTTGTCAAACGGTATGTTACTTGCCCGAGATTCGATCGTCGGTATCTCTATACCTAGTTCAATCTCGTTACCGGCAAGTCTCTTTACTCGTTCCGTAACACATCATCTCGTGACTAACTCATTAGTCTTTTGCTTGCAAGGCTTATTGTGATGTGTGTTACCGAGAGGGCCCAGAGATACCTCTCTGACACTCGGAGTGACAAATCCTAATCTTGATTCTATGCCAACACCACGAATACTTTCGGAGACACCTGTAGAGCATCTTTATGATCACCCAGTTACGTTGTGACGTTTGATAGCACACAAGGTGTTCCTACGGTATTCGGGAGTTGCATAATCTCATAGTCATAGGAACATGTATAAGTCATGAAGAAAGCAATAGCAGAAAACTAAACGATCATTGTGCTATGCTAACGGATGGGTCTTGTCCATCACATCATTCTCCTAATGATGTGATCCCGTTGATCAAATGACAACTCATGTCTATGGTTAGGAAACATAACCATCTTTGATCAATGAGCTAGTCTAGTAGAGGCATACTAGGGACATACTGTTTTGTCTATGTATCCACACATGTACTAAGTTTCCGGTTAATACAATTCTAGCATGAATAAAAGATATTTATCATGATATAAGGAAATATAAATAACATCTTTATTATTGCCTCTAGGGCATATTTCCTTCAATCTCCCACTTGAACTAGAGTCAATAATCTAGATTACAAAGTGATGATCCTCACACCCATGGAGTCCTGGTGCTGATCATGTTTTGCCCGTGGAAGAGGCTTAGTCAACGGGTCTGCAACATTCAGATCCGTATGTATTTTGCAAATCTCTATGTCTCCCTCCTTGACTAGATCGCGGATGGAATTGAAGCGTCTTTTGATGTGCTTTGTTCTCTTGTGAAACCTGGATTCCTTCGCCAAGGCTATGGCTCCAGTGTTGTCACAAAAGATTTTCATTGGACCCGATGCACTAGGTATTACACCTAGATCGGATATGAACTCCTTCATCCAGACTCCCTTATTTGCTGCTTCCGAAGCAGCTATGTATTCCGCTTCACACGTAGATCCCGCCACGACGCTCTGCTTGGAACTGCACCAACTGACAGCTCCACCGTTCAATAAAAATACATATCCGGTTTGTGACTTTGAGTCATCCGGATCAGTGTCAAAGCTAGAATCGACGTAACCGTTTATGACGAGCTCTTTGTCACCTCCATATACGAGAAACATATCCTTTGTTCTTTTCATATACTTTAGGATGTTTTTGACCGCTGTCCAGTGATCCACTCCTGGATTACTTTGGTACCTCCCCGCTAGACTTATAGCAAGGCACACATCAGGTCTGGTACACAGCATTGCATACATGATAGATCCTATGGCTGAGGCATAGGGAATGACTTTCATTTTTTCTCTATCTTCTGCAGTGGTCGGGCATTGAGTCTTACTCAACTTTATACCTTGTAAAACAGGCAAGAACCCTTTCTTTGACTGATCCATTTTGAACTTCTTCAAAATCTTATCAAGGTATGTGCTTTGTGAAACTCCAATTAAGCGTCTTGATCTATCTCTATAGATCTTGATGCCTAGTATATAAGCAGCTTCACCGAGGTCTTTCATTGAAAAACTTTTATTCAAGTATCCTTTTATGCTATCCAGAAATTCTATATCATTTCCAATCAACAATATGTCATCTACATATAATATTAGAAATGCTACAGAGCTCCCACTCACTTTCTTGTAAATACAGGCTTCTCCAAAAGTCTGTATAAAACCATATGCTTTGATCACCTCATCAAAGCGTATATTCCAACTCCGAGATGCTTGTACCAGTCCATAGATGGATCGCTGGAGTTTGCATACTTTGTTAGCACCTTTTGGATCGACAAAACCTTCTGGTTGCATCATATACAACTCTTCTTTAAGATATCCATTTAGGAATGCAGTTTTGACATCCATTTGCCAGATTTCATAATCATAAAATGCGGCAATTGCTAACATGATTCGGACAGACTTTAAGCATCGCTACAGGTGAGAAAGTCTCATCGTAGTCAACTCCTTGAACTTGTCGAAAACCTTTCGCAACAAGTCGAGCTTTGTAAACAGTAATATTACCGTCTGCGTCGGTCTTCCTCTTGAAGATCCATTTATTTTCGATGGCTTGCCGATCATCGGGCAAGTCAACCAAAGTCCACACTTTGTTCTCATACATGGATCCCATCTCAGATTTCATGGCCTCAAGCCATTTTGCGGAATCTGGGCTCATCATCGCTTCCTCATAGTTCGTAGGTTCATCATGGTCTAGTAACATGATTTCCAGAACTGGGTTGTCGTACCACTCTGGTGCGGAACGTACTCTGGTTGATCTACGACGTTCAGCAGAAACTTGATCCGAAGTTTCATGATCATTATCATTAACTTCCTCACTGATTGGTGTAGGAATCACTGGAACAATTTCCTGTGATGTACTACTTTACAATCCGGGAGAAGGTACAATTACCTCATCAAGTTCTACTTTCCTCCCACTCACTTCTTTCGAGAGAAACTCTCTTTCTAGAAAGGATCCGTTCTTAGCAACGAATATTTTGCCTTCGGATCTGTGATAGAAGGTGTACCCAACAGTTTCTTTTGGGTATCCTATGAAGACACATTTTTCCGACTTGGGTTCGAGCTTATCAGGTTGAAGTGTTTTCACATAAGCATCGCAGCCCCAAATTTTAAGAAACGACAACTTTGGTTTCTTGCCAAACCATAGTTCATAAGGCGTCGTATCAACGGATTTAGATGGTGCCCTATTTAACGTGAATGCAGCTGTCTCTAAAGCATAACCCCAAAACGATAGTGGTAAATCGGTAAGAGACATCATAGATCGCACCATATCTAATAAAGTATGGTTACGACGTTCGGACACACCATTACGCTGTGGTGTTCCAGGTGGCGTGAGTTGTGAAACTATTCCACATTGTTTCAAATGAAGACCAAACTCGTAACTCAAATATTCTCCTCCACGATCAGATCGTAGAAACTTTATTTTCTTGTTACGATGATTTTCTACTTCACTCTGAAATTCTTTGAACTTTTCAAATGTTTCAGACTTGTGCTTCATTAAGTAGATATACCCATATCTGCTCAAATCATCAGTGAAGGTCAGAAAATAACGATACCCGCCGCGAGCATCAACACTCATTGGTCCACATACATCAGTATGTATGATTTCCAGCAAATCTGTTGCTCGCTCC
The DNA here is from genome assembly GCA_902687465.1 of Secale cereale. Taxonomy (NCBI): domain Eukaryota; kingdom Viridiplantae; phylum Streptophyta; class Magnoliopsida; order Poales; family Poaceae; genus Secale; species Secale cereale. The sequence goes on along the minus strand of LR738715.1, from coordinate 547,909,383 downwards.
ATAGTTCCGGAGAATGGAGTTTTAGTCATCTTGCCCATGAGGCATGGTTCGCAAGCACCAAGTGATTCATAATCAAGTGATTCCAAAAGTCCATCATTATGCAGTTTCTTCATGCGTTTTACACCAATATGACCTAAACGGCAGTGCCACAAATAAGTTGCACTATCATTATTAACCTTGCATCTTTTGGTTTCAATATTATGAATATGTGTATCACTACAATCGAGATCCAATAAGAATAGACCACTCTTTAAGGGTGCATGACCATAAAAGATATTATTCATAAAAATAGAACAACCATTATTCTCTGATTTGAATGAATAACCGTCTCGCAATAAACAAGATCCAGATATAATGTTCATGCTCAACGCTGGCACCAAATAACAATTATTTAGGTCTAAAACTAATCCCGAAGGTAGATGTAGAGGTAGCGTGCCGACGGCGATCACATCGACTTTGGAACCGTTTCCCACGCGCATCGTCACCTCGTCCTTAGCTAATCTTCGTTTAATCCGTAGTCCCTGTTTCGAGTTACAAATATTAGCAGCCGAACCGGTATCAAATACCCAGGTACTACTACGAGCATTAGTAAGGTACACATCAATAACATGTATATCACATATACCTTTGTTCATCTTGCCATCCTTCTTATCCGCCAAATACTTGGGGCAGTTCCGCTTCCAGTGTCCAGTCCCCTTGCAGTAGAAGCACTCAGTTTCAGGCTTGGCTCCAGATTTGGGTTTCTTCGTTGAAGTAGCAACTGACTTGCTATTCTTTTTGAAGTTCCCTTTCTTTCCCTTGCCCTTTTCTTGAAACTAGTGGTCTTGTTAACCATCAACACTTGATGCTCCTTTTTGATTTCTACCTCCGCAGCTTTGAGCATAGCGAAGAGCTCGGGAATTGTCTTTTGCATCCCTTGCATGTTATAGTTCATCACGAAGCCTTTATAGCTTGGTGGCAGTGATTGAAGAACTCTATCAATAACACTATCCTCGTCAACTTTGCAACCAAGTTGAGTCATATGATTGTAGTACCCAGACATTCTGAGCAAGTGTTCACTGATAGAACTATTCTCCTCCATTTTGCAGCTGTAGAACTTATTGGAAATCTCATATTTCTCAATTCGGGCATTTGCTTGAAATATTAACTTCAACTCCTGGAACATTTCATATGCTCCATGACGTTCAAAACGTCGTTGAAGTCCCGGTTCTAAGCCGTAAAGCATGGCACACTGAACTATCGTGTAGTCATCAGACCGTGACTGCCAGGCGTTCAAAGCGTCTGCATCAGCGGAAGGGGGCTTGTCACCTAGCGGTGCTTCAAGGACATAATTCTTCTGTGCAGCAATGAGGATAATCCTCAGGTTACGGACCCAGTCCGTGTAATTGCTACCATCATCTTTCAACTTAGCTTTCTCTAGGAATGCATTAAAATTCAAAGGAACGGTAGCACGGGCCATTGATCTACAACGACATAGATATGCAAAACTATCAGGACTAAGTTCATGATAAATTAAAGTTCAATTTAATCATATTAATTTAAAGAACTCCCACTTAGATAGACATCCCTTTGGTCATCTAAATGATCACGTGATCCAAATCAACTAAACCATGTCCGATCATCACGTGAGATGGAGTAGTTTTCAATGGTGAACATCTTATGTTGATCATATCTACTATATGATTCACGCTCGACCTTTCGGTCTCCAGTGTTCCGAGGCCATATCTGTATATGCTAGGCTCCTCAAGTTTAACCCGAGTATTCTGCGTGTGCAAAACTGGCTTACACCCGTTGTATTTGAACGTAGAGCTTATTACACCCGATCATCACGTGGTGTCTCGGCACGACGAACTTTCGCAACGGTGCATACTCAGGGAGAACACTTATACCTTGAAATTTAGTAAGGGATCATCTTATAATGCTACCGTCGTTCTAAGCAAAATAAGAAGCATAATAAGATAAACATCACATGCAATCAAAATATGTGACATGATATGGCCATCATCATCTTGTGCTTTTGATCTCCATCTCCAAAGCACCGTCATGATCACCTTCGTCACCGGCTTGACACCTTGATCATCATCGTAGCATCGTTGTCGTCTCGCCAACTATTGCTTCTACGACTATCGCTACCGCTTAGTGATAAAGTAAAGCAATTACATGGCGATTGCATTTCATACAATAAAGCGACAACCATATGGCTCCTGCCAGTTGCCGATAACTTTACAAAACATGATCATCTCATACAAAACCGTATAACTCATCATGTCTTGACCATATCACATCACAACATGCCCTGCAAAAACAAATTAGACGTCCTCTAATTTGTTTGTTGCAAGTTTTACGTGGCTGCTACGGGCTTTAGCAAGAACCGTTCTTACCTACGCATACAAAACCACAATGATGTTTCGTCAAGTATGTGCTGTTTTAACCTTCACAAGGACCGGGCGTAGCCACACTTGATTCAGCTAAAGTGAGAGAGACAGACACCCGCCAGTCACCTTTAAGCAACGAGTGCTCGTAACGGTGAAACCAGTCTCGCGTAAGCGTACGCGTAATGTCGGTCCGGGCCGCTTCATCTCACAATACCGTCGAAGCAAAGTATGACATGCTGGTAAGCAGTATGACTAGTATCGTCCACAATCTCATTGTGTTCTACTCGTGCATATCATCTACGCATAGACCTGGCTCATGATGCCACTGTTGGGGAACGTAGTATTTTAAAAAAAAAATCCTACGATCACGCAAGATCTATCTACCAGATGCATAGCAACGAGAGGGAAGAGTGTGTCTACGTACCCTCGTAGACCGGGAGCGGAAGCGTCAAGTGACGCGGTCAATGTTGTCGAACTTCTTCGCGGTCCAACCGATCAAGCACCGAACGTACGGCACCTCCGCGTTCAGCACACGTTCAGCTTGATGACGTCCCACGAGCTCTTGATCCAGTTGAGCTTCACGGGAGAGTTTCGTCAGCACGACGGCGTGGTGACGGATATGATGTGTTCACCGGCGCAGGGCTTCGCCTAAGCTCCGCGACGGTATGACCGAGGTGTGATTCTGTGGAGGGGGGGCACCGCACACGGCTAAAACAATTCAACTTGTGTGTCTTTGGGTGCCCCCTGCCCCCGTATATAAAGGAGCAAGGGAGGAGGGGCCGGCCAACCTCTATGGTGCGGCTAGGGAGGGGACTCCTACTAGGAATATGATTGCAATCCTATTCCTAGTAGGATTCACCGAAAGGAAGAAGGGGGAAAGGAATAGGAGAGGTGGCGCCCCCCCAATCCTAGTCCAACTAGGATTCCTAGGTGGGGGCGCCGGCCAGCCCTATGGGCTGCCTCTCTCTCACCCTTTAGGCGCACTATGGACCATCTTCTCTCGTAGGGGGTTCCGGTAACCCCCTCCGGCATTCCCGATAAATCCGAAACTTTTCCGGTATACTTCCGGTGTCCGAATATAGCCGTCCAATATATCAATCTTTATGTCTCGGACATTCCGAGACTCCTCGTCATGTCCGTGATCTCATCCGGGACTCCGAACTATCTTCGGTACATCAATACTCAAAAACTCATAATACCGATCGTCATCAAACGTTAAGCGTGCGGACCCTACGGGTTCGAGAACTATGTAGACATGACCGAGACTCATCTCTGGTCAATAACCAATAGCGGAACCTGGATGTTCATATTGGCTCCTACATATTCTACGAAGATCTTTTATCGGTCAGAACCGCATAACAACATACGTTGTTCCTTTTGTCAAACGGTATGTTACTTGCCCGAGATTCGATCGTCGGTATCTCTATACCTAGTTCAATGTCGTTACCGGCAAGTCTCTTTACTCGTTCCGTAACACATCATCTCGTGACTAACTCATTAGTCTTTTGCTTGCAAGGCTTATTGTGATGCGTGTTACCGAGAGGGCCCAGAGATACCTCTCTGACACTCGGAGTGACAAATCCTAATCTTGATTCTATGCCAACACCACGAATACTTTCGGAGACACCTGTAGAGCATCTTTATGATCACCCAGTTACGTTGTGACGTTTGATAGCACACAAGGTGTTCCTACGGTATTCGGGAGTTGCATAATCTCATAGTCATAGGAACATGTATAAGTCATGAAGAAAGCAATAGCAGAAAACTAAACGATCATTGTGCTATGCTAACAGATGGGTCTTGTCCATCACATCATTCTCCTAATGATGTGATCCCGTTGATCAAATGACAACTCATGTCTATGGTTAGGAAACATAACCATCTTTGATCAATGAGCTAGTCTAGTAGAGGCATACTAGGGACATACTGTTTTGTCTATGTATCCACACATGTACTAAGTTTCCGGTTAATACAATTCTAGCATGAATAAAAGATATTTATCATGATATAAGGAAATATAAATAACATCTTTATTATTGCCTCTAGGGCATATTTCCTTCAGTTGTCAGCACTGTACTCACGGTCGAGCGGGAAGAAGAGGGCAAGGCATACAAGGTCCAACGCCCGGTCTATTACATATCCGAAGTTTTGACTCCCTCCAAGCAAAGGTACCCGCATTACCAAAAGCTCTTGTATGGGATTTACTTGACTGCAAAAAAGGTTGCCCATTACTTCTCGGACCATACAATCTCAGTCGTCAGCGATGCCCCGCTGTCAGAGATCCTGAACAACCGAGACGCAATCGGTCGAGTGAAAAAATGGGCGATTGAACTTCTTCCGTTAGATATCAAGTTTGAAGCGAAGAAAGCCATCAAGTCTCAGGCTATAGCGGATTTCGTGGCCAAGTGGATAGAACAAGAGTTGCCGACCCAAGTTCAGTCGGATCACTGGACTATGTTCTTCAATGGATCCAAGATGCTGAACGGGTCCGGCGCAGGCGTGGTCCTGGTTTCTCCCAGGGGCAACAAGCTCAGTTACGTCCTTCAGATCCACTTTGACTCGTCGAACAACGAAGCTGAGTACGAAGCACTTTTTTACGGGTTGCGCATGGCCATCTCACTCGGCGTCCGTCGCCTGATGGTTTATGGTGACTCTGACTTAGTGGTGAACCAAGTGATGAAGGAATGGGACGTCAGGAGCCCGACAATGACCAGATATTGCAGTGCAGTGCGGAAGCTTGAAAAGAAGTTTGAAGGTTTAGAGCTCCATCACGTGCCCAGAGCCAAGAATTAGCTGGCCGATTGTAATGCCCAGGATGGGACTATACCTCCTATGAGTCGAGGCACGACTTAAAGGTATAAGCCCATTCTGGAATGATCTCAAGTTCAGTATCTTTGCACGACTCATGTAAAATTAGGGATGAAAATGCAAAAGGATAGTTGGCTTACACTCGCCACGTCACACAATACATTACATAAGCAAATCATCATCCAAATAACATCACAGTCCGACTACGGACGAAGATCCAAAAGAAAGATACCAAATACATAAAGCCACAGGTCCAAATCGCCCCAAGTAGAAACCACTACTGATCGTCGAAACACGTCTCATACATACGGCCACTCTCTTCATCGAGCTCCCAGTGAAGTACTTGAACCAGCTCCTGCATCATTCTCGGCTGAACCTGCATCTGGTGTTGTAGTATCTGTCAGCCACGAGGACTCGGCAATCCCATAACCATGGGTATCAAGACTAGCAAAGCTTTTATGGGTATGGAGAAGGGTAGTGGTGAGGTTGCAACAGCGGCTAAGCATAATATGGTGGCTAACTTACGAGTACAAGAATAAGATGAGCATCTACGCAAACGGTCGCAAACTAGTAATGATCGCTAAAGATCCCGAACTACCTACGAGTCAAGCATAACCCCACCGTGTTCTCTTCTCAAAGTGAAAAGAGACAGTCACGGTTACGCACACAGTTGTGTGTTTTACTTCGGATCCTCTGTCAAGTTTTCTACAACCGGACATTAACAAATTCCAATCTGCCACATAACCGTGGGCACGGCTTTCGAAAGATCATAACCCCGCAGGGGTGTCCCAACTTAGCCCATCACAAGCTCTCACAATCAGTTGAAGTAATAATAATTATTACCCCTTATCTTAGGGAAATCCGATTAGGCTCGGTATCCCGGTGCACAAGACATTTCGACAATGGTAAAACAAGTCCAGCAAGACCTCCCGGTGTGCCGACACCCAGATAGTAGCCGCGCGTATCTCGTCTCTGGCCACGTCCGGATGAGCACAGCGTACAGCAGCCAAACCCCAAGTTTCCAAGGGGGGGCCGCAAACGACTCTATTTGGGACCAACACCATCAGCACTGGCCACCCTGCTATGTAGAAAGGAATCCTCGGGGGTGCGACCCCCTAGGCAAAATTAATTAATTAATTAAGTTGTTATTATGTTGCAAATTGAAACCAATGTTGGGCCTTGCTGGAGGAGTTTTATTCAAAGTCGAACTGTCAAGGGGTCCCCATATACCCAACCGTGTAAGGAACGCAAAATCAAGGAACATAATGCCAGTTTATCGGCTCCTAAGGTGGCATGAGTGGAACAAAACACCGAGCAAAAGGCCAAGCCTTCCACCCATGCCCAGTATATAGGTGTGTTAATAATAATAATAGATATTGTGATATTCCCAAAGCATCAAGTTCCGACATGGAACAATCTTCATCTTCACCTGCAACTATCAACGCTATAAGAGGGGCTGAGCAAGCGGGTAACATAGCCAAACAATGGTTTGCTAGGAAGGTGTCAAAGGTTAGAGGTTTCATGGCAACAAGGAGAGGGGTTGACAATAAGATGGGTAGCGCGACATATAACGATAGCATCGAGACAACTAAGCATGGCAATGGTAGTAAAGGTATCCAAGGGTATGATCATCTTGCCTGAGATCCCACAAGGAAGAAGAACGGATCCGTGAAGAAGACGAAGAAGAAGCCTTCAAGAAGAACCACGAGAAGTCGAACGAATCCTCACGATCGCAACGGAACAAGCACTAACAAGAAGAAGCAAGCAATACGGTAAACACACAACACGAGACACGACAATATGCTCAACCAAGTATGATGCAAGACAGTTCTATATAGGATGCACCACAAGTCTATACAGGAAGCAAAACATGGCTAGGTAGGAAGCACGGAAAAACAACACAAGTCTATACATGATGCAATACATGGCAAGGTATGATGCAAGACAAGTCTATACAGGAAGCAATACATGGCAAGGTAGGAAGCACAGAATAACAACACAAGCAACATGACAATATGCTCAACCAAGTAGGATGCAAGACAAGTCTACATATGATGCACAACAGGTCTATAACCGATGCAATACATGGCAAGGTAGGAAGCACACAAGAACAACACAAGTCTACATATGATGCAATACATGGCAAGGTATGATGCAAGACAAGTCTATACAGGAAGCAATACATGGCAAGGTAGGAAGCACAGAAAAACAACACAAGCAATATGACAATATGCTCAACCAAGTAGGATGCAAGACAAGTCTATATATGATGCAGAGCAAGTCTATATATGATGCAATACATGGCAAGGTAGGAAGCACACAAGAACAACACAAGTCAACAAGTTTAAATGAGGCCGGAAACTACAACAACAATTCCGGAAAATCCCCATATGCATGTTTAGCAATTTTTAAGCAAACAACAATTCACACATTTTAATGTTGTTAACATGATGCGAATGACATGATCAAGTTTTATGCAATTTTTAGTAAAAGTTAACATGAAGAGATATGAAGTATTTGTCACCGTGGTGGAAAGAAAGGGGCCACGGCGGCGAATCCAAAAATGATGCCACGCAACATATCGGTACCGGTAGCTCGTCGAGAGACCGGTGCAAAAGAAAGATGGCGTGAGCGACTCGAACAAGATGAAAGGTTGGGTGATCCTGTCACCGGGTTCCCACGGGTTGCCGCCAAGGCAAACGAGGGCACAACGGACACGATGCAAACATTCGATACATCTCATACAACACAACAAGCATTCGTTCACCACATCGGCATTCGACTCGGGGTATACCTTCGGAGAGTGCTTTTTGGAGGGGTTCGAGACGTAGAGGAAGTAGTGGTACTCACGGGGTCGTGGTACACATTTTGTAGCCGTTCACGTTATCGTGTCGTGGTACTTGCCGCGTTCCGGACCGAAGGGGTACTTGGCGCATCCACGGGTCTCCGAGGTCGACGGTAGAGGATGTAGTCGTTCTCGTTTCATCTCGGAGAGGTACTTGTCGCGGCGTAGTGGTACTTATCGTCTTGGCGATTCCACGGCGGCGGTAGACGTACACGTTTTGTAGAAAAACTTGACGAATCCGAGCTCTTCGGGGTCGACGAGAGTAGTACTTGACGGTCATCGTTTAGTCGTACCGTTCCGTAGATGTTCATGTCGTCGTGGTCGAACTCGAGTTGTTCTTGCAGTAGTGGTACTTGCGATCTTGGTCACCCCGAAAGAGGCATTGGAGATGCCTAGGCAGCAACTTGGTGTGGTTCTGACCACGCATAATAGACTTGAAGCCGAGGCCAGCAGGGCAGCGGCATCGGTTGTGCACGGCAGCACGGGTCGGCCTTGGCGTCGAGTGCAGCAACAACATGGTACACGGGGCAGGGAACGGGTCGAGGGCGGCTGCTCCTCGAGCAGAGACGAAGTAAACGGTAGGCTGGCGTCGGGGACCTCAAGGCCATTGGGATGGCCGGCATCGGAAGGAGGCGCGAGCAGGGCTGAAGCAGGGGACTTGGCGAGGCCGTCCATGGCGGCAACGGGCGAAACCCTAGGCGGCGGGATCGAGCGCCTCAGGCGCGGCGGCGATGGGCTTGAGGCCGGCGAAGAAAGTGGCCGACGCGGGCGGCGGCCGGAGCAAGACCCGAGGCGCGGGACGGCAGGGAAGGCTCCGGGCGCGGGATGGAGAACGAGCATCACGGGGCGATGGGGAACGGCGCAGGCGCGGGGCCGGTGCACTAGAGACGAGGAGGAGACGTCGCAGAGGAGGCCTGGAGATCGAGGGAGCGGCGCTGAGTGGGAGGACGAGGGGATCGGGGGAGAGAAGGGAGCGAAGGGGTGCGGCTAGGGTTAGAGAAGCTGGGGGCGGCTGGGCCGTGGGCCACGGGAAGGAGATGGGCCGGCCTGCGGCTGGGAGGCCCAAAGCAGCGCAAGGGGCCCTTTCCCCTTAAAAAAACAAAAGCAGTCTCAAAAACCCGATGATGAAAAGGAAAATGGACAGGGGGTTATATGAAGAATAAGAAGGAAGTAAAAATATACTTAAACTCCTAGATTTATGCACAATTTTAATAAGCTAGTTTGGACATTTTAAGGATATAAAAATAATTCAAGTTTGAATTAAATTCAAACTTGAGCCATTTTTGAACCTGACCAAAAAAGTCCAAAGGAACTAAAAATTGGCAAGGATGTTGAAGGCATGGTCGAGAATTGATAGGAAGAGAATGAACATTAAATTGGTGCAGGAAATAGAATGCCACAATTTGAATGGACTAACGAAGAAGGAGAAGAAGATGATCAAGCAAGGTTGTGGGAGTCAAAACTTGGAGTGAAACAGACATGGGGAATATTATGCAAGTGTGTGATGGTTGCTTCCAACAATGGAATATTTTTATAATAGCTCCATAAATATTAGGAGGATATATATATGTTATAAAGAGAAGTCATCCTTCCCTCGATTTAAATGGACCGAAGGTCCACACGACTTATTTGGTTGAGTTGCAGAATTAAAGTCATGAAGGCATGATGACATGATGCAATGCAAAATAAATAACACAAGCACAAATGAAACACACGGGAGAACCCGGAACATCTGGAATCTTCTGGGACGTCGGTCTTCGGGCGTCACAACTCTCCCACACTAACAGAGGATCTCGACCCGAGATCCTAGAGATGGCACCGGATAAAAACGGAAGAGGATGAGGTAAAACAAAGTTGCTTCTTCAACAAATGAGTGAAACCACGAACCTTGAGAGGTTGAACAAATTGAAAGAAGAATACAACAGTGATGAACGAAGATGAAAACACTCCGTCAGAAAAGAGGAACAAGGTACATTACGAGAACCTTGTAGGTTGAAAGACATGAAACAAGAGCTTACGAACCAAAAGAATATGAAACCACAACGGTATAGACAGAATAAGAATGACAGAATTTGGACAGAACTCCGTCTGAAAATGGAAGGAATTAACGTGAGCTTGAGAAGATTGGATGATCCTGGATGAAATCAACAGCACATTGCCTCCGAAACAATTGAAAGAATGGCACAAGGGGTAAGAAAGATTTAAGACAACACATCGGTTAACAGAGAGTCAAAACTTGGTAAGATGATTGAATTTGAATGGAGAACACAACACTCCAGTTAAATGGATAAGCAAATGAAATGATATGCTCTTGATGAAAACGAGAAGATGGTCAAAGAGAGCAATATCACAATGCCTCCGGAATGAAAGAATAGAATATAGATCCATGAAAGAAATGAATGGAGAAAATATGACAACTTCTCCCATGAATGAATTGCAATTCGTCCTTACGAAGAAGGGTTGAACAGAGTTGTTGAAAAATGAACAACGAAAAGAATAAGCTCGTTGTGGGCTTATGGAAAAACATCTCAAAATTATACGGTGACAACCGGCCGCTGACGATAACATTTAATTGGATAGAGATCAACAAGGAGACGAAAAACTTATTTCATCGGGAGGATAACTGAAGAACTTGGGTCATTTATAAGTACCATAATTAGCAACAATCCTTAGGGAAAGCTTTTAGCTGAAATACAACCCAAGATTACTCCAACGAATAAATTGAATGGTTGGAAAGATCTCCTTAACAAAGAAAATGATGGGTTTAAATATCTCATTCTTGATAATTCGTGAATCATGAAACATGAAGGAATTGTCAAGAATGACATAACACCATCTGAAAAGATAAGGTAGAAAGGATTGCAATTGGAAAGCATGATGTAGAATGCTTGAGCTCCAACAAGAATCTTGATGAAGACTTCGAGGATGAATTAAATCTTGATGAACCACCATGAGAACTCCGGTAATGAAAGCATGAGAAGTGAAAGATGAAAATAATAAGATTCAAGGCCTACGATTAATTAGATGGAGCTTCATGACAAGATAATTGAGAGAGTTTGGAACTCCGGAAGAAAAGATGAACAACCAATAATTTGATATCATGAACGAACTCCAGACAAAGGAATTAAACACTTGGAAGGAAATAGAATAAGAATTATGTTAAGAGTATCCTTCACCAATTTAAATTGATGACAAGCAATGGATTTGGCATGCTACTTATACTCGTTGCAAAGAATTAAAGAGAGATCTAGCACAACCTTGGATAAATATTCAACAAAGCACCGGTAGGATTATGAAAAGAACAAATGAATTGATACGATAACAACGAAAGAGTAATCTTGAATGAACCACCGTAAGAATATGGAGACGAACGAAGAGGCATCAATTAAGAATAGTTGGAGGAAGGAGTTGAAAACTGAGAACGAAGAAATCTTCTGAAATGATGGCCTTCGGAAGATCACAATGGAAAGAATTCATGAAATGCTTCGGACGGGTATAAAAAGAATTCCCGACAATCGGAACAATCATGAGGATGGCATAAAGCTAGAACCACAACTCATCAAGAGAACGGGCCAAGATTTAAGAGAAACTCTTCTCCGATCTTCAAATATTGAGAATGACAAGGAGAAACACCTTGAAGAATTGCGAGATGCTCCGGAAGAATAAAAAAAGATGGAAGGTTTAACCAAACATGAAAAGAATTTGAAAACGATCTTGGAGAAGGCCTGTGACTGATGGAAATCATTCTTACGTCACACTTTGAAAAGAATTTGAGTATAACTCCGGAAAAAATTGGAAGAGTCAGGTAAGATCCTGGAAAAAGACCTGTGGGTTAGGGCCCACTCAAAAGAAATCACCGTTGAAAAAGATTTCTTAAGAGATATAGCACCGGTTGAATTAAATGGCTTGAATGAGATAGCAATCTCAAAATATATTGAACAGGTTGAAAATGGGAACACGACTCTTCCGAGATATCTACAGCACTCCAGAGAAGAATTAGAGAGAGTTGAATAATCAAGAGAGACTTTGGATAAGAAATTTCAACATGGGAAAACATGTGAAACAAAAGGAATAGATATGATCATTACCGAAGCTTGAATTTAAGTCCACCGGAGAAGAAACGAGAATGGAGAATGACAAACTTGAAGCTCCTGAGCATCTTCACGAGAAAACACCGGATAATGAAATTGAACAAAAAGAATGAAGAACATCACATGAATAAAAGGACACTTGATTAAGAATTCCAGCTCCATAAAGAAAAGGGGTGGGAGGGTGGGGAAAACAAAGACAACTTGGCATGAATGAAACATGCACCGTTAAGAAAAACCAAGACTTGGTCTTGCACATATTGAAAGGATCGGGTTAACTTGAGGAGAAGCACGTCAGTTAAAAGAATTTACATGACAATCTCGATGATCAAGAAGGATTAGCACTCCCATAGAAATATGAGAACACCGCTTAGGAAAGGTATGGAATCAACATTTGACATCGAAGCAACTCGAATACCAGAATCAGAACAAAACAAAGGATAGATATGTTGCAGCATAATCTTCACAATATCATTCGAACAGAGAATTGAACGAATGAATTTCATAAGCTTAATGGTACAACACTTGTCGAGAAGCCACTTGGGAGAACAAAAGGTAAATAAAAACAACAGGGAGCAAATAGAACAAATACAAGATAGAAGCTTCATCCCACATGTTCGTGCTGAAAGCTCATGGAACGTGTTACGAAAGGGTTTTGCAATCCCCGGATCAGCATAGCCAAGGACCCTTTAAGATGCAACTCCCGATCGGAACAACGCCCATAAAACCTCTTTACTAAATGTTGAACCCCGAACTCCATATCATGCATTCGTTGGAAGAATGCCTACGAGCTACTAGATGAACCCACCTATTAATTTCCGAAAGTTTCCAGTTATGCAATCAGGTGTTGGGGATACAGGGGAAGCATCGCGCACTCAACTCTAATCCTACATCCAGCTGTATCCATCCTTCAACACATAACCAGTTATTTTCGGAAACCGTTTACCTCGGACCTTCGAAACGCATCTGATATACAAGCTATGGCAATACTCCCGAACTACCTCCCCAGTACTGGGTGATGTCGGGGTTATCTTGCCACTAACGGCATAGGAGAGTTTTTGACGCGGCCGTCTTAAGTATTCCAGAACTGTTGCGATATATTTGTGACGACAACACCTCGGAGCTCAACTCCCCGGGACACTGCCACAACCCCTAAATGACAGGAGGCATCGAGAACAATGTTCTCATCGCAAAGACATTGAAACAATCCAAACAATACTCCCGTGATCCTAAAAACAAATTTGGTGAAATTTTGAGAGTAGAAGAGATAAAAGTAATCGTCAGGAGTCCTCACCAGAGTGAAAAGAGATGAGGAGCAAAAAAAATCCTACTCTCCGATATATATATAGGACTCAAAACATTTTAAGTGTGTGCCTAGACTCAACCGTCAATGATTCGATCAATCAGTGGGGCTTCTAGGTCGGAGAAGGCTCTGATACCAACTTGTAATGCCCAGGATGAGACTATACCTCCTACGTGTCGAGGCACGACTTAAAGGTATAACCCCATTCTGGAATGATCTCAAGTTCGGTATCTTTGCACGACTCATGTAAAAATAGGGATGAAAATGCAAAAGGATAGTTGGCTTACACTCGTAACGTCACACAATACATTACATAAGCAAATCATCATCCAAATAACATCACACTCCGACTACGGATGAAGATCCAAAAGAAAGAAACCAAATACATAAAGCCACAGGTCCGAATCGCCCCTAGTAGAAACCACTACTGATCGTCGAAACACGTCTCATACATACGGCCACTCTCTTTATCGAGCTCCTAGTGAAGTACTTGAACCAGCTCCTGCATCATTCTCGGCTGAACCTGCATCTGGTGTTGTAGTATCTGTGAGCCACGAGGACTCGGCAATCCCATAACCATGGGTATCAAGACTAGCAAAGCTTTTATGGGTACGGAGAAGGGTAGTGGTGAGGTTGCAGCAGCGGCTAAGCATAATATGGTGGCTAACTTACGAGTACAAGAATAAGATGAGCATCTACACAAACGGTCGCAAACTAGTAATGGTCGTTAAAGATCCCGAAACCTACGAGTCAAGCATAACCCCACCGTGTTCTCTTCTCAAAGTGAAAAGAGACAGTCACAGTTGTGTGTTTTACTTCGGATCCTCTATCAAGTTTTCTACAACCGAACATTAACAAATTCCAATCTGCCACATAACCGCGAGCACGGCTTTCGAAAGATCATAACCCTGCAGGGGTGTCCCAACTTAGCCCATCACAAGCTCTCACGATCAGCTGAAGTAATAATAATTATTACCCCTTATCTTAGGGAAATCTGATCAGGCTCGGTATCCCGGTGCACAAGACATTTCGACAATGGTAAAACAAGTCCAGCAAGACCTCCCGGTGTGACGACACCCTAATAGTAGCCGCGCGTATCTCGTCTCAGGCCACGTCCGGATGAGCACAACATACAGCAGCCAAACCCCAAGTTTCCAAGGGGGGCGCCGCAAACGACTCTATTTGGGACCAACACCATCAGCACTGGCCCCCCTGCTATGTAGAAAGGAATCCTCGGGGGCGTGACCCCCTAGGCAAAATTAATTAATTAATTAAGTAGTTATTATGTTGCAAATTGAAACCAATGTTGGGCCTTGCTGGAGGAGTTTTATTCAAAGTCGAACTGTCAAGGGGTCCCCATATACCCAACCGTGTAAGGAATGCAAAATCAAGGAACTTAATGCCGGTTTATCGGATCCTAAGGTGGCATGAGTGGAACAAAACACTGAGCAAAAGGCCAAGCCTTCCGCCCATGCCCAGTATATAGGTGTGTTAATAATAATAATAGATATTGTGATATTCCCAAAGCATCAAGTTCCGACATGGAACAATCTTCATCTTCACCTGCAACTAACAACGCTATAAAAGGGGCTGAGCAAGCGGGTAACATAGCCAAACAATGGTTTGCTAGGAAGGTGTCAAAGGTTAGAGGTTTCATGGCAACAAGGAGAGGGGCTGACAATAAGATGGGTAGCGCGACATATAACGATAGCATCGAGACAACTAAGCATGGCAATGGTAGTAAAGGTATCCAAGGGTATGATCATCTTACCTGAGATCCCGCAAGGAAGAAGAACGGATCCGTGAAGAAGACGAAGAAGAAGCCTTGAAGAAGAACCACGAGAAGTCAAACGAATCCTCACGATCGCAACGGAACAAGCACTAACGAGAAGAAGCAAGCAATACGGTAAACACACAACACGAGACACGAAAATATGCTCAACCAAGTATGATGCAAGACAGTTCTATATAGGATGCACCACAAGTCTATACAGGAAGCAAAACATGGCAATGTAGGAAGCACAGAAAAACAACACAAGTCTATACATGATGCAATACATGGCAAGGTATGATGCAAGACAAGTCTATACAGGAAGCAATACATGGCAAGGTAGGAAGCATAGAAAAACAACACAAGCAACATGACAATATGCTCAACCAAGTAGGATGCAAGACAAGTCTACATATGATGCACAGCAAGTCTATATCTGATGCAATACATGGCAAGGTAGGAAGCACACAAGAACAACACAAGTCTACATATGATGCAATACATGGCAAGGTATGATGCAAGACAAGTCTATACAGGAAGCAATACATGGCAAGGTAGGAAGCACAGAAAAACAACACAAGCAACATGATAATATGCTCAACCAAGTAGGATGCAAGACAAGTCTATATATGATGCACAACAAGTCGATATATGATGCAATACGTGGCAAGGTAGGAAGCACACAAGAACAACACAAGTCAACAAGTTTAAATGAGGCCGGAAACTACAACAACAATTCCGAAAAATCCCCATATGCATGTTTAGCAATTTTTAAGCAAACAACAATTCACACATTTTAATGTTGTTAACATGATGCAGATGACATGATCAAGTTTTATGCATTTTTTAGTAAAAGTTAACATGAAGAGATATGAAGTATTTGTCACCGTGGTGGAAAGAAAGGGGCCACGGCGGCGAATCCGAAAATGATGCCACGCAACATATCGGTACCGGTAGCTCGTCGAGAGACCGGTGCAAAAGAAAGGTGGCGTGAGCGAGTCGAACAAGATGAAAGGTGGGGTGATCCCGTCACCGGGTTCCCACGGGTTGCCGCCAAGGCAAACGAGGGCACAATGGACACGGTGCAAACATTCGATACATCTCATACAACACAACAAGCATTCGTTCACCACATCGGCATTCGACTTGGGGTATTACCTTTGGAGCGTGCTTTTTGGAGGGGTTCGAGTCATAGAGGAAGTAGTGGTACTCGCGGGTCGTGGTACACGTTTTGTAGCCATTCATGTTATCGTATCGTGGGACTTGCCGCGTTCCGGACCGAAGGGGTACTTGGCGCATCCACGGGTCTCCAAGGTCGACGGTAGAGGATGTAGTCGTTCTCGTTTCATCTCGGAGAGGTACTTGTCGCGTCGTAGTGGTACTTGTCGTCTTGGCGATTCCACGGCGGCGGTAGACGTACACGTTTTGTAGAAGAACTTGACGAATCCGAGCTCTTCGGGGTCGATGAGAGTAGTACTTGACGGTCATCGTGTAGTCATACCGTTCCATAGATGTTCATGTCGTCGTGGTCGAACTCGAGGTGTTCTTGGCGGTAGTGGTACTTGCGGTCTTGGTCACCCCGAAAGAGGCACTGGAGATTCATAGGCAACAACTTGGTGTGGTTCTGACCACGCATAATAGACTCGAAGCCGAGGCCAACAGGGCAGCGGCATCGGTTGTGCACGGCAGCACGGGTCGGCCTTGGCGTCCAGTGCAGCAACAACATGGTACACGGGGCAGGGAACGGGTCGAGGGCAGCTGCTCCTCGAGCAGAGAAGAAGTCAACGGTAGGCTGGCGTCGGGGACCTCGAGGCCATTGGGATGGCCGGCATCGGAAGGAGGCGCGAGCAGGGCTAAAGTAGGGGACTTGGCGAGGCCGTCCATGGCGGCAACGGGCGAAGCCCTGGGCGGTGGGGTCGAGCGCCTCAGGCGCGGCGGCGATGGGCTTGAGGTCGGTACAGGAAGTGGCCGACGCGGGCGGCGGCCGGAGCAAGACCCGAGGCGCGCGACGGCAGGGAAGGCTCCGGGCGCGGGATGGAGAACGGGAGTCGCGAGGCGTTGGGAAACGGCGCAGGCGCGGGGCCGGCGCGCTGGAGACGAGGAGGAGACGGCGCAGAGGAGGCCTGGAGATCGAGGGAGCGGCGCTGAGTGGGAGGACGAGGGGATCGGGGGAGAGAAAGGAGCGACGGGGTGCGGCTAGGGTTAGAGAAGCTGGGGGGGCTGGGCCGTGGGCCACGGGAAGGAGATGGGCCGTCCTACGGCTGGGAGGCCCAAAGCAGCGCAGGGGGCCCTTTCCCCTTAAAAAAACAAAAGCAGTCTCAAAAACCCGATGATGAAAAGGAAAATGGACAGGGGGTTATATGAAGAATAAGAAGGAAGTAAAAATATACTTAAACTCCTAGATTTATGCACAATTTTAATAAATTGGTTTGGACATTTTAAGGATATAAAAATAATTCAAGTTTGAATTAAATTCAAACTTGAGCCATTTTTGAATCCAACCAAAACAAGTCCAAAGGAACTAAAAATTGGCAAGGATGTTGAAGGCATGGTTGAGAATTGATAGGAAGAGAATGAACATTAAATTGGTGCAGGAAATAGAATGCCACAATTTAAATGAACTAACGAAGAAGGAGAAGAAGATGATCAAGCAAGGTTGTGGGAGTCAAAACTTGGAGTGAAACAGACATGGGGAATATTATGCAAGTGTGTGATGGTTGCTTCCAACAATGGAATATTTTTATAATAGCTCCATAAATATTAGGAGGATATATATATATTATAAAGAGAAGTCATCCTTCCCTCGATTTAAATGGACCGAAGGTCCACACGACTTATTTGGTTGAGTTGCAGAATTAAAGTCATGAAGGCATGATGACATGATGCAATGCAAAATAAATAACACAAGCACAAATGAAACACACGGGAGAACCCGGAACATCTGGAATCTTCTGGGACGTCGGTCTTCGGGCGTCACACCGATGACCTCACGAAAATTGGGTCGACTTGGAAGCCTATACCCAAGAATGTGTTCCTGGAGCATCTGCACACCCCTTCTGTCAAAGAAGACCCCTTCACGGAAGAGCCCCCGCAGCCAGTCAGTGTGTCAGATCCGACTGAAGTCGAAGTACCTGCGGTGGTCGACCTGATCATGGAGGTCCTAGTGATTACGCCAGACTGGACTATGCCATACATATCATATCTGCTCAGGCAAGAACTCCCGGAAGATGAGGAGGAAGCGCGCCAGATCGTCCGCCGATCCAAGGCGTTCACTGTCATCCGTGGGCTTGGACATGGTCGACCCCTTCAGAACGGGCAGAAGCGGTTTCACCCACCTACTCATGGCAGTCGACAAGTTCACCAAATGGATTGAGGCCAAGCCCATCAAGAACCTCGAGTCGAGCACTGCCATCAGCTTCATCAGGGAATTGATATTCCCCACAGCATCATCACAGACAACGGCTCCAACTTTGACTCGGATGAATTCAGAGCTTTCTGTGCTTCTCAAGGAACACGAGTCGACTACACCTCCGTGGCGCATCCGCAGTCAAATGGACAGGCAGAAAGAGCAAATGGTTTGATTCTCCAAGGCCTAAAGCCGTGGCTCATGCGTGATCTTAAGCATGCCGCTGGGGCTTGGGTAACTGAACTACCATCTGTCCTATGGGGTCTGAGGACAACTCCAAACCGGTCGACTGGTCGTACCCCTTTCTTCATGGTCTATGGGGCCGAAGCTGTGTTGCCGAGCGACTTATTGCACAACGCCCCCAGAGTGGAACTCTTCTCCGAAGCCGACGCAGAGCAGGCTCGTTAGGATGCAGTTGACCTTTTGGAAGAGGAACGAGAGATGGCCTTGATCCGGTCGACCATCTATCAGCAAGACCTGCGTCGATTCCATGCTCGCAACGTCCGAAGCCGAGCATTCCACGAAGGAGACCTGGTCCTTCGAGTGCATGAGAAACGACCACACAAGCTTGCCCCGGCCTGGGAAGGCCCATTCATCATCACCAAGGTGCTACACAACAGAGCGTACCACCTCTACAATGTCGCCAAGAAGAAAGACGAACCTCGTTCGTGGAACGCGGACCTGCTCCGCCGCTTCTACAGTTGAGACACTCGACAAACGAGTTGTAATAAAGATTTCCCGATTTGTTTCAAAGACAAGTTTGCAGCGGCCCTTTAATGATTGATGCTTTCTAAAAACGCTGGTCTTCAAAATCCCCCAGTGGGTGCTTAGCCGCGAACCCGATTCGCCTAAGTTTCAAAAAAAAATACTCCAAGTGAAGAGCAACCCTCTCACTCGGGGGCTTAGCCGCGAACCCGATTCGCCTAAGTTACAAAGGCTTACTCCGAGTGAAGAGCAACCCTCTCACTCGGGGGCTTAGCCGCGAACCCGATTCGCCTATACAAACGCTTACTCCAAGTGAAGAGTAACCCTCTCACTCGGGGGCTTAGCCGCGAACCCGATTCGCCTAAGTTACAAACGCTCACTCCGAGTGAAGAGCAACCCTCTCACTCGGGGGCTTAACTGCGGTCCTCCGAGATACGTCATAAGTATAATGTGGCTCTGCCTTCCGAGCTCCGCCACAAATACAACGTAGCTTGGAATCGCCTAAGTTACAAACATACACTCCGAGTGAAGAGCAATCCTCTCACTCGGGGGCTTAGCTGCGGCCCCGTGACTCGCCTAAGTTTCAAACGCTCACTTCGAGTGAAGAGCAACCCTCTCACTCGGGGGCTTAGCTGTGGTCCTCCGAGCTGCGCCATAAGTATAATATGGCTCTGTCTTCCGAGCTCCGCCACAAATACAACGTAGCTTGGAATCGCCTAAGTTAGAAACATCCACTCCGAGTGAAGAGCAATCCTCTCACTCGGGGGGCTTAGCTGCGACCCCGTGACTCACCTAAGTTACAAACACTCACTCCGAGTGAAGAGCAACCCTCTCACTCGGGGGCTTAGCTGCGGTCCTCCGAGCTGCGTCATAAGTATAATGTGGCTCTGTCTTCCGAGCTCCGCCACAAATACTACGTACCTTGGAATCGCCTAAGTTACAAACATTCACTCCGAGTGAAAAGCAACCCTCTCACTCAGGGGCTTAGCCGCGAACCCGATTCCCCTAAGTTACAAACGCTTACTCCGAGTGAAG
>LR738715.1:547853596-547885616 GCA_902687465.1 Secale cereale | reverse complement strand
GCATCATAAGTATAATATGGCTCTGTCTTCCGAGCTCCGCCACAAATACAACATAGCTTGGAATCGCCTAAGTTACAAACGTCCACTCTGAGTGAAGAGCAACCCTCTCACTCGGGGCTTAGCTGCGGCCCCGTGACTCACCTAAGTTACAAACACACACTCCGAGTGAAGAGCAACCCTCTCACCCGGAGGCTTAGCTGCGGTCCTCCGAGCTACGCCATAAGTATAATGTGGCTCTGTCTTTCGAGCTCCGCCACAAATACAACGTAGCTTGGAATCGCCTAAGTTTCAAAAACCATTCCGAGTGAAGAGCGGCTCTCTCAGTCGGAAGCTCGGCTGCGGCCTTCCGAGCTCCGCCGCAAGTACAACGTCGCCATCAAGGCGTCGACTCAAAGATTCAAGCGATCAAAAAAGAGTCACAATCCAAGGAATCAAATCCAGATAAAAGTCCCGCAAGATTCGGGCAAGAGTACCTAGGCCACGGGCCCACCAGAGTTTAACGATTACAAGACCACTCGGCATTCCGAGGCAAATTGAATTAAAGTATCGAAGTTCACTCATTCCTTAGCAGGAGGCGGACTCGTAGGCGCAACGAACTGGTCCAGGTCGATCCCATCAGCAATACGGGTGGCGGCTTCCAAGAAAGTCTCCATGAATGACTGGAATTGGAGCTCCTTCGTATTGGCGACCTTGAGCGCCGCGAGCCTTCTCTCCTTCACTTCCTTGCAGTGCACGCGGACCAAGGATAGCGCCACGTCGGCTCCACTCCGGGCGGACGACTTCTTCCACTCCTGCACTGGGCTGGGGATCTCATTGAGCCGAGTCATCAGAGACTCGAGGTCGTTCTCCTGCACGACTCCCCTCCAGGGCGCGGTGTCGATCCGGGCCATCACCGCATTCAGCCGTCCCACGTAGTCCGTGGTAGCAGTAAGACGGGACTCCAGCCTCAAGATATTCATGGCAACCTCGTCCTTCACGATGGAATTGGCTGGGTCCAGGCCGGGCTCGACCCGCCCAGTCTCTTCTTCGAAGTTGCGGCAGAATTCTGCACCACAAAAAGCAAGTCGAGTCAGCAAGCAAAACACGGGTCGACCGATCCAACTTAGCCTGAGCCAAAGATACATACCTTCAAGCACAAGGTACCACTTCTTGGTAAGGTCGCCAGATAAGACTCAAGATCAATCCTCTTCTAGAAGAGGGCCTCGTACTTTTCGTTCAGGACGCTCTTGGCATTCTTCAGTCGAGTCACCTCTTGGTTAGCTGCCTCGAGTGAGCCCCTCAGCCTGGTGATTTCCGCCTCGAGCGCGCCTACGGAGGCCAGCTTCTGCGCCGCCAGTTCTGCCTTCTCTTGAGCCGCCTGATGCGCCGCAACCAAGTCGAGATCTTTCTATTCCAAGGCCGCTTTCAGTTGACCTGCCAAAGACATCACTGGACAGATGAACATGAGGAGACACAAGGCATATTTATCAAAAGTCACTCGACAAGTGGTTAGCGTCAGTTACCGGCTACGTCATCCTGCGTCTTCTTCAGGTGGTCCCGAGCCAGCTGGAAGTCGAGATTGAGCTAGATCTGCTTCTTCTCAAGGTCTACAAATTTGGCCCCAAACTCGCAAGACTTCTGCATCAACACAACAAAACAAGATTCTAAGACTACAGTCGAGTCAAACACTCAATCGCAGTCTCGGGGACTACACCCAGTGGGTGCACTAAGCGTGCCCCCACTGGTTCTCACTCGGCCAAGATCAGTCTGGCTCGAGCTCAAAAAAACATGGAAGAAAAGTTCTATCATCAGACCATGGCCGACTGCCAGCAGTCGACCACGGACTCGGGGACTACACACAGTGGGTGCACTGTGCATGCCCCCACCGGTTCTCACTGGACCAAGATCAGTCTCGCTCGAGTTCAAGGGAAGTTGAAAGCAAACACATCAAGACTCTCACCTAGTGGGTGTGACATCATCTTACGAACAAAGCAACAGATTCTTTCAAAACCAAAGACTATTCCAGCGCAGCAAGCCAACCAGTGGAGAAAACAAACCTGGACGTTGGCCCGAAGAGCAAAACTAGCGTCGTAAGCAGCCATGCTGGCCTCGTACGCCGCCTTCGTCTTCTCCATCATCAACCCCGCTTGGCGAACGGCTTCTTGAGCTGCTCCCACGGGATCCTCCGGGAGGCGATAGGAGGAGAAGAGAACGGACAACGGAGCAGGCGCTGGGTCGACGGCCGGAGCAGACGCTGGGTCGACGGCCGGAGCAGGCGCTGGGTCGACACCTGGGACAAGCGCTGGGTCGACGGCCCCTCCAGCTGACGAAGCGGGGCGTAGGGTCGACACGGGGTCGGCAAAGGAGACCATGGCTCGGACCGCATCTTCCTGTTGCTGGGCCTCCGGGCCAGAAGGCACCTTCCGGCCCTTCTTCCCCGTGCGTCGTCGAGCCCCTCCCAAGCGCTCCTCATCAACATCATCATCTGGGAGCTCTATGACGAGGTGCGGCACTTCAAGACAAACAATAGTGAAGTTCAGTCGACCGTCATCCCTAACCGACGGAAATTAAGGCACGATCTACAACTCGCACCTGCGTGGGATGTTGCGGCATCTGCGGTCTCCTCGTCGTCCCGACGCTTGTCAATGTCCATCGAGGTCGTGGAGGCGGCAGCACTGAAGAATCCACTCAAAGATGAGTCGACAAAGACATGGCCGACCTCCGAAAGGCAAAAAGGAACGAAACTAAATGGTACTTACGTGGAGGCGATGGGAACATCCACCTTAATCTTGGGCAGAGCCTTTTGGGGCTTGGCGGTGATAACCTTGGGATGCTTGGGCGCCTTCTCAGATGGGTCGGGAGTGGCCATGCAAGCGTGCTTGGGCGTTTAGGAGCTAGAGGGACCCGTCCGAGGGCGCACAGCCACTGGGTCGTGCTTCCCCTTGGACCGCTTCTCATCACGGGGAGGTGACTCGACCTCCTACCCGCTGTTGTAGTCCTTGCTCTCCTCTTCGGTCTCCTCCTCCGACTTCCACTCGGAGGCATCGCCCATGCCCTCCTCGCTCTCCTGGACCAGATCCCCGTTGGGCAGCGAGTACATTTCAGTATAAATCTACAAAAAAGGAAGATTAGCCAAACATCAGTCGGACTCGTCAAGACAATTACAAGCCAACAGCAGGAACACCACCCGGGAGACGGAAACATACCTTGTCAGGCAAATGGTCTGCGTCGAATGGGAGGACCCTCCCGGACCCCCTAGGGTTGTCTTTGTTCCCTGTGACGCACTTCAGGCACTGCGCCACGTACTTCGCGTCGGCCGCCTCCGGGTGGACTCACGACGAGTCGTCAGTGCCGAAGTACAACCACATCGGGTGGTCCCGAGCCTGGAGCGGCTGGATCCTCCGCGTGAGGTACACCTCTAGCAGATCCAACCCTGTTACTCCCTCGCGGACCAACTGGACGACCCGTTCCACCAACATGTTCACTTCGGCCCTCTCAGCTTTACCCACGATCATTGAAGGAGGCTGACTGGCTCGACCAAGAGAGAAAGGAGGGAGACCAGTCGACTGACTCGGGGTCGGACTGTCCTTGCAATAGAACCAAGTCGACTGCCAGCCCCGAATCGACTCCGGAAGGATCATAGGGGGAAATGCACTCCTATTCCTAAGTTGAATGCCGAGTCCACCGCACGCCTGGAGGACGTGCGTCTTATCGTCCCTCGGGTTCGCCTTCTTGACGATTTGCGAGTGGCAAGTAAAGATGTGCTTGAACAAACCCCAGTGCGGCCGGCAGCCGAGGAAGTTCTCGCACATGGAGATGAACGCGGCAAGGAAAGCGATAGAATTGGGCGTGAAGTAATGAAGCTGGGCGCCGAAGAATACCAAGAAAGCACGAAAAAATGGTGTGGAGGCATGGAGAAACCTCAGTCGACGTGGGTCGCGAGAAGGACGCACTCGCCCTCCCGCGGCCGGGGCTCGAGCTCGCCCTCCGGCACCCGCCAGGAGCCGTGAGCGACCAGTCCCTCCTCCTCCAACTCATCCAGATCCTCCGCCGTGATGGTGGACCGGATCCAATCCCCCTGGATCCAACCAGGAGGGAGCCCGGACCTCGACGACG
Source organism: Secale cereale (assembly GCA_902687465.1). Lineage (NCBI taxonomy): Eukaryota > Viridiplantae > Streptophyta > Magnoliopsida > Poales > Poaceae > Secale > Secale cereale. Next base: position 547,881,521 of record LR738715.1, on the reverse strand, counting down.
ATCCGCTATGATCGGACCGCCTCCCCTTCCCCGTCATCGCCTTCTTCGAACGCTCCATCGCCGCGGTCTTGTCCTTGCCCATGGCACACGAGCCGGCGGTTGCTATGGAGAAAAGCGAGAAGGAGCATAGGCACGGCGGAGAGGCAGAGGCGAAAGAGCAAGGGATGGGCGCACAGTTCCCCCATTTCGGGCTCGGCACGCACTTATAGCACCCCGGTCGAGTGACTGACCGGTGGCCCCGAGCGATCTTATCAAATCCCGCAACTGGCGCAAACACGATACGTGGCGAAAAAGGAGGCGCGAGGATCGAGTCGTCTCGAGCATATCCGTCCGATTGCTGTGGCACGTCCCGCCCCGCGCGCTTCCCCAAATTTTGAAACCCCGTGGAGCCCGGCGACCAAAGAGCAACCAACCCCGCCGAAAACTGCGCACGCCAATGACACCCGACGCCTAGCGCAGAGTTCAGTCGACGGAAGACGCAATCAACGCACTCGACGGTTCCAGAATCGATCAAGGCAACCAAGACAAGATTGGGGAGGACAGCCTAGTCCGCGAGCTCAGAGAAGACTACCCCAGGGGCGTCGAGCCAGAATAGGGGCTTTCCTCAGCACTCTCTCCTGCTCAAGCCTCGATCCATTCGGGTGCTACTGACGAGGTTACAGACCTAGGGTAGGGTCACAGGCCTGACCCAAGTACCCCACCCAAGGTCACTACCCCAGAAGATCAAAAGGCAAAACCTATGATGACAAAGACAGTCGACTGAGACGGCCCAAGAGTACATCCCACTCGACTGGATAGCACCTACAAGAGGACTCAACCCCACTCGACCAATCCGAGGCACTCGACCCCGAAGGTCAAAGGTCCCTTAGGACAACAACGGTCTGGTATTTACTCGCCATAGTGAATGCCTTAATTACTCTTTAATGTAGGCGTTATCAGTAATGCCTGCCTTAATGTACATTCAACCCTTGGTAACGTGGAGCATGGCTGGGGTCCTGGCACACTATATAAGCCAACCCCTCCTCCTGTACAAGGGTTTTCATCCCTATAACTCACATACACACATATCAGTCGACCGTCTCCAGGCACCGAGACGTAGGGCTGTTACTTCCTCCGCGAAGGGCCTGAACTCGTAAAACACCTTGTGTACAACTTCACCATAGCTAGGGCCTTTCCTCCTCATTTGTACCCCCTACTCGTACTGTCAGGCTTGGAAGCACGACACAACCCACCAGGGCGCGCCCTGTAACGCCCAGGATGGGACTATACCTCCTACGTGTCGAGGCACGACTTAAAGGTATAAGCCCATCCTAGAATGATCTCAAGTTTGGTATCTTTGCACGACTCATGTAAAAGAGGGATTAAATTGCAAAAGGAGATAGCTGGCTTACACTCGCCACTTCACACGATACATTACATAAGCAAAACATCATTCAAAACATCACAACCCGACTACGGGTGAAGATCCAAAGAAAGATACCAAAACAACATAAAGCCACAGGCCTAGATCGAATCCTAGTAGAAACCACTACTGATCGTCGAAAACCGACACAAGCAAACGGCCACGCTCTTCATCGAACTCCCGGAAGTTCTGATCCATCTCCTGCATCAAACTCGACTGAACCTGCATCTGGTGTGGTGAAGTAACTGTGAGCCACAGAGGACTCAGCAATCCCGTTCCCGGGTAACACGACTATTTAAGCCTTGGGTGTGGATAAGGCTGAAGAAAGAATAAGAGTCTGCAGCAGCACTAGCACTAACTTACGTAAAAGAGAGCGAGAAGAGAAGTGCCTCGGTCGAGAGATGATCACAAAGTGATCCTAACTAAAGCACGCCAAACATAACCCCACCGTGTTCATCTCCCGAGTCCCTTTCGTAAAATGACAGTCACGGTACACACGTTGGTAGTGTATTGGAACATGGTGTCAAGTTTTCTACAACCGGATATTAACAAGCTCCCATCTGCCACATAACCGCGGGCACGGCTTTCGAAAGTTCATAACCCTGCAGGGGTGTTCCAACTTGGCCCATGACAAGCCCACGATCCGCGGAGTCGCAACTCCAAGGTGGGAAGGCCCGAGTATCCTCGGAATCCCGTGCTCAAGATACTCCGAACTAAGGTAAGGCTAATCCAGCAAATCCTCCCGGCATGCCGACACCGTGATAGTAGCCGCGCGTATCTAGTCTCAGGCCACGACCGGATGGGCGAGGCTACGGGTTTTTACCAAACCTCGAGTTTCCTTGTGGTGGCCCCGCAGGCTCCCCGTTTCGGACCAACACTCATGTGGAGCACTGGCCCGGGGTTGTTGATTAAGAAAGAGGGTTAATTACTCCCTATGCAAGTTTATTTAGTTATTAGGCAAATAGTACCAATGTTGGGACTTGCTGGAAAAGACTTAGCACTTAGCGGTTTATCGTGGGGGCCCCATAACCCCAACCGTGTGAGGAACGCATAATCAAGGAACATGACACCGGTTTATACGGTTCCTAACGGCATGAGTGGAACAAATCACCAAGCAAAAGGCTTAGCCTTCCACCCATTGCCAATATATAGATGATTTCATTTTTAAGCATTTATATAGTGTGATATAACCCAACAAAACTTCAACATGAAGTAAGCATCTTCAATCTTCACCTGCATCTAACAATGCTATAAGAGGGGTTGAGCGAAGCGTACTTATAGCCAATCAATGGTTTGCATAGGTAGGGTGGTTGGACATGAACATGGTTACAATAGGAGACTGACAGGAAGAACATGGGCATCGAGGCAAAACTATAGAGCGATACTCTAGCAATAGGCAAAGATAGTAATGTTATCGGGGTTCGGTCATCTTGCCTGGGATTCCGCGAGGGAGAAGAACAAGTCCATGAAGTAGACGGAGCAACATAGACGAGCGAATCCTCACAACTCCGGAATGAAACCGAAGCTATCAAGAGAAGCAACCGGAAAGAAGCAAACAACTCGGTAAACACACAAGCATAGACATGACATACGATGCACATCCAAGTATGATGCATGTCCGGTTTAATTATGCATGGCATGGCAAAGTGCACAAACAAAACTACAAGTTAAGTGGAGCTCAATATGCAACGAGTTGCATATTGACGAAACACCACATTTAATTATTTAATTGACTCTCGTTTATTTACAAGACAAGATTAAATGTTTTTAACATGGCAAGAGGTGAAGCAAAACAAACTACACTATTTAGGCATTTTAAATGAGGCCGGAAATAACAACACAATTCCGGAAACTCCCCATGAGCATGTTTAGTAATTTTAAGCAAGCAACATTTCACACATATAATGTTGTTAACATGATGCGGATGACATGATCAAGTTTATGCAATTTATTAAAAGTTGACATGAAGATGATAAGGAGTATTTGTCACCGTGGTGGAAAGAAAGGGTACCACGGCAACGATTCGAAAATGATGTAACGGCAACATCTCGGTTCCGGTAACTCGTTGAGACCGGTGCAAAGCAAAGGTGGAGTGAGCGAGTCGAACAAGATAAAGGTGGGGTGATCCTGTCACCGGGTTCCCATGGGTCGGCGACGAGGCAACCGAGGAGCTCGACAAAAGATGATACGGGCACGGAGCACACAAGGGCAAACATTTCATACAACACAAGCATTCCACGGGTCATTGTCTCGGGGTTATACCTTCAGAGCGATCGTTCTCGGAGGGGTTCGAGATCGTAGTGGAAGTAGTGGTACACGGGTCGTAGAGGAAGTAGTTGTTCTCGTTATCGTGTCGTTCTCGCGATTCGTAGAGGAAGTAGGCGTTCATGTTCGGAGAGGAAGTAGTTATACACGGGGCGACGGTAGTTGTACACGTTGGCGTTTCCGTTTCCGAAGAGGTACTTGTCGCGTCATCGTAGAGGAAGTAGTGGAAGTAGACGTTCCGTTAACGTGTCGTGGTACTTGACGTATCGCCGTGTAGTTGTTCCCGTTCGTAGTCGTTCACGTCTCCGAAGAGGTACTTGGTGTTTCCGGCGACGGTAGTCGAACTTGAAGGTCATCGGCGTCGGTAGCGGAACACGTTGAGTTAGTGGTACTCGCGGGTCATCGTGGTGCACGTTTTGTAGATGTTCATGCCGTCATGTCGTGGTACTTGGCGATTCCGAAGACCGCGGTCGTCGGGGTACTTGCGTCTTGGCGACTCCGGAGATGCGGTAGAGGAACTTGACGAAGTTTCTGCTGGACCAAAACAAAAACAAGACGAAGCCGACGGAAAAAGCACATCAACAGCAGGTCTTGGGGCGGCCTTGGCGGGGATGCAGCAGGGAGCTCCTCTCCCTGCAGCGAGGAAGGGAGGCACGGGCGTCGCGACGCGCTCGAGGCGCTGGAGGAGCTGTCGCGGTGCAGAGGCGCGCAGGGCGGCGATGAGGAGACGAGGCAGGGACCTTGCGCTGGAGACGGAGGCGCGGGCTCGCCGCCGACGTGGAGGATGCAGGGGCGCTAGACTGCAACCGCGGCTGCCGACGAGCTCGGGGCTGGAGCAGGGGACTCGACGCGGCGACGGTCTCAGGTAGGATCGGGCAGAGCTTGAGGAGGCGCTGGACGGGGCGCCAGGCGCGAAGGCTTGAGGACGGGGCGCGAGGTGCAGTGCCATGGCGCTGGATCGGGGAAGGGGCGCTGGGGAGCTGCTGTAGGGAAGAGGCCTGGGGCGCTCCTGGCCGGGCGGAGGAGGAGAGAGCGAGGGGACGAGTGGCTCGGGCGAGGCCAGAGGGGAACGGGCTCCAGGCGATCGATCGGAGGGAGATGAAGCTGGGGATCGGGATCGGGCGAGAGAAGGGTTCGGGGCGAGGCTGCGGGAGAGACGAGCGGCGCTGAGGAGGGAGATGAGTGAGAGGAGCGATGGGGAGGCTCGGTGAGCGAGCGGTCGATCTAGGGTTAGGCGACCTAGGCCTTGGGCGGTAGATGGGCCAGGGAGGCCGAGTGGGCCTGCAGCTGGAGGATGGGCCTCTCTCTTCGTCTCAAAAAAATAAATAAATAAATAAACAAAACCTAAGAGAAGGAAAAGAAGGAGATGGTAGAGGTGGAATCTGGGCATGGGGATAATTTTCCTGGACTCGCAAAAATGTCCACGGTCCACGAAAAATAGGAGAGGCAAGAATGCAAGAGATAAAATCAAACTCATTTGAATTAAATTCAAATGATTGAATATGAATGGGGGTATTTGAATAGTCCAAAAATGTTGAGGATTTTGGAGGAACCTCGAAAAATGGGAAAAAGAAATATAGACAAGGAAAGGGGTAAAACTTGAAGCAACAGAGGTCTGGAGAATAATTGCAAGTGTGTTTGGGTTAATTCCAAACAAATGGAATATTTATTAATATAGCTCCCTAAATATTGGGAGGATATGTTATAAAGAGAAGTCACACTTCCCTCGATTTAAATGGACCGAAGGTCCACACAATTTATTTAAGTTGAGATGCAAAAGATGAATGACATGATGGCATGATGACATGATGCAATGCAAAAAATAAATAACACAAGCACAAAGAAACACAAGGGGAAACTCGGAACATCTGGAATCTTCTGGAATCTTCTGGGACGTCGGTCTTCGGGCGTCACACGCCCCCTACTACGTGTTATGATCTGGCAACCCCGGAGTAACAATAACCGGAACCACTCCCGATGATGACCGTAGTTTGTGGAGTTCATGTATTCACTATGTGTTAATGCTTTGTTCTGGTTCTCTATTAAAAGGAGGCCTTAATATCCCTTAGTTTCCAATATGGACCCCGCTGCCACGGGAGGGTAGGACAAAAGATGCCGTGCAAGTTATTTTAATAAAGCACGTATGATTATTTACGGAATACATGCCTACATTATATTGATGAACTGGAGCTAGTGCCGTATCGCCCTAGGTTATAACTGTCACATGATGAATATCATCCAACAAATCACAGATCCAATGCCTACGAATTTGTCCTATATTGATCTTGCTAAGTTACTACTGCTGCTGCTACTGTTACACTTGCTACAAAATTACTACTATCATTGTTACTGTTACTATTTTTGCTGCCACTACTATCAAAACTATCAAACTACTTTGCTACTGATCATTTTGCTGCATATAATTAATCTCCAGGTGTGGTTGAATTGACAACTCAGCTGCTAATACCTTCAAATATTCTTTGGCTCCCGTTGTGTCGAATCTATAAATTTGGGTTGAATACTCTACCCTCGAAAACTGTTGCGATCCCCTATACTTATGGATTATCACGATATCCAAGACAATGATCATGTATATAGGCATCACGTCCAAGATTAGTAGACTAACTCCTACATGCATCTACTACTATTACCCCACGCGTCGACCGCTGTCTAGCATGCATCTAGTGTATTAAGTTCATGGAAAAACATAGTAACACAGAATGATGACATGATGTAGACAAGATCTATTCATGTAGGAATAGACCCCATCTTTTTATCCTTAATAGCAACGATACATGTGTGCCTTGCTGCCCCTTTTGTCACTGGGAAAGGACACCGCAAGATCGAACCCATTACAAAGCACCTCTTCACATTGCAAGATAAATAGATCAAGTTGGCCAAACAGAACCCAAATATCAGAGAAGAAATACGAGGCTATAATAATAAAGATTGGATATAAAATCAAGGCAAATTTTATCATAAACTCACAATTCATCGGATCCCAACAAACACACCGCAAAAAGTCATTACATCAAATAGATCTCCAAGAGACCGTTGTATTGAGATACAGAGAGAGAAGAAGCCATCTAGCTACTGGCTACGGACCCGTAGGTCTGTGGTAAACTACCCACGCATCATCAGAGAGGCACCAATGAGGATGATGAACCCCTTAGTGATCGTGTTCCCCTCTGGCGGAGTGCCGGAATAGGGCTATAGATTGGATCTCGTGGTTCTGGAACTTGCAGCGGCTGGAACAAAATTTTGTCGACTCCCCTAGGGTTTCTGGAGGTAGGAGGTATTTATGGAGCAAAGAGGTGGTGCGGGAGGCCACCGAGGTGGGCACAACCCATCTGGGCGTGCCTAGGGGCCCAGGCGCGCCCTGGTGGGTTGTGCCCCCCTCGGGGCACCCCTCAGGTGCCTCTCTGGCCCATCTCATGTCTTCTGGTCCAAAAAATTTCACAAAAAGTTTCGCTGCATCTGGACCCCGTTTGATATTGATTTTCCGCGATGTAAAAAACAAGCGGAAAACATCAACTGGCACTTGGCACTATGTCAATAGGTTAGTCCCAAAAATGATGTAAAATGACTATAAAATGATTGTAAAACATCCAAGAATGATAATATAACAACATGGAACAATCAAAAATCATAGATACGTTGGAGACGTATCAATATCCCCAAGCTTAATTCATGCTCGTCCTCGAGTAGGTAAATGATAAAACAGAATTTTTGATGTGGAATGTTGCCTATCATGTTCATCACATATTCTTTTCTTTACAGCGTGGACAATTGGACTTTTATATGGTTCAAAGCAATAGTCTAGTTTTGACATGAGGACTTTAATACTCAAGCATATATCAACAAACAACCATGTCCTTTCAAAATATCAATACTAAAGCAAGTTATCCCTAGCCCATCATGCTCAATCATTGACTCATTCATGCAACACATCTGAATATTAGCTACATCCAATGCTCAAGTGCGATAATAGTGTTTCGTGGGTGCCCTCCATACCAACACTTTCCAAGGAATTTACTATTTGACAACATAAAGTAAATTTTATTTTCATTTTGGGACTGGGAATCCCTATTACCGCCATACTCTCGTGTAATGACAAGTGAATAAACACTCATCTTGAGAATAACACATCTAGCATGAAAAATATTATCCATCCCTCGCCGCTTCATGAGCGGTATGGGCACACAAAAGAGAAATTTATTTTGAAATTAGAGTTGGCACATACAAATTTGCTTAGAACGGCACTGAAATACCGCATATAGGTAGGTATGGTGGACTCATTTGGCATAACATGGTTTTATAATTTGGATGCAGAAGTAGTATTTCTACTTAGTACAAGGTGGAGGCTAGAAAGAGGTTGAGAAGTGACCAACCAAGGAACGAAAACCATCATAAGAGAACATTAAACGTAACTAACACCGAATAATGCATCACAAGTAGAATGTTGAAAGTGCAAGTGGCACTTATACTATTTTGGTGTGATGACAATGTGGTTAGTTGAACTAATATCGGTTACAAAACTTTATCTCAGGATATTGGTTCTCAGTACTTCATGATTGAGATGTCCGACCCCCGCCCCCAATTAAAAAAGGTCAAAGGCGTGGCTTTCCAGCGAATCGAAGGTTTAGATTTTGGTTTGCTTCGAGTCGTAGGAAAGACCGCATAATTAAGAGGGGTTTGTGTGGAAGAAAGTTGTGTGGGAATGACATTGCCGAACCTTATACACTTAGCCAACCCACTCCTACCACATAAAGTCCTAGTGTGTGTGCTTGTGGTACTCAAAAAATTTGTGACAGAAAGTTACTGGGTACCCCGTGCGCACGGGGTGTTTGGACCCCTGTGCGCACGGGGTACTACGTAACTCTCTGAGTACCCCGTGTGCACGGGGTCTTTTGACCCCCGTGCGCACGGGGTACTGTGTAAACCCTCCGAGTACCCCGTGCGCACGGGGTGGTGTGAAACTCTCTGAGTACCCCGTGCGCACAGGGCTGACTTAGCCTGTGCGCACGGGGTCCAACGGGTAGATTTCCCTACTGATAAACCACAAGTGTAGGGGATCTATCGTAGTCCTTTCGATAAGAGTGTCGAACCCAACGAGGAGCAAAAGGAAATGGTAAGCAGTTTTCAGTAAGATATTTTCTGCAGGCACTGAAATTATCGGTAATAGATAGTTTTGTGATAAGATAATTGGTAACAAGTAATAAATAGTAAAAGTAAATAAGGTGCAGCAAAATGGCCCAATCCTTTTTGTAGCAAAGTACAAGCCTGGACAAACTCTTATATGAAGGAAGGCGCTCCCGAGAACACATGGGAATTATCGTCAAGCTAGTTTTCATCACGCTCATATGATTCGCGTTCGTTACTTTGATAATTTGGTATGTGGGTGGACCAGTGCTTGGGTGATGCCCTTACTTGGACAGGCATCCCACTTATGATTAACCTCTATTGCAAGCATCCGCAACTACAAAAGAAGTATTAAGGTAAACCTAACCATAGCATGAAACATATGGATCCAAATCAACCCCTTACGAAGCAACGCATAAACTAGGGTTTAAGCTTCTGTCACTCTAGCAACCCATCATCTACTTATTACTTCCCAATGCCTTCCTCTAGGCCCAAACAATGGTGAAGTTTCATGTAGTTGACGTTCACATGACACCACTAGAGGAAAGACAACATACATCTTATCAAAATGTCAAACGAATACCAAATTCACATGACTACTTATAGCAAGACTTCTCCCATGTCCTCGGAAACAAACGTACCTACTCACAAAGCATATTCATGTTTATAATCATAGGGGTATTAATATGCATAATGGATCTGAACATATGATCTACCACCAAGTAAACCAACTAGCATCAACTACAAGGAGTAATCAACACTACTAGTAACCTACATGTACCAATTTGATGTTTTGATACAAAGATTGGATACAAGAGATGAAGTAGGGTTTGAGAGGGGATGGTGCTGGTGAAGATGTTGATGAAGATAACCCTCCCCAAAATGGGAGAGTTGTTAGTGATGACGATGGCGATGATTTCCCCCTCCCGGATGGAAGTATCCTCGGCAAAATAGCTCCGTCGGAGCCCTAGATTGGTTCCGCCAAGGTTCCGCCTCGAGACGGCGACGCTTCGTCCCAAAAGCATCCTTAGGATTTTTCCACGTCAAAACACCTCATATAGCAGAAGGTGGGCATCGGGGGGCTGCCAGGTGGCCCACGAGGCAGGGGGGCGCGCCTATGGGGGGCGCGCCCCCACCCTCATGGACGGTGGGTGGGCCCCCTCCTGTACTTCTTTCACCAGATATTTTTTATATTTTCTGAAACGGAGTTTCGTGGAGTTTTAGTGCTTTTTGAGTTGCGCAGAATAGGTCTCCAATGTTTGCTCCTTTTCCAGCCCAGAATTCCAGCTGCCGGCATTCTCCCTCTTCATGTAAACCTTGTAAAATAAGATAGAAAAGGCATAAGTATTGTGACATAATGTGTAATAATAGCCCATAGTGCAATAAATATCAACATAAAAGCATGATGCAAAATGGACGTATCAACTCCCCCAAGCTTAGACCTCATTTGTGCTCAAGCGAAAGCCGATATCGAAAAATATGTCCACATGTTTAGAGATATAGGTGTCGATAAAATAAAATACGGACATCAGGGCATCATGATCATTCTTATAACAGCAACATATATAAATTTTCATATGATTTCTTATGCCAAAGTAACAATCCATTCACAATGTCAAGTATGAATGAGAAACTTCATTGAAAACTAACAAACTATGATCTCGGCCATTGAAGCAATTGCAATTTATCGTAACATTGAAAAGAGTCAATATAAGAGCTTTTCAGCAAGTCCACATACTCAACTATCATTTAGTCTTTCACAATTGCTAACACTCACGGAATACTTATGGGTATGGAGTTTTAATCGGACACAGAGAAAGATAGGGGCTTATAGTGTTGCCTCCAAACCTTTTACCTCAAGGGTAATGTCAACAGTAATATATCATGATAACTTACATCCAAGCGGGTATATATGTCAGGATCTTTCCATCACAAGGTGCTTGCCAAAGGATAAAATGTAAAAAGGAAAGGTGAAGATCACCATGACTCTTATAATGTAAGAACAATAGATATGCCCTTCGTAGAGGGAAGCAGAGGTTGTCATGTGCTTTTATGGTTTGATGTACAAAATCTTAGCACAAAAGAACGTCACTTTATATTGCCACTTGTGATATGGACCTTTATTATGCAGTCCGTCGCTTTTATTGCTTCCATATCACAAGATCATATAAAGTTTATTTTCTCCACACTAATAGATCATACATATTTTAGAGAGTTGCAACAATGACAACTTACTTGAAGGATCTTACTCAATCCATAGGTAGGTATGGTGTACTCTCATGGCAAAACTGGGTTTAAGGATGTATGGAAGCACACGTAGTATCTCTACTTGGTGCAAGAAGTTTTGGCTAGCATGAGGGGGAAAGGCAAGCTCAACATGTTGGACTATCCATGACAATATACTTTATTCCGGATATAAGAAGACATAATCCATTATGTTGTCTTCCTTGTCCAACATCAACTCTTTAGCATGTCATATTTAAATGAGTGCTCACAATCATAAAAGATGTCCAAGATAGTATATTTGTATGTGAAAACCTCTCTTTCCTCCTTACTTCCTATTAATTGCAACGATGACCAAAACTATGTTTGTCAACTCTCAACAACTTTTATTCATCATACTCTTAATATGTGAAGTCATTACTATCCATAAGGTCAATATGATCTCTTTGATACTTTTTATATTTTCTTTTATCTTCTCATGATCATAGTGAGATAATCAAGCCCTTGACTCAAAACTAATCTTTATTATATATAGCTCACGGACTCGATTACAAAGATAAAGATTATAAAGCAAAGCTCACAACTAGATCATACTAAACTTTATTCTACTAGATCAAGATATTACCAAAAGGATTGAACTAAGAAAAACGGTAAAGATAGGAGTGTGATGGTGATACGATACCGGGGCACCTTCCCCAAGCTTGGCAGATGCCAAGGGGAGTGCCCATACCCATGTGATTATGTCTCCGTCTTCGAAGGTGGTGATGATGGAGTTGTTGATGATGTAGGCTTGCCGTCCATATTCCAAGGCATGGGCTCACCATCATAGAAGGATGATCGAGTCTCTGGGATCCTTAAATCTACAGCCAAACTCATCTTCTTGAATCTATATTCATACTCACAGTTTTGGTTTTGCAGGTCATAGATCTGGGCTTATAGGTGCTCGATTTTCTCGTGAAGCTTGAAGATGGCCTCCCCAATGGTCTTGGCGTCCAGCTTGTGGTTGTTGGTGAACTCTGTGATCATCATGTGGTTGGTGTTGAGTCCTCGTTCCACCATACCTTGGCACTTGAAAACTTGCTTCTCCATGGCTTCAAGTCTTGTCTCCACGCTTCCGGTCCTCTTTGGTCCTTCAACATCGCGGATGTGCAGCACCCCCTCGCGCACCTCGATGGTTTGAGGGTGTTGCAGCACCTCCGCAAGATAGAGGTTGATGACCTTCTTGAAGAACTTGTCCTTGGGGGTGCTTGAAGACGTCATGGTGATCTAGATCTATCAGATACACAGATCAAAACAAAAGCAGAGGATATTTTCGTGGTGCGGTGGTCAAAACCTTCGGGAGAATATATAATGAATTTTTACCGACCAAAAAGGAGTAACGTGCAAGAAAACGGAGTCCGGGAGGCACACGGGGTGCCCCCGAGGTAGGGGGCGTGCCCTCCACCCTCGTGGACGCCTTGTGTCCTTCCCGGACTGCTTCTTATTTTTCTATTTTTCTAAATATTCCAAAACGGAGAAAAATTGCCATTAGAACTGTTTTGGAGTCGGTTTACTTACCGTACCACATACATCTTCCTTTTCGGAGCCTTAATCGTTCTGGAAAGTGTCCCTTATGTACTCCTCCGGGGTTATGGTTTCAATAACATTGGTTTCAACATTTATAGGATTACGTGAGATATAATGTTTGATTCTTTGACCGTTCACCACCTTCGGATTTGTGCCTTCGAAGTTGTTGATTTTTATGGCACCGGAACGATAGAACTCCTCGATAACATAAGGACCTTCCCATTTAGAGAGAAGTATTCCTGCAAAAAATCTTAAACGAGAGTTGTATAGCAAGACATAATCACCTACGTTAAACTCCCGCTTTTGTATCCTTTTGTCATGCCATCTTTTAACTTTTTCTTTAAACAGTTTGGCATTTTCATAGTCCTGGGTTCTCCATTCATCGAGCGAGCTAATGTCAAATAATCTATTCTCACCGGCAAGTTGGAAATCATAATTGATCTCTTTAATATCCCAATATGCCTTATGTTCTAGCTCGAGAGGTAAGTGACATGCTTTTCCATAAACCATTTTATATGGAGACATACCCATAGGGTTTTTATATGCAGTTATATAGGCCCATAATGCATCATCAAGTTTCTTGGACCAATTCTTTCTAGATCTATTAACAGTCTTTTGCAAAATTAATTTCAGCTCTCTGTTACTTAGTTCTACTTGACCACTAGACTCTGGGTGGTAAGGGGATGCAATTCTATGATTAACATCATACCTAGCAAGCATTTTACGGAAAGCACCATGAATAAAGTGTGAACCACCATCAGTCATTAAGTATCTAGGGACTCCAAACCTCGGAAAAATAACTTCTTTAAGCATCTTACTAGAGGTGTTATGATCAGCACTACTAGTTGGAATAGCTTCTACCCACTTAGTAACATAATCAACGACAACCAAAATATGGGTATACCCATTAGAGGAAGGAAACGGTCCCATATAATCAAAGCCCCAGACATCAAATGGTTCAATAACAAGTGAATAATTCATAGGCATTTCTTGACGTCTATTGATATTACCAATTCTTTGACATTCATCACAAGATAAGACAAACTTACGAGCATCCTTGAAGAGAGTGGGCCAATAAAAACCAAATTGCAGTACCTTATGTGCAGTTCTATCTCCAGCATGGTGTCCTCCATAAACTTCGGAGTGACACTTGCGTAGGATCTGTTTCTGTTCATGCTCAGGTACACAACGTCTAATAATACCATCTACTCCTTCTTTATAAAGGTGTGGGTCATCCCAGAAATAATGTCTTAAATCATAAAAGAACTTTTTCTTTTGCTGGTATGTGAAACTAGGTGGTATAAATTTAGCGACAATGTAATTAGCATAATCAGCATACCATGGAGCAATACGAGAAGCATTTATGACAGCTAATTGTTCATCAGGAAAGGTATCATCAATAGGTAGTGGGTCATCAAGAATATTCTCTAACCTAGACAAGTTGTCTGCAATGGGGTTCTCATCTCCCTTTCTATCAGTAATATGCAAATCAAATTCTTGTAGCAGGAGAACCCATCTAATAAGTCTAGGTTTAGCAACTTTCTTTTCCATAAGATATTTAATAGCAGCATGATCAGTGTGAATAGTTACTTTAGAATCAACAATATAAGGTCTAAACTTATCACAAGCAAATGCAACTGCTAAAAATTCTTTCTCAGTAGTAGCATAATTTCTCCGGGCACTGTCTAGAGTTTTACTAGCATATTGGATAACATTCAACTTCTTATCAACTCTTTGTCCTAGAACAGCACCTACAGCATAATCACTAGCATCACACATAATTTCAAAGGGTAAATTCCAGTCAGGAGGCTGGATAATAGGTGCAGAGATCAATGCTTTCTTAAGTATTTCAAATGCTTCTTCACAATCATCATCAAAGACAAAAGGAACATCTTTTTGTAAGAGATTAGTCAGAGGCCTAGAGATTTTCGAGAAGTCCTTAATGAAACTCCTATAAAACCTGGCATGACCAAGGAAACATCTTATACCTTTGATGTCCTTGGGACACGGCATCTTTTCAATAGCATCAACTTTAGCCTTATCAACTTCAATACCTCTTTCAGAAATTTTATGCCCCAAGACAATGCCTTCATTAACCATAAAGTGGCACTTTTCCCAATTCAAGACAAGATTAGTTTCTTCACATCTCTGCAAAACTCGATCAAGGTTGCTTAAGCATCATAAGGAGTTCCAGAAACGGAAAAATCATCCATGAAAACCTCAACAATCTTTTCACAAAAATCAGAGAATATAGCCATCATGCATCTTTGAAAGGTAGCATGTGCATTACATAAACCAAAAGGCATACATCTATAAGCAAATATACTGAAGGGACAAGTAAAAGTGGTATTTTCTTGATCCTCTTTTGACACAGGTATTTGAGAGAAACCAGAATATCCATCTAGAAAGCAAAAATGAGTATGTTTGGATAACCTTTCTAGCATTTGATCAATAAAAGGTAACAGGTAATGATCTTTCTTAGTAGCTTTATTTAATTTGTGGAAATCAATTACCAACCTATAACCTGTAACAATTCTTCGTGGGATCAATTCATCTTTATCATTAGGAACAACATTAATACCTCCCTTCTTAGGGACACAATGGACATGACTTACCCACTGACTATCAGCAACTGGATAAATTTTACCTGCCTCTAGAAGCTTCAGTATTTCCTTCCTTACCACTTCTTTCATCCTAGGATTTAACCGTCGTTGATGATCAATAACCGGTTTAGTATCCTTTTCCAATTTTATCTTGTGTTGGCATAGAGTGGGACTAGTGCCCTTGAGATCATCATGAGTATATCCAATAGCAGCACGGTGCTTCTTCAGAGTTTTCAATAATTTCCCTTCTTCTTGCTCTGAGAGGTTAGAAGCTACTATCTGATGACCCACAACCGTAAGGGATCTATTGCAGCGTTTTTGATAAGTAAGAGTGTCAAACCCAACGAGGAGCAGAAGGTATTGATAAGTGATTCTGGGCAAGGAATAACCGCAAGCACTGAAAGATAACTTTTTAGGGGTTTTCTTGATATAAGCAACAGGAAAGTAGAAGCGAGCAAAGTAAAAGGCACCGGAGAGTAACAAGTGGCCAATCCTTTCTGAGCAAAGGAGAGGCCTAGCAACTGAACTTATAAAGGCTAAAGTGTTCTTGAGGACACACGGGAGAGGTAGTCATGTGCTTTCACCATATTCTGTATCGGTACTATGTGATGTGTTGATAAGTGTTGAGTGGGTGGATCTATGCTAGTACACCCTCTAGACTAAGATGAGTGCACTCTTATGATTAAACACCTAGCAAGCATCCGCAAATATAAGATAGTATATAAGGCAAAAGCCTAACCATAGCAATATGATCGATGATCCATTGTTCCCTTGTGCAAAAGCGTGTGAACTGGGGTTCAGGTTTCTGTCACTCCGGCAACCCACCGTAAGCAGTCTTTGTACACAATGTATTCCCCTAGGTCCTTAATAAGGCAAAGTGTTGAGTGTTCGACTCACACAACACCACTAGGAAAATAACAACACAACTTAAGTATCAAACAACACATATTACTTCAACATCATATGACTACTAACAATAAGACTTCTCCCATGTCCTCAAGAACTAAAGTAACTACTCACAAGACATAAAAGAGATCATGATCAGTGGAGATAGATGGATGATAAACAATTTGGACACAATGATATTTCTCCAACAAAACTCAATAGCATTCATCACAAAGTAGTAATCAACACCGATAGGGTAGAGAGGATAGATAGTATGGATTACAACACAAGTTGCAATTGTGAGATGAGATTGGATGAAGATGGAGATGGTGCTGATGTTAGGGATGATGTTGATGCTGATCTCGATGATGCCTGTGACGATGGTGATGACGATGGCGATGATCTCCCCTTCCGGGAGGTGATCTCCCCGGCGGAATCTGCCCGCCGGAGATGGCTTTTCTTCTCTGTAGGTTTCCGCCACGGAGCGGCGGCAGAACTCCGTAAAAACTCTCCCCTTTTAGGGTTTCTGGATGACGAGGAGTATATAGGCCAGAGGGGGGAGCCTGGAGTGGGCCAGGGGCTCCAGGCGCCCTCCCGGCGCGGCCAGGGTGGGGGGCGCGCCAGGTGGCCGCCTGGGCACCCTGTGGTCCCCCTCTGGTTGCTCTTTTGCGTATCTTCGTGATCCTTCTGGAAAATACCCTCCATTGATTTTCAGGTAATTTGGAGGTATTCTTCTTCAGCAACTCAGCGCCCACTTTTTACCGCTGAATCCTGCGTGTGCTGCTTCGGCACCGGAAAGTTGCAAACTGTGTAAAATAGGCCAAAACAACATAAGAACATCATCGTAATGTGAAATATATCAATGAATAAGGATGAATTACGATATAAAATAGTGATGCATTTTGGACGTATCAACACCCCCAAGCTTAGACCTCGCTTGTCCCCAAGCGAATACTGAGCTCGGTAAACCTGTCCACAAGTTTAGAGAGTGAAGTGTCGATAAATAGAATACGGACAAGAAGCATCACAGTTTCTTCACCAAACTCAAATATCCTCAACAGCAATCTTCAACTCATAAGGCCCTTATAAAAGAGTGGTAACACTTATAATCGAAGGTAGGGCTAAGGAAACTCATCAAATCATGGCAAACATGTCCTTTGGTCAAAGAACAACTAATAGCTTTTACTTTTGCTCTTTCTCTTTATGTTTTGATGAGATTAATTGAAGCTTTTGAAAGAACATGTTATTAGGCAAGAAGTGAAAGTATTAACACAAAGGAAGATGTTTTCTTTAGCTGGGCTTGACAAACAACTTACTTATCAAATGATAATGTCAACAAGGATATGATATGACAAATCTTAATGCAACTTTATATGAATGAATCCTCATCAACATCAAATGTCTGCTCTCTTTAAGAATAGAAGGAAGTAGGAATAACTGACTCAACCTAAAACTAAGAGATAGGCCCTGCTCTAGGGAAGTAGGGAAAACTCATGTGCTATCCTTAAATCAGAATGAAAACAAGTTTTGAGAGGTGCATGATTTGTCAACGAATGCTAATAGATAACTCAATTACTTCTCAAACTGGACAAGTTTCGAGGAATGGCTCCCGCACGGGGACGATCACATCCCCTTAATCTCCTTTGTTTATCACTGCCAAAGTTTTCTGATTTCTCATGAACAAAGCGTGAAGGAGGGTTTGTTTGTTGTATTATCTTTTATGAGCCGGGCGCACTCATGCCAGTTCCTCCTCGTATTAGGGGTTTGCAGATTAGACATGCAATCCCGGGGTAAAACTTGTCCAACTTAAAAAGATCATGAATTAACTACTACTTCCTCATGAGCTAAAACAGGGGCACAAAATAGAAGACTTTGAACATTTAAGGATAACACATAAATTCTATACTTTAGGAGGTGGTAGTGGAATACCACGAATAGGAAGGTATGGTGGACTCATATGGAAGGTATTGGTTTAAGGGTATGGATGCACAAGCAGAATTCCGCTTAGTACAGAGTTTAGGCTAGCAAAGGCTTTGAGAGAACAGACAATTGATGATGACTAAGATGCAAAGCAATATAAAGCATAAACATTAAAATAAGCATAACACATCAAGTTGTCTTCCTTGTCAGCATAACACTTCAAGCATAATAACATAAAGGTTTTGGCTATGTCGCTACTTTAAGAAAATCATGCTTGTTGTTATGACCAAGCTATGTTTGCCAAGATTAAATAAATTTTTCAAAGCCATACCTGATATAAGGTCAATACTCCCCATAAGAATCGTCATATAAGGTCGATTGCGTGAAGAGAATACCGAGTGCAGCAAAGGAACCAATAGACTTCTCATTAATATTCCATCATAGACGACTCCACACTCATGGATACAATCTATCCACAGAAGGAGTGATAGACCTCAATGCACACACCTATTTCATATAATAACCTCCCTAGACATGATACGACTCTACTTGACTCTAAAAGACAAAAGATAAAGATAAAGATACCAGGCACTCCCCCAAGCTTGGAACAAGCCAAGGGGATGCCATTACCCAAGGAGATTTCACTCCTCATTCTTGTTGACGTTGATCACGTAGTCCTCGGCGAAGCGCTTCCATGGAAGGGGTTCTCCAGTCTCATATGAGAAGTTTGTCTCCTGAATCCTGCATGCAGCACCCATACCCATGCGCATAAACCTTAGTTCATACTCACAGTTCTGGTGATGTAGATCATAAATTTGCCCTTGGAGCTCTTCAATTCTTTCTTCAGATGTGGTGATGCTTTTCCACATCTCCTTCATCTCCTTCAGGAAGTAGGTCTTCAGCTCGTTGATGATGTCAAAGTTAGCTTCAACACCACGCTCGATCATCTTCTTGTACTTGAAGACTTCTTGCTCCACTTCTTCTAGCCTGGCCTGGATGCTCCCCTCCTTGATAGGTCCCTTCAGATCTTCTTGATGGAGGACACCGTCCTCCATCCGAACAACCTGAGGGTGCTTCTTCACCTCAGCGAGGTAAGGGTTGATGATGTTGACGATGAACTTGTCCTTGGGGGAACTTGGGGAAGCCATGGCACCTAGGTCTAGCTAAAAGATTTCCTGGCTGAAACAGGTCGAAAAGAAAACACACGAAATCGCGAGATACGTTGCCGGAACAATCCGGGCAAATATATAGCAAAAATTTATGCACCGAAAGGAAGGTAACAAGCTAAAGTGGGGTCGGAGACGGACTCCTGCTATGTAATGCTTAAGTCTTTGCCCATTCACAACTTGAGGTTTGGTGCCTTCAAAATTGTTAATCTTGATTGCACCAGACCGATAGACTTCTTCAATATGAAATGGCCCTTCCCACCTGGAAAGTAGTTTGCCTGGAGAAAACCTGAAACGGGATCTGATTGAAGAACCTTATGTGCGGTCCTCTCACTGGCATGATGTCCTCCATAGGGACTATCATGACATTGTCTGAGAATGTCCTTCTGCTCATGTTCCGGTATGCATCTTCTCACGATCCCGTCTGGACCTTCTTT
The DNA here is from genome assembly GCA_902687465.1 of Secale cereale. Classification (NCBI taxonomy): domain Eukaryota; kingdom Viridiplantae; phylum Streptophyta; class Magnoliopsida; order Poales; family Poaceae; genus Secale; species Secale cereale. Next base: position 547,861,912 of record LR738715.1, on the reverse strand, counting down.
GAAAAGATGTGGGTCATCCCAAAAGTAGTGCCTCAAATCATGAAAGAACTTCTTCCTTTGCTGAAATGTTAAACCTGGAGGCAAATACTTCGCAACGATAAAATTAGCATAATCTGCAAACCAAGGATCGGAAAGAGATTGTACTTTTACAACGGCAAGTTGCTCGTCTGGAAAACTGTCGTTGACTGGGATGGGATCATGCGGTATATCTTCCATCCTTGAAAGATTGTCCGCCACCGGATTGTCTTCTCCTTTCCTATCAACAATCTGCAAATCAAATTCTTGAAGAAGGAGTACCCATCTGATAAGTCTTGGCTTGGCATCCTTCTTTGTCATAAGGTACTTAATGGCAGCATGGTCAATATGAATAATAACTTTGGAATCAACAATATACTGCCTAAACTTATCACAAGCAAACACTACAGCTAAGAATTCCTTCTCTGTAGTAGCATAATTATTTTGAGCACTATCAAGGGTTTTACTAGCATAATGTATAACATTCAATTTCTTATCAACCATTTGCCCTAAAACAGCTCCAACAGCAAAATCACTAGCATCACACATAATCTCAAAAGGTAAAGTCCAGTCAGGTGGTTGTACTATAGGAGCGGTTATTAAAGCTTTCTTAAGAACTTAAAAAGCCTCCTTACAATCTTCATCAAATACAAAAGGAACGTCCTTCTGGAGAAGATTAGTGAGGGGTCTCGAAGTAGTCTTTAATAAATCTTCTATAGAAACCAGCATGACCGAGAAAACTGCGAATACCTTTGATGTCCCTTGGATAGGGCATCCTCTCAATTGCTTTGATATTGGCCTTGTCCACCTCAATTCCCCTTTCGGAAATCTTGTGACCAAGAACAATTCCTTCGTTAACCATGAAGTGGCACTTCTCCCAGTTGAGTACCAGATTTGTCTCCTCACATCTCTGCAAAACTTTATTAAGGTTGTGGAGACAATGGTCAAAGGAAGCTCCATAGACGGAGAAATCGTCCATGAAGACTTCCACAATCTCCTCACAGAAACCATGAAAGATAGCAGACATACACCTTTGAAAAGTAGCAGGGGCATTACATAAACCAAAAGGCATACGCCTGTAAGCATAAGTACCATAGGGACAAGTAAAAGCGGTCTTCTCTTGATCAGCAGTGTTAACATGAATTTGAGAGAAGCCAGAATAACCATCGAGGTAACAAAAGTGGGTATTTTTGGATAACCTTTCAAGCATTTGGTCGATGAACGGCAACGGGTAGTGATCCTTCCTGGTTGCCTTGTTCAGCTTCCTGTAATCAATACACGTTCTATATCCAATAATAATTCTCTGAGGTATTAGTTCATTCTTATCATTAGGAACCACAGTTGTACCTCCTTTCTTAGGAACACAATGTTCCGGGCTTACCCACTTACTATCAGCTATAGGGTAGATAATACCTGCGGCTAGAAGCTTGAGAATCTCAATTCTTACAACATCCATCATCTTCGGGTTCAACCGTCGTTGATGATCAACAACTGGTTTAGCATCAGGCTCAAGGTTGATAGTATGTTGACAGATAGATGGACTAATCCCCTTAAGTTCATCAAGGGTATAGCCAATTGCACCTCGGTGTTTACGAAGTACTTCCAATAGTCGCCCTTCTTCATATCCTGAAAGGTTAGAGTTGATAATAATAGGATATACTTTCTTTTCATCTAAATAAGCATACTTGAGCGTATCGGGAAGAGGTTTAAGATCGAACACCGGGTCTTCTTTTGGTTTTGATAAAATTCCCAAAGGTTCAACCGGAAGGTTGTGCTTCAGGATAGCAGGTTGTCTCAAGAATATTTCATCTAGTTCATTCCTTTCCTGCATATGCAAATCATTCTAGTGGTCCTCCATATATTGCTGCAAAGTATCATTAGGGGGAATAGCAATAGAAGCAATACTTTCAATAATTTTATCATCACTAGGTAAATCGGTACCACGAGGCTGCTTAGAGAACTTAGAAAAGTTAAATTCATATGGCTCACCATTGAATTCAACAGAAACTTTACCTTTCTTGCAATCTATTATAGCTCCACAAGTTCTGAGAAAAGGTCTACCAAAAATAATAGGACAAAAATTGTCCCTCACTGAACCAAGTACTAGAAAGTCGGTAGGGTATTTTACCTTTCCACATAGGACTTCAACGTCTCTCACAATTCCGATAGGAGAGATAGTTGCTCTGTTTGCAAGATGAATGGTAACATCAACTTCTTCAAGTTCACAAGGTGAAATCTCACCGATGATCTCTTGATAAAGTGAATAGGGGATAGCACTAGCACTCGATCCCAAATCGCATAGCCCATAATAATTGTGATCTCCTATTTTAACAGATACTACTGGAGTACCTGAAATTGGGCCTTTATTCTTGGCTGTGACAAGGTTAGTGGAAACAGCACAAAAATTTACATTGGAATCCAAAACATCATTAGTAACAAGGTCTTTAACTAATGCAACTTGAGGATCGACCTTGATCTGGTCCTCAGGCTCATCAATTCTTCTCTCACTTTTATTTATTATGCATGTCACAAGAGAGTGCTCCCTTATCCTTTCGGGAAAAGGAGGCTTTTCATATATAACTGCAGGCAAAATAGGGTCAGCAACATGAATATCAACAGGTAACTCTTTGAAAGGTTCATGATGCTGATCTCTCTTCTTTTTAAAAGAATCAACGTGAGAGGCAAAATCCTTACAGAAATCAATCATTAGATGGGAATCAAGACCAATCTTAGAGCAAAAGGTATTGAAGTAATCAGTTTTCACATAGCTCTCAATATAATCATGCTCATAATTTATAGCGGGTTCAATACCTTTATCGATTTCCCAATCTTCGGTATTCCTCTGGATCCTTTCAATGAAATCCCACCTTTCTTCAACGCTCTTTGTCTGAAATACCCCACTAGAGGAGGCATCCAGCATCTCCTTATCCTGACGAGAAAGCCTGGCATAAAAATTTGTAAGTATAATTTTCTTGGGGAGCTCATGAATAGGACATTTGAGCATTAGGGACTTCAATCTCCCCCAAGCTTGAGCAATGTTTTCTCCATCACGAGACCTAAAGTTATAGATATAGTTCCTGTCTCGATGAATTTCATGAAGAGGATAAAACTTGGTATAAAAGAGAGACATAAGCTCTTGCCAATCAAGCAAGTGTGAGTTATCGAGAAGCTTATACCAATCTGAAGCTTTATCTATAAGCGATACGGAGAACAATTTCCTCATGACAAACTCCATTGATACACCTGCAAGCTTAAATAATGAACATAGTTGTGACAGATATAGCAAGTGTTCACCGGGATGTCTGTCTCCTGCATAACGATTAGCCAAAATATAATAGATAATACCAGCTGGTATTTTATAGGGCACAATTTCAGTAGGGGGAGGAGCAACCACCACAGATGTGGGGCGTCTTCCCACAAGAAATGATCCAATAGCAAGGTTGTCCATAAGGACAAAGAGCAGCAACAGCAAAATAAAAACAGAAATATAAAAACTTCCTTACCAGCTTCACTTACCAATAGCGCTACACTCCCCGGCAACGGCGCCAGAAAACGGTACTTGATGACCCACAACCGTAAGGGATCTATTGCAGCGTTTTTGATAAGTAAGAGTGTCGAACCCAACGAGGAGCAGAAGGTATTGATAAGTGATTCTGAGCAAGGAATAACTGCAAGCACTGAAAGATAACTTTTTAGGGGTTTTCTTGATATAAGCAACAGGAAAGTAGAAGCGAGCAAAGTAAAAGGCACTAGAGAGTAACAAGTGGCCCAATCCTTTCTGAGCAAAGGAGAGGCCTAGCAACTGAACTTATAAAGGCTAAAGTGTTCTTGAGGACACACGGGAGAGGTAGTCATGTGCTTTCGCCATATTCCGTATCGGTACTATGTGATGTGTTGATAAGTGTTGAGTGGGTGGATCTATGCTAGTACACCCTCTAGACTAAGATGAGTGCACTCTTATGATTAAACACCTTGCAAGCATCCGCAAATACAAGATAGTATTTAAGGCAAAAGCCTAACCATAGCAATATGATCGATGATCCATTGTTCCCTTGTGCAAAAGCGTGCGAACTGGGGTTCAGGTTTCTGTCACTCCGGCAACCCACCGTAAGCAGTCTTTGTACACAATGTATTCCCCTAGGTCCTTAATAAGGCGAAGTGTTGAGTGTTCGACTCACACAACACCACTAGGAAAATAACAACACAACTTAAGTATCAAACAACACATATTACTTCAACATCATATGACTACTAACAACAAGACTTCTCCCATGTCCTCAAGAACTAAAGTAACTACTCACAAGACATAAAAGAGATCATGATCAGTGGAGATAGATGGATGATAAACAATCTGGACACAATGATATTTCTCCAACAAAACTCAATAGCATTCATCACAAAGTAGTAATCAACACCGATAGGGTAGAGAGGATAGATAGTACGGATTACAACACAAGTTGCAATTGTGAGATGAGATTGGATGAAGATGGAGATGGTGCTGATGTTGGGGATGATGTTGATGATGATCTCGATGATGCCCGTGACGATGGTGATGACGATGGCGATGATCTCCCCTTCCGGGAGATGATCTCCCCGGCGGAATCTGCCCGCCGGAGATGGCTTTTCTTCTCTGTAGGTTTCCGCCACGGAGCGGTGGCGGAACTCCGTAAAAACTCTCCCCTTTTTAGGGTTTATGGATGACGAGGAGTATAGAGGCCAGAGGGGGGAGCCTGGAGTGGGCCAGGGGCTCCAGGCGCCCTCCCGGCGCGGCCAGGGTGGGGGTCGCGCCAGGTGGCCGCCTGGCCATCCTGTGGCCCCCCTATGGTTGCTCTTTTGCGTATCTTCGTGATCCTTCTGGAAAATACCCTCCGTCGATTTTCAGGTAATTTGGAGGTATTCTTCTTCAGCAACTCAGCGTCCACTTTTTACCGCTGAATCCTGCATCTGCTGCTTCGGCACTGGAAAGTTGCAAACTGTGTAAAATAGGCCAAAACAACATAAGAACATCATCGTAATGTGAAATATATCAATGAATAAGGATGAATTATGATATAAAATAGTGATGCATTTTGGACGTATCACTATCTCAGAGTCAAGTCCATATTTAGTGCTAAATTCACAGAAAACATCGGTATCCATAAAAGATTTGACACAATCAAACTTAGGTGTTATACCTGACTCCTTACCTTCGTCGAGATCCCAATCTTCAGAGTTGCGTTTAATTCTTTACAATAAATCCCATTTGAATTCAATAGTCTTCATCATAAAAGAACCGGTACAAGAAGTGTGGAGCATGGAGCGATTATTGAGAGAAAGTCGAGCATAAATTTTTTGAATAATCATTCTCTTGAGAGCTCATGTTTGGGGCATGAATATAACATTGACTTAAGCCTCCCCCAAGATTGAGCGATACTTTTTCATTCGCGAGGCCAAAAATTATATATATAATTACGATCATGATGAACTTGATGAATAGGATAGAACTTCTGATGAAATTCCAACTTCAATCGGTTGTAGTTCCATGATCCAATATCATCGCATAGCCTAAACCATGTCAATGCCTCTCCCTTCAAAGATAAAGGGAAGACCTTCTTCTTGATCACATCCTCAGGCATACCTGCAAGCTTAAATAATCCTCAAACTTCATCCACATAGATTAGGTGCATATCGGGATGCAGTGTTCCATCTCCTGTAAAGGGATTAGCTAGCGGTTTCTCTATCATACCCGAAGGAATTTGAAAGCAAACATTTTCAGTAGGTTCAGTAGGTTGAGGAGCAACTATTTTCTCTACTAGTCGGGGTGAAGATACCCCGAACAAGCCTCTCAAAGGATTGAGTTCCATAGTAACAAGTGACAGTAAATTTCAGCACATTATATAAATTTTTCCTTACCAAAGGCGCTTAACTCCCCGGCAACGGCGCCAGAAAAGAGTCTTGATGACCCACAAGTGTAGGGGATGTATCGTAGTCCTTTCGATAAGTAAGAGTGTCGAACCAACGAGGAGCAAAAGGAAATAATAGGCAGTTTTCAGTAAGGTATTTTATGCAAGCACTGAAATTATCCGTAACAAATAGTTTTGTGATAAGATAATTGGTAACAAGTAATAAATAGTAAAAGAAAATAAGGTGCAGCAAGATGACTCAATCCTTTTTGTAGCAAAGAACAAGCCTGGACAAACTCTTATATGAAGGAAAGCGCTCCCAAGGACACATGGGAATTATCGTCAAGCTAGTTTTCATCACGCTCATATGATTCGCGTTCGTTACTTTGATAATTTGGTATGTGGGTCGACCGTTGCTTGGGTGATGCCCTTACTTGGAAAGTCATCCCACTTGTGAGTAACCTCTATTGCAAGCATCCGCAACTACAAAAGAAGTATTAAGGTAAACCTAACCATAGCATGAAACATATGGATCCAAATCAACCCCTTACGAAGCAACGCATAAACTAGGGTTTAAGCTTTTGTCACTCTAGAGACCCATCATCTACTTATTACTTCCCAATGCCTTCCTCTAGGCACAAACAATGGTGAAGTGTCATGTAGTCAATGTTCACATGACACCACTAGAGGAAAGACAACATACATCTTATTAAAATATCAAACGAATACCAAATTCACATGACTACTTATAGCAAGACTTCTCCCATGTCCTCAGGAACAAACGTAACTACTCACAAAGCATATTCATGTTCATAATCAGAGGGGTATTAATATGCATAATGGATATGAACATATGATCTGCCACCAAGTAAACCAACTAGCATCAACTACAAGGAGTAATCAACACTACTAGCAACCTACAGGTACCAATCTGAGGTTTTGATGCAAAGATTGGATACAAGAGATGAACTAGGGTTCGAGAGGAGATGGTGCTGGCGAAGATGTTGATGAAGATAACCCTCCCCAAGATGGGAGAGTTGTTGGTGATGACGATGGCGATGATTTCCCCCTCCCGGAGGGAAGTATCCCCGGCAGAACAGCTCCGCTGGAGCCCTAGATTGGTTCCGCCAAGGTTCCGCCTCGAGACGGTGGCGCTTCATCCCGAAAGCCTCCTTATGATTTTTTTCCAAGTCAAAACACCTCATATAGCAGAAGATGTGCATCGGGGGGCTACCAGGTGGCCCACGAGGCAGGGGCGCTCCCAGAGGGGGGGTGCCCCCCACCCTCGTGGACGGTGGGTGGCCCCCCTCCTGTACTTCTTTCGCCAGATATTTTTAATATTTTCCGAAACGGAGTTTCATGGAGTTTTAGGGCTTTTTGAGTTGTGCAGAATAGGTCGCCGATGTTTGCTCCTTTTACAGCCCAGAATTCCAGCTGTCGGCATTCTCCCTCTTCATGTAAACCTTGTAAAATAAGAGAGAGAAGGCATAAGTATTGTGATATAATGTGTAATAACAGCCCATAGTGCAATAAATATCAACATAAAAGCATGATGCAAAATGGACGTATCACCCACCCGGCCAAGAACACTATATAAAGCCTCTTCTTCCACCTCCAACCACTAACCCTAATGTCTTGTTGAGCTCCACCATTGACACACCTCATTTTGCTCAATACTCTCAATCCCTCCACCCAAACTTGTTGAAACTTTGGGGATTGGGAGAGCAAGACCCGATCTACATCTTGACCAAACCAAATCGCATTCCCCGTAACTTTTCTTCCCCATTGACTTGTTACTCTTGGAGCTTGGGCTCCTAGGCGGTTATAGGTTCCTCCGGAAGCTTCCTTGGTTGTGGCGTGCTCCGGAGAAGTTTGTACATGTGTGGTGGTCGCCTTCAAGACCAACCCCGAGTGATTCGAGGCTCATCCGTTGGGGGTGACTCGAAGGAGATTACGGCGAGTCTTCGATGGCATTCCGCAAGCTTTGGCTCTAGCACCACTCCAAACAGAGAGTAGCTCTTCCCCAAGGAAGAGTGAACTTCAGGTTAAAATCCGCGTCCTCGTCTCACTTGTGGTTAATCCTTTCCCGCACTTTACTTTGCTTTCTCTACTTGTTGGCTTGCTACTTTGTTTGTTGCGTAGCTTCTTACTTGGAGCTTGCTTGTCTTATAAGTTGCTTTCACCTAGTTGCATATCTAGTGAACCCTATGTATCTGCTAAGCCTAAAAATTGAGAAGAAAGATTAAAATTTGTAGTCTCCTATTCAACCCCCCTCTAGTCAACCGTATCGATCATTTCAATTGGTATCAGAGCCTCGTGCTCTAATATAAAGCTTTACAACCTTAGAGGATATGGTTGATCTAGCTCATGAGGGAGGTGGCGCACCCATTGTGGGGGATGGTCAAAACCTACTCCCCCC
>LR738715.1:547802574-547853586 GCA_902687465.1 Secale cereale | reverse complement strand
CCCCCCCCCCCCCCCCCCCCCCGCCGTGCCCGAGGCACTTGGTGCCCCGATCATTGCTCCCGCCGCTCCTACTAACCCGGGTGCCCCCTTGACCGTGGCCGATATTCTTTCAATGTTTGCGGACCTCAAAGCCTCTATGTTGAAAGAAGTTCGGTCCTCGATCAAGGAGGAAATTGATGCTCGCTTCAAGCCATCAACATCCGCATCAAACTCATTTGATCCAAATGCCATTCATGATGCGAATGACTCGAGAGAACCTCTGGCTTCTTTGGCTCATACTCAAGTTCCCAAGTACAATGCCGTGGAACCTTTTTACTCACCTCAACCTTTGCAACATCCTCGCATTAATCATGTGGGGCCTCCACCCCCTTGAAGGAAATATGCCCTAGAGGCAATAATAAAGTTGTTATTTATATTTCCTTATATCATGATAAATGTTTATTATTCATGCTAGAATTGTATTAACCGGAAACTTAGTACATGTGTGAATACATAGACAAAACAGAGTGTCCCTAGTATGCCTCTACTAGACTAGCTCATTGATCAAAGATGGTTATGTTTCCTAACCATAGACATGAGTTGTCATTTGATCAACGGGATCACATCATTAGGAGAATGATGTGATGGACAAGACCCATCCGTTAGCATAGCACTATGATCGTTTAGTTTTACTGCTATTGCTTTCTTCATGACTTATACATGTTCCTATGACTATGAGATTATGCAACTCCCGAATACCGTAGGAACACCTTGTGTGCTATCAAACGTCACAACGTAACTGGGTGATCATAAAGATGCTCTACAGGTGTCTCCGAAAGTATTCGTGGTGTTGGCATAGATCAAGATTAGGATTTGTCACTCCGAGTGTCGGAGAGGTATCTCTGGGCCATCTCGGTAACACACATCACAATAAGCCTTGCAAGCAAAAGACTAATGAGTTAGTCACGAGATGATGTGTTACGGAACGAGTAAAGAGACTTGCCGGTAACGAGATTGAACTAGGTATGGAGATACCGACGATCGAATCTCGGGCAAGTAACATACCGATGACAAAAGGAACAACGTATGTTGTTATGCGGTTTTGACCGATAAAAGATCTTCGTAGAATATGTAAGAGCCAATATGAACATCCAGGTTCCGCTATTGGTTATTGACCGGAGATGAGTCTCGGTCATGTCTACATAGTTCTCGAACCCGTAGGGTCCGCACGCTTAACGTTTGATGACGATCGGTATTATGAGTTTATGAGTTTTGATGTACCGAAGGTAGTTCGGAGTCCCGGATGAGATCACGGACATGACGAGGAGTCTCGGAATGTCCGAGAGGTATCTCTGGGCCCTCTCGGTAACACACATCACAATAAGCCTTGCAAGCAAAAGACTAATGAGTTAGTCACGAGATGATGTGTTACGGAACGAGTAAAGAGACTTGCCGGTAACGAGATTGAACTAGGTATAGAGATACCGACGATCGAATCTCGGGCAAGTAACATACCGATGACAAAAGGAACAACGTATGTTGTTATGCGGTTTGACCGATAAAGATCTTCGTAGAATATGTAGGAGCCAATATGAGCATCCAGGTTCCGCTATTGGTTATTGACCGGAGATGAGTCTCGGTCATGTCTACATAGTTCTCGAACCCGTAGGGTCCGCACGCTTAACGTTTGATGACGATCGGTATTATGAGTTTATGATTTTTGATGTACCGAAGGTAGTTCGGAGTCCCGGATGAGATCACGGACATGATGAGGAGTCTCAGAATGTCCGAGACATAAAGATTGATATATTGGACGACTATATTCAGACACCGGAAGTGTTCCGGAAAAGTTTCGGATTTAACTGGATTGCCGGAGGGGGTTACCGGAACCCCCTACGAGGGGGGATGGTCCATAGTGGGCCTTGAGGAAAGGAGAGAGGCAGCCCATAGAGGCTGGCCGGCGCCCCACCAGGGGATCCTAGTTGGACTAGGATTGGGGGGGGCGCCACCTCTCCCTCCTTTTTCCTTTCCCTCTCTTCCTTCTTGGTGGACTCCTACTAGGAATAGGATTGCAATCCTATTCCTAGTAGGATTGCCCTAGCCGCACCATAGGAGGCCGGCCGGCCCTCCTCCCTTGCTCCTTTATATACGGGGGCAGGGGGGCACCCAAAGAGACACAAGTTGAATTGTTCCAGCCGTGTGCGGTGCCCCCTCCACAGAAACACACCTCGGTCATACCGTCGCGGTGCTTAGGCGAAGCCCTGCGCCGGTGAATACATCATATCCGTCACCACGCCGTCGTGCTGACGAAACTCTCCCGTGAAGCTCAACTAGATCAAGAGCTCATGGGACGTCATCAAGCTGAACGTGTGCTGAACGCGGAGGTGCCGTACGTTCGGTGCTTGATCGGTTGAATCGCGAAGAAGTTCGACTACATCAACCGCGTCACTTGACGCTTCCGCTTTTGGTCTACGAGGGTACGTAGACACACTCTTCCCTCTCGTTGCTATGCATCTGGTAGATAGATCTTGCGTGATCGTAGGAAATTTTAAAATACTACGTTCCCCAACAGTGGCATCAGAGCCAGGTCTATGCGTAGATGATATGCACGAGTAGAACACAATGAGTTGTGGGCGATACTAGTCATACTGCTTACCAGCATGTCATACTTTGCTTCGGCGGTATTGTGAGATGAAGCGGCCCGGACCGACATTACGCGTACGCTTATGCGAGACTGGTTTCACCGTTACGAGCACTCGTTGCTTAAAGGTGACTGGCGGGTGTCTGTCTCTCTCACTTTAGCTGAATCAAGTGTGGCTACGCCCGGTCCTTGTGAAGGTTAAAACAACACATACTTGAAGAAACATCGTTGTGGTTTTGTATGCGTAGGTAAGAACGGTTCTTGCTAAGCCCGTAGCAGCCACGTAAAACTTGCAACAACAAAGTAGAGGACGTCTAACTTGTTTTTGCAGGGCTTGTTGTGATGTGATATGGTCAAGACATGATGAGTTATACGGTTTTGTATGAGATGATCATGTTTTGTAATGTTATCGGCAACTGGCAGGAGCCATATGGTTGTCGCTTTATTGTATGAAATGCAATCGCCATGTAATTGCTTTACTTTATCACTAAGCGGTAGCGATAGTCGTAGAAGCAATAGTTGGCAAGACGACAACGATGCTACGATGGAGATCAAGGTGTCGCGCCGGTGACGAAGGTGGTCATGACGGTGCTTTGGAGATGGAGATCAAAAGCACAAGATGATGATGGCCATATCATGTCACATATTTTGATTGCATGTGATGTTTATCTTATTATGCTTCTTATTTTGCTTAGAACGACGGTAGCATTATAAGATGATCCCTTACTAAATTTCAAGGTATAAGTGTTCCCCCTGAGTATGCACCGTTGCGAAAGTTCGTCGTGCCAAGACACCACATGATGATCGGGTGTGATAAGCTCTACGTTCAAATACAACGGGCGTAAGCCAGTTTTGCACACGCGGAATACTCGGGTTAAACTTGACGAGCCAGGCATATGCAGATATGGCCTCGGAACACTGGAGACCGAAAGGTCGAGCGTGAATCATATAGTAGATATGATCAACATAAGATGTTCACCATTGAAACTACTCCATCTCACGTGATGATCGGACATGGTTTAGTTGATTTGGATCACGTGATCATTTAGATGACCGGAGGGATGTCTATCTAAGTGGGAGTTCTTAAGTAATATTATTAATTGAACTTTAATTTATCATGAACTTAGTCCTGGTAGTATTAGCATATCTATGTTGTAGATCAATAGCTCGCGATGTTGCTCCACGTTTATTTTTTATATGTTCCTAGAGAAAACCAAGTTGAAAGATGTTAGTAGTAATGATGCGGAATTGTTCCATGATCTGAGGATTATCCTCATTGCTGCACAGAACAATTATGTCCTTGATGCACCGCTAGGTGACAGACCTATTGCAGGAGCAGATGTAGACGTTATGAACGTTTTGACAAAAGCTCGATATGATGACTACTTGATAGTTTAGTGCACCATGCTTTACGGCTTATACCCGGGACTTCAAAAACGTTTTGAAACGCCACGGAGCATATGAGATGTTCCAAGAGTTGAAAGTATTTCATACTCATGCCCGTGTCGAGAGGTATAAGACCTCTGACAGTACTTTGCCTACAAGATGGAGGAGAATAGCTCAACCAGTGAGCATGTGCTCAGATTGTCTGGGTAGTACAATTGCTTGAATCAAGTGGGAGTTAATCTTCTAGATAAGATAGTAATTGACAAAGTTCTCTAGACACTATCACCAAGTTAGTAGAACTTCGTGATGAACTATAATATGCAAGGGATGACGAAAGTAATTCCTGAGCTCTTCACGATGCTGAAATCGGCGAAGGTAGAAATCAAGAAAGAGCATCAAGTGTTGATGGTTAACCAGACCACTTGTTTCAAGTAAAGGGCAAAGGGATAGAAGGGGAACTTCAAGAAGAATGACAAGCAAGTTGTCACTCCCGCGAAGAAACCCAAAGCTAAACTCAAGCCTGAAACTAAGTGCTTCTACTGCAAAGGAAATGGTCACTACAAGGGGAACTGCCCTAGATATTTGGCGGATAAGAAGGATGGCAAAGTGAACAAAGGTATATTTGATATACAGATTATTGATGTGTATTTTACTAGTGTTCATAGGAACCCCTCGGTATTTGATATTGGTTCAGTTGCTAAAGAGTAGTAACTCTAAATGGGAGTTGCATAATGAACAGAAACTAGTTAAAGGATGAAGTGACGATGTGTATTGGAAGTAGTTCCAAGATTGATATGATCATCATCGCACACTCCCTATACTTTCGGGATTAGTGTTGAACCTAAATAAAGTGTTATTTGGTGTTTGTGTTGAGCATGAATATGATTTGATCATGTTTATTGCAATACGGTTATTCATGTAAGTTAGAGAATAATTGTTGTTCTCTTTACATGAATAAAACCTTCTATGGTCATACACCCAATGAAAATGGTTTGTTGGATCTCGATCGTGTGATACACATATTCATAATATTGAAGCCAAAAGATGCAAGGTTAATAATGATAGTGCAACTTATTTGTGGCACTGCCGTTTAGGTCATATTGGTGTAAAGTGCATGAAGAAACTCCATAGTGATGGACTTTTGGAATCACTTGATTATGAATCACTTGGTGCTTGCGAACCATGCCTCATGGGCAAGATGACTAAAACTCCGTTCTCCGGAACCGTGGAGCGAGCAACAGAGTTGTTGGAAATCATACATACTGATGTATGCGGACCAATGAGTGTTGAAGCTCGCGGCAGGTATCGTTATTTTCTGACCTTCACTGATGATTTGAGCAGATATGGGTATATCTACTTAATGAAGCACTAGTCTGAAACATTTGAAAAGTTCAAAGAATTTCAGAGTGAAGTGGAGAATCATCGTAACAAGAAAATAAGAGTTTCTACGATATGATCGTAGAGGTAAAATATTTGAGTTAGCGAGTTTGGCCTTCAATAAAACAATGTGAAATAGTTTCACTACTCACGCCACCTGGAACACCACAGTGTAATGGTGTGTCCGAACGTCATAACCGTACTTTATTAGATATGGTGTGATCGATGATGTCTCTTACCGATCTACCACTATCGCTTTTGGGGTTATGCATTAGAGATAGCTACATTCACGTTAAATAGGGCACCATCTAAATCCGTGGAGATGACACCGTATGAACTGTGGTTTGACGAGAAACCTAAGCTGTCATTTCTTTAAGTTTGGGACTGCGATGCTTATGTGAAAAAGTTTCAACATGATAAGCTCGAACCCAAATCGGAGAAGTAAATCTTCATAGGATACCCAAAAAGAAACTGTTGGGTACACCTTCTATCACAGATCCTAAGGCAAGGTCTTTGTTGCTAAGAGTGGATCCTTTCTAGAGAAGGAGTTTCTCTCGAAAGAAGTGAGTGGGAGGAAAGTAGAACTTGATGAGGTAATTGTACCTTCTCCCGAATTGGAAGGTAGTACATCACAGAAACCCGTTCCAGTGATTCCTACACCAATTAGTGAGGAAGCTAATGATGATGATCATGAAACTTCAGATCAAGTTTCTGCTGAACTTCGTAGATCAACCAGAGTTCGTTCCGCACGAGAGTGGTACGGCAACCCAGTTCTGGAAGTCATGTTACTAGACCATGATGAACCTACGAACTATGAGGAAGCGATGATGAGCCCAGATTCCGCAAAATGGCTTGAGACCATGAAATCTGAGATGGGATCCATGTATTAGAACAAAGTATGGACTTTGGTTGACTTGCCCGACGATCGGCAAGCCATCGAAAATAAATGGATCTTCAAGAGGAAGACCAACACAAACGGTAATGTTACTGTTTACAAAGCTCGACTTGTTGCGAAAGGGTTTTGACAAGTTCAAGGAGTTGACTACGATGAGACTTTCTCACCCGTAGCGATGCTTAAGTCTGTCCGAATCATGTTAGTAATTGCCGCATTTTATGAAATCTGGCAAATGGATAACAAAACTGCATTCTTTAATGGATTTATTAAAGAAGACTTGTATATGATGCAACCAGAAGGTTTTGTCAATCCTAAAGGTGCTAACAAAATGTGCAAGCTCCAGCGATCCATCTATGGACTGGTGTAAGCATCTCGGAGTTGGAATATACGCTTTGATAAGTTGATCAAAGCATATAGATTTATACAGACATGCGGTGAAGCCTGTATTTACAAGAAGTGAGTGGGAGCACTACAACCTTTCTGATAAGTATATGTGAATGACATATTGTCAATCGGAAATGATGTAGAATTTTCTGAAAAGCATAAAGGAGTGTTTGAAAGGAGTTTTTCAAAGAAAGACCTTGGTGAAGCTACTTACATATTGGGCATCAAGATCTATAGAGATAGATCAAGACGCTTGATAAGACTTTCGATGAGTACATACCTTGATAAGATTTTGAAGTAGTTCAAAATGGGTCAGTCAAAGAAGGAGTTCTTCCCTGACTTGTAAGGTGTGAAGTTGAGTAAGACTCAAAGCCAGACCACGGCAGAAAAATATAGAGAGAATGAAAGTCATTCCCTATGCCTCAGCCATAGGTTCTATAAAATATGCCATGCTGTATACCAAACATGTTGTGTACCTTGCCATGAGTTTGTCAAGGGAGTACAATAGTGATCCAGGAGTAGATCACTGTACAGCGGTCAAGATTATCCTTAGTAATTGGATGACTAAGGAAATGTTTCTCGATTATGGAGGTGATAAAGAGTTCGTCGTAAAGGGTTATGCCGATGCAAGCTTTGACACTAAATCCAGATGACTCTAAGTATCAATCTGGATGCATATTGAAAGTGGGAGCAATTAGCTAGAGTAGCTCCATGCAGAGCATTGTAGACATAGAAATTTGCGAAATACATACGGATCTGAATGTGACAGACCCGTTGACTAAACTACTCTCACAAGCAAAACATGATCACGCCTTATTACTCTTGGGTATTAATCACATAGCGATGTGAACTAGATTATTGACTCTAGTAAACCCTTTGGGTGTTGGTCACATGGCGATGTGAACTATGGGTGTTATTCACATAACGATGTGAACTATCGGTATTAAATCACATGGCGATGTGAGCTAGATTATTGACTCTAGTGCAAGTGGGAGACTGAAGGAAATATGCCCTAGAGGCAAAAATAAAGTTGTTATTTATATTTCCTTATATCATGATAAATGTTTATTATTCATGCTAGAATTGTATTAACCGGAAACTTAGTACATGTGTGAATACATAGACAAAACAGAGTGTCCCTAGTATGCCTCTACTAGACTAGCTCATTGATCAAAGATGGTTATGTTTCCTAACCATAGACATGAGTTGTCATTTGATCAACAGGATCACATCATTAGGAGAATGATGTGATGGACAAGACCCATCCGTTAGCTTAGCACTATGATCGTTTAGTTTTATTGCTATTGCTTTCTTCATGACTTATACATGTTCCTATGACTATGAGATTATGCAACTCCCGAATACCGTAGGATCACCTTGTGTGCTATCAAACGTCACAACGTAACTGGGTGATCATAAAGATGCTCTACAGGTGTCTCCGAAAGTATTCGTGGTGTTGGCATAGATCAAGATTAGGATTTGTCACTTCGAGTGTCGGAGAGGTATCTCTGGGCCCTCTCGGTAACACACATCATAATAAGCCTTGCAAGCAAAAGACTAATGAGTTAGTCACGAGATGATGTGTTACGGAACGAGTAAAGAGACTTGCCGGTAACGAGATTGAACTAGGTATAGAGATACCGACGATCGAATCTCGGGCAAGTAACATACCGATGACAAAAGGAACAACGTATGTTGTTATGCGGTTTGATCGATAAAGATCTTCGTAGAATATGTAGGAGCCAATATGAGCATCCAGGTTCCGCTATTGGTTATTGACCGGAGATGAGTCTCGGTCATGTCTACATAGTTCTCGAACCCGTAGGGTCCGCACGCTTAACGTTTGATGACGATCGGTATTATGAGTTTATGAGTTTTGATGTACCGAAGGTAGTTCGGAGTCCCGGATGAGATCACGGACATGACGAGGAGTCTCGGAATGTCCGAGACATAAAGATTGATATATTGGACGACTATATTCGGACACCGGAAGTGTTCCGGAAAAGTTTCGGATTTAACTGGATTGCCAGAGGGGGTTACCGGAACCCCCTACGAGGGGGGATGGTCCATAGTGGGCCTTGAGGAAAGGAGAGAGGCAGCCCATAGAGGCTGGCCGGCGCCCCACCAGGGGATCCTAGTTGGACTAGGATTGGGGGGGCGCCACCTCTCCCTCCTTTTTCCTTTCCCTCTCTTCCTTCTTGGTGGACTCCTACTAGGAATAGGATTGCAATCCTATTCCTAGTAGGATTGCCCTAGCCGCACCATAGGAGGCCGGCCGGCCCTCCTCCCTTGCTCCTTTATATACGGGGGCGGGGGGGCACCCAAAGAGACACAAGTTGAATTGTTCCAGCCGTGTGCGGTGCCCCCCTCCACAGAAACACACCTCGGTCATACAGTCGCGGTGCTTGGGCGAAGCCCTGCGCCGGTGAATACATCATATCCGTCACCACGCCGTCGTGCTGACGAAACTCTCCCATGAAGCTCAACTGGATCAAGAGCTCGTGGGACGTCATCAAGCTGAACGTGTGCTGAACGCGGAGGTGCCGTACGTTCGGTGCTTGATCGGTTGAATCGCGAAGAAGTTCGACTACATCAACCGCGTCACTTGACGCTTCCGCTTTCGGTCTACGAGGGTACGTAGACACACTCTTCCCTCTCGTTGCTATGCATCTGGTAGATAGATCTTGCGTGATCGTAGGAAATTTTAAAATACTACGTTCCCCAACACCCCTTTGAAAGCTAATGTGTTTGCTAAGTGGAAGCTAGATATGGAGTCTTACATGCGCAATGCTTCAACTCAACTGTGGTGAATTATGGTCAATGGTTTCAACCCCAAGGACCCAATGAATCTCACTCCAAGGGAAGCCGTTGATGACCAACTCAATGCAACCGCACACAACATGTTGCGCACCGCTGTGACTGAAGACTATAGTGGCTCCATTGCTCTGCTTAAAACCGCAAAGGAAATTTGGGATTGTCTTGAGGAGGCTCTCGAAGGAGATGAAGCATTTCGAAGATCTCGATTGGCTTTGCTCAAGCAAGAAGTCAATCTCTTTGTGAGGAATGAGGGTGAGTCCGCGGAAGAGGTTTACCGAAGGTTGAAGTCCCTTGTGCTGAACTTGAGAACCTTTGGGTGCACTTAGGCAAATGATGACTTCATCAAGGACAAGTTCATAAATGCTATGGTTCTCACGGAACATACCATGGTCATGATGATACATCAGCATCCAGATTATCACAAGTTGACCGCGGCTCGAGTTGTTTCCACTTTCTCAACTCATGTTCTTTTGGAAACCAAGTCCAAGAAGACCCTTGCAATAGCTCAAGCAACCAAGAACTCCAATCTTGCTTTGAAGGCCAAGAAAGTGATAAGCCAATCCTCAAGGGATGAAGAAGTGAGTGAAGAGATAAGTGAGGAAGATATTGACACCTCGTGCTCGGCAAATAATTTTTCAGAAGACTTGGCCCTCTTAGTCAAGAAGTACTCGAGGACCATGGCAAACAAAAGGGAAGAATCTTCAAGGAAGATCTTTTGGATGAAGGAAATGCTACAATTGTGATAGCCCAAGACACTTTGTACATGATTGTCCATATGAGAGACGTGAAGACAAGTCTGAGAAGCTTGTGCTAAAGAAGAAGAAGTTCACCAAGTTTGCAAAGAGGAAGGATGACAAGGCTCTTGTTCATTAAGAATACATGTCCGGAGATGAAGATGACGGTGATGATGATCAAGTGGGCACGGCCGCCATTTCCATGCATGCCACTACCTCCTCCTCCACCACCGGACTCTTCAATTCTCCAAATGAGGACAAGCCTTTCACTCATCGGTGCCTCATGGCCAAAGAGGTAAAAACAAAGTCCAAATCTAAGAAACCCGACATCTACACTCCCAATGTCTCATGTGAGATAGTGGAGGATGAGTGTGATGAGAGAGTGGATAATGATGAGGAATCCTTAATGGCTTTCATGAAAACTCTTCATGGTGAAGCTCGTGCTCGTTTTGGCGATCTCCTTAAGTCACTTGCCGAGCACGATGACTTTATTGAGAATGTTGAAAACCCCCTTATAGAGGAAAAAGAGAGAGTTGATCTCCTCGAGCACGAACTTAATGAAGAGAGTGTCATGAGAGCATCTCTTGAGGAAGCCTTCTCGGCTCATCAAATTGACTTTGTTAAAACCAATGATGCTTTGCAACTTGCTCTTAAGAACAAAGATGCTCTTAATGTTAGAGTTGAAAAGCTTCTAGTTGATCACACGAGGCTTTTTTGAGGAACATGAGCTCCTTGTGACTAGTTCCAAGGTTGTCAAAGGTGACCTCATTGCCCTAACCAATTCTTATGCTCAACTAAAAGCTACAACCATTAAGGCCCTCACTTCCGTACCTCATATAGATTTAAATGATGATGCTTGTACGGCTAACTTTGTTCATGATTGCATCTCCCTCCAAGAGGAGAATAAGAAGTTGAAGGCTCAAATTGAGAAAGGGCTTGTGTCATGCATCCAAGGGGAGAAAAACCTAAACGGCCTCTTGAGCAACCAAAAGGAGTGTGTTGCCAAGGAGGGAGTTGGGTTTGATCCCGCAATTAAGAATGGTAAGAAAAAGAAGAAGAAGAACAAGAAGAAGATCGGCCCGACTCCTTCCCCTCCCAAAAGATAGTGTTTGTGCAAGAAGGGCACAAGGAGAAGGAGAACGAAAAGGAGGGTGTTGGGAGTGGCAAGGTCATTAGGGACAAGGCCATTCCCAAGAATTTTGCCGGCAAGAACAATCCATCTTATGTCCTCATGAGAGGAGATGATCGATATACCTTTGCAAAATTTGTTGGGACTAACTATGATGATTATGCTTGGACTATTTGGGTCCCCAAGACCCTTGTTGCTAACTCACCAGGACCCATTTCAAAATGGGTACCTATAACCAAAGCTTTATTCTTGTAGGACTATGTCTCCAGTGGAACTCAATGGGTGATCGATAGTGGATGCACAAATCATATGACCAGAGAAAGGGAGATGCTTGTGGAGTTCGTTGATTCACTCAAGGCCTCTTCGAACATCTCTTTTGGTGACAATAGCAAGGGAAAGGTATTGCGTTTGGGCAAGGTGGTAATCTCTAATGATTCATCACATGCAAATGTCATGCTTGTCCAATCCCTTCACTACAATTTACTTTCAACTATTCAATTGGCTCGTGCCGGTTATGGTTCACATTTTGGTGAATTCCATGTGACCGTCTTTAAGAGAAGCAATCTTAAAGTGGTCTTTCTTGGGCATGTTGAACACAACCTTTACGTGGTTGATTTCTCAAAAGAGAAAACTCATCTTGCAACATGCCTAATGGCCAAGGCCGATGTGGGATGGCTATGGCACCGTAGGCTAGCTCACGTGGGCATGAGAAATTTACAAGCTCTCTTAAAGGGGGAGCACATCCTTGGACTAACCAATGTGTCTTTTGCCAAAGATCATCCTTGTAGTGCTTGCATTGCCGGGAAGCTTCATGAAAAAGCTCATAAAGTGAAGACTATCATCACCACCTTGAGGCCCCTTGAGCTTATCCACTTGGATCTTGTTGGGCCTTCAACATATGATAGTTTGGGAGGGAGGAGGTATTGCCTTGTCATTGTTGATGACTTCACAAGATACACTTGGGTGTTCTTTCTCAACACCAAAGATGAAACTCAAGAAACCTTCATCAACTTTGCCAAAGAAGCTCAACGTCAACATAATTGTGAGATCAGGGCAATTCAAAGTGACAATGGCATCGATTTCAAGAACTATACAATGGATGAATTCTTGAGTGAAGAAGGGATCAAGCACCAATATGCCACACCATACACTCCCCAACAAAATGGTGTTGCGAAGAGGAAGAATCAGACTCTTATTGAGATGGCTAGGACCATGCTTGATGAGTACAAGTCTCCATACAAGCTTTGGGCCGAAGCCATCAACACCGCATGCCATGCTTCAAACCGTCTTTACCTTTGCAAGCTCAATAAGAAGACCCCTTATGAGCCCCTAATCGGGAGAAATCCTAACGTCACATACGTTCGGGTATCCGGTTGTAAGTGATTCATTTTAACAAAAAATCCTGGTTAGCTAAATTGGAGTCTAGAACTTATGAGAGCATATTTGTTGGATATGCATCAAACTCTCATGCTTACCGAGTTCTCAATAAATCCATCGGATGCATTGAGGAAACCGTAAATGTGGAGTTTGATGAAGATAACGGCTCCCAAGGGGAGCAAATTGTTCCTAGTGTTGTAGGTGATGAGGCTCCTTCACAAGCTATAAGGACGATGGGGTAGGTGATACGTCTCCAACGTATCTATAATTTTTTATTGTTCCATGCTATTATATTATCCTTCTAGGAAGTCTTTTGGGCTTTTATATACACTTTTGTATGATTTTTGGGACTAACCTATTAACCCAGAGCCCAGTGCCAGTTTCAGTTTTTCTCCTGTTTTAGGGTTTTATAGAAAAGGAATATCAAACGGAGTTCAATTGACGTGCCAATTTTTGATGATTTTTTCTGGACCAAAAGAAGCCCCCAAAGTAAAAGAGTTGGGCCAGGAGAGCCACGGGCTGCCCACGAGGGTGGGGGGCACGCCCTGGGCAGGGGGCGCGCCCTCCTATCTCGTGGACAGCCCAGAAGCCCCCCTGACTTGTGCCCTACGCCAAAAAATCCTATAAATACTGAAACCTTCGGAAATTAACCTAGATCGGGAGTTCCGCCGCTGAAAGCCTCTGTAGCCACCTAAAACCAATCTACACCCGTTCTGGCACCCTGCCGGAGGGGGGGAATCCCTCTGCGGTGGCCATCTTCATCATCTTGGCGCTCTCCATGACGAGGAGGGAGTAGTCCACCCTCGGGGCTGAGGGTATGTACCAGTAGCTATGTGTTTGATCTCTCTCTCGTGTTCTTGAGATGGCACAATCTTGATGTATCGCGAGCTTTGCTATTATATTTGGATCTTATGATGCTTCTCCCCCTCTACTCTCTTGTAATAGATTGAGTTTTCCCTTTGAAGTTATCTTATCGGGTTGAGTCTTTAAGGATTTGAGAACACTTGATGTATGTCTTGCGCGTGTTTATCTGTGGTGACAATGGGATATCATGTGATCCACTTGATGTATGTTTTGGTGATCAACTTGCGGGTTCCGTGACCTTGGGAATCTATTCATAGGGGTTGGCACACGTTTTCGTCTTGACATTCCGGTAGAAACTTTGGGGGACTCTTTGAAGTTCTATGTGTTGGTTGAATAGATGTTTCCGAGATTGTGTGATGCATATCGTATAATCATGCCCACGGATACTTGAGGTGATAATGGAGTATCTAGGTGACATTAGGGTTTTGATTGATTTGTGTTTGAAGGTGTTATTCTAGTACGAACTATATGATAGATTGAACGTTACTACGGACTCTTGAATAGATCGATCAGAAAGAATAACTTTGAGGTGGTTTCGTACCCTACCATAATCTCTTCGTTTGTTCTCCGCTATTAGTTATTTTGGAGTGACTCTTTGTTGCATGTTGAGGGCTAGTAATATGATCCAATTATATTATCCTTGTTGAGAGAACTTGCACTAGTGAAAGTATGAACCCTAGGCCTTGCCTACTATCATTGCAACACCGTTTATGCTCACGTTTACCTTTAGTTACCTTGCTGTTTTTATATTTTCTTATTACAAAAACCTATATCTACCATCCATATTGCACTTGTATCACCATCTCTTCGCCGATCTAATGCACCTATACAATTTACAATTGTATTGGGTGTGTTGGGGACACAAGAGACTCTTTGTTATTTGGTTGCAGGGTTGTTTGAGAGAGACCATCTTCATCCTACGCCTCCCACGGATCGATAAACCTTAGGTCATCCACTTGAGGGAAATTTGCTACTATCCTACAAACCTCTGCACTTGGAGGCCCAACAACGTCTACAAGAAGAAGGTTGTGTAGTAGACATCAAGCTCTTTTCTGGCGCCATTGCCAGGGAGGTGACTGCTTGAAGGTATATCTTTAGATCTTCCAATCGAATATTTTAGTTTCTTGTTTTATCACTAGTTTAGTTTATAAAAGAAAACTACAAAAAATGGAATTAAGGTTACCTCGTATGCTTCATCTTTTTAATGTCTTTCATGAAAATGATGGGAAGGAAAATTGTGCTCAAGTACAAGAATAAGAATTACATAGAATGCTTGGCATAAAATATGTGCATGATGAGCATGATTGCAATGTTGTTAGTATGAATTCTTTGAATACCCATGATGCTAATGATATGCAAAGCCACAAGCTTGGGGAAGCTATGTTTGATGAAGTTGATATTTTTAGTCCCCCATGTTTTGATGAGCAAATTTATTATGATGAAACCATGCCTCCTATTTATGATGATTATATTGATGAAAGTGGATTTGGTGAGGTCATGACTTTATTTAGTGATGAATCCACTATTTCGGAAGAGGTTCCAATTGATTATGAGAACAAAGTTGCTATATATGATGATTATTGTGATGACTTGTATGCTATTAAGAATAATGATAACCATGAAACTTTTCATCATGATTTTAATTTTCATTTGGATTATGCTTCACATGATAGTTATTTTGTTGAATTTGCTCCCACTACTATGAATGAGAAGAATTTTGCTTATGTGGAGAGTAGTAATATTTCTATGCAAGTAGATCATGAAACGAATGCTTTATGTGCTGGTTATATTGTTGAATTCATTCATGATTCTACTGAAAATTATTATGAGAGAGGACCATATGCTTGTAGTAATTGCAATAATATCAAGTTTCCTCTCTATGTGCTTAAAGTTTCAAAGTTATGCTATTTTTGCCTTCCTATGCTAGTTGATTATCATTCACATAAGTTGTTTGCTCACAAAATCCATATGCATAGGAAGTGGGTTAGACTTAAATGTGCTAGTCATATTCTTCATGATGCTCACCTTATGTTTCGATTCTTATTTTTTATGCGAGCATCATTGAAATCATCATGCCTAGCTAGGGGCATTAAACGATATCGCTTGTTGGGAGGCAGCCCAACTTTATTTTAGTTTCTTTGTTTTTGCTTCTGTTTGGGAATAAATATTGCATCTAGCTTCTGTTTAGATGTGGTTTTATGTTTTAGTTAGTGTTTGTGCCAAGTAGAACCTTTGGGAAGACTTGTGTGAAGTTTATATGATCTTGCTGTGAAAAACAGAATCGTTAGTGCTCGCTAGAATGGTCATCAGATTTTACCGGAGCGTGTTATTTAGTTGATTCTTTTTGCAGAAGATTAATAGACAAATTCCTCACGTTTACCAATTTAGTTTGAATTTTTTGGAGTTACAGAAGTATGCGAAACCTGCAGATTACTACAGATTGTTCTGTTTTTGACATATTCTGTTTTTCGTGTGTTGTTTGCTTATTTCAATGCATCTATGAGTAATATTGGGAAGTATGAACCATTGAGAAGTTGGAATACAGTAGGTTTAACACCAATATAAACAAAGAATGAATTTATTGTAGTACCTTTGAGTAGTGTTTTGCTTTCTTATACTAACAGGGCTCACGAGATTTTTGTCTAAGTTTTGTGTTGTGAAGTTTTCAAGTTTTGAGTATTGCTTTGATGGACTATGGAACAAAGAGTGGAAAGAGCCTAAGCTTGGGGATGCCCATGGAACCCCAAGGTAAAATTCAAGGACAACCAAAAGCCTAAGCTTGGGGATGCCCCGGGAAGGCATCCCCTCTTTCGTCTTTATCCATCGGTAACTATACTCGGAGCTATATTTGTATTCACCACATGATATGTGTTTTGCTTGGAGCGTCAATTTATTTTAGTTTTTTTTTGCTTGCTGTTTGAATAATATCCCAAGATCTGAAGTTCTTAAATGTTAGAGAGTCTTCACATAGTTACATAATTATTCAACTACTCATTGATCTTCACTTGTATCTTTTGCAGTAGTTTGTCATTTGCTCTAGTGCTTCACTTATATCTTTTAGAACACGGCGGTGGTTTTATTTTGAAGAAATAGATGAACTGTCATGCTTCACTTATATACTTTTGAGAGTCTATTAGAACAGCATGGTAATGTGCTTAGGCTATAAAACTAGTCTTCACATGATAGACATCCAATATCAATGTAGTAAAAACTTTCACACTAAGTGCATTGATATGATGAGAAGTTGGATGCTTGATAATTGTTTTGAGATATGAGGATAGTGATATTAGAGTCATGCTAGTGGAGTTATTATGAAATTGAGAAATGCTTGTGTTAAGGTTAGTGATTCCCGTAGCATGCACGTATGGTGAACCGCTATGTGACGAAGTTAGAGCATGAGGTATTTGTAAAGTGTCAACCTTTGTGTGGAGGTCGGGGGCGCGCGATGGTTAACTCCTACCAACCTCCCCCCTAGGAGCATGCGTTGATTGCTTTGTTTTGATGACTCGTAGATTTTTGCAATAAGTATATGAGTTCTTATGACTAATGTTGAGTCCATGGATTATACGCATTCTCACCCTTCCACCATTGCTAGCCTCTCTTGTACCGCGCAACTTTCGCCGGTACCATACACCCACTATATATCCTTCCTCAAAACAGCCACCATATTATTCCTCAAAACAGCCACCATACCTACCTACATTGTCATTTCCATAGCCATTCCGAGATATATTGCCATGCAACTTTCCACCGTTATGTTCATATGACACGCTTCATATTGTCATATTGCCATGCATGATCATGTAGTTGACATCGTATTTGTGGCAAAGCCACCATGCATAATTTTTCATACATGTCACTCTTGATTCATTGCACATCCCGGTACACCGCCGGAGGCATTCATGTAGAGTCATACTTTGTTCTAGTATCGAGTTGTAATATCGAGTTATAAATCAATATAAGTTTGATGATATTGATTATTAGAGCATTGTCTCGTGTGAGGAAACAAAAAAACAAAAAAAATATAAAGGCCAAATAAAAAAGGAGATGGCCCAAAAAATAGAGAGGGGCTAAAAAAAAGAGGAAAGCCCCTCCAAAAAATGAGAGAAAAGAGAGAAGGGACAATGCAACTATCTTTTTCCACACTTGTGCTTCAAAGTAGCACCATGTTCTTCATTATAGAGAGTCTCATGTTTAGTCACTTTCATATACTAGTGGGAATTGTCATTATAGAACTTGGCTTGTATATTCCAACAATGGGCTTCCTCAAATGCCCTAGGTCTTCGTGAGCAAGCAAGTTGGATGCACACCCACTAGTTTCTTTTGTTGAGCTTTCGTACTTATTTAGCTCTAGTGCATCCGTTGCATAGCAATCCCTACTCACTCACATTGATATCTATTGATAGGAATCTCCATAGCCCGTTGATACGCCTAGTCGATGTGAGACTATCTCCCTCCTTTTTGTCTTCTCCACAACCACCTCTCTATTCCACCCATAGTGCTATGTCCATGGCTCATGCTCATGTGTTGTGTGAAAGTTGAAAGGTTTGAAAGAGTATGAAAACAAGTGCTTGGCTGAAATCGGGGTTGTGCATGATATGAATATTTTGTGTGATGAAGAGGGAGCATAGCCAGACTATATGATTTTGTAGGGATAACTTTCTTTAGCGATAGTATATTGAGAAGACAAGATTGCTTTGCTAGTATGCTTGAAGTATTATTATTTCTTATGTCAATATAGACTTTTCTCTTGAATCTTTCAGATCTGAACATTCATGCCACAATTAAGAGAATTACATTGAAAATTATGTTAGCTAGCATTCCACATCAAAATTCCGTTTTATCATTTACCTACTCGAGGACGAGCAGGAATTAAGCTTGGGGATGCTGATACGTCTCCAACGTATCTATAATTTTTTATTGTTTCATGCTATTATATTATCCTTCTAGGATGTCTTTTGGGCTTTTATATACACTTTTATATGATTTTTGGGACTAACCTATTAACCCAGAGCCTAGTGCCAGTTTATGTTTTTCTCATGTTTTAGGGTTTTACAGAAAAGGAATATCAAACGGAGTCCAATTGATGTGCCAATTTTTGATGATTTTTTCTGGACCAAAAGAAGCCCCCGAAGTAAAAGAGTTGGGCCAGGAGAGCCACGGGCTGCCCACGAGGGTGGGGGTGCGCCCTGGGCAGGGGGGCACGCCCTCCTATCTCGTGGACAACCCAGACGCCCCCCTGACTTGTGCCCTACGCCAAAAAATCCTATAAATACTGGAACCTTCGGAAATTAACCTAGATCGAGAGTTCCGCTGTCGAAAGCCTCTATAGCCACCGAAAACCATTCTACACCCGTTCTGGCACCCTGCCGGAGGGGGGGAATCCCTCTCCGGTGGCCATCTTCATCATCTTGGCGCTCTCCATGACGAGGAGGGAGTAGTCCACCCTCGGGGCTGAGGGTATGTACTAGTAGCTATGTGTTTGATCTCTCTCTCTCTCTCTCGTGTTCTTGAGATGGCACGATCTTGATGTATCGCGACCTTTGCTATTATAGTTGGATCTTATGATGCTTCTCCCCCTCTACTCTCTTGTAATGGATTGAGTTTTCCCTTTGAAGTTATCTTATCGGATTGAGTCTTTAAGGATTTGAGAACACTTGATGTATGTCTTGCACGTGTTTATCTGTGGTGGCAATGGGATATCATGTGATCCACTTGATGTCTGTTTTGGTGATCAACTTGCGGGTTCCGTGACCTTGGGAATCTATTCATAGGGGTTGGCACACGTTTTCGTCTTGACTTTCCGGTAGAAACTTTGGGGGACTCTTTGAAGTTATATGTGTTGGTTGAATAGATGTTTCCAAGATTGTGTGATGCATATCGTATAATCATGCCCACGGATACTTGAGGTGACAATGGAGTATCTAGGTGACATTAGGGTTTTGACTGATTTGTGTCTTAAGGTGTTATTCTAGTACGAACTCTATGATAGATTGAACGTTACTACGGACTCTTGAATAGATCGATCAGAAAGAATAACTTTGAGGTGGTTTCGTACCCTACCATAATCTCTTCGTTTGTTCTCCGCTATTAGTTATTTTGGAGTGACTCTTTGTTGCATGTTGAGGGCTAGTAATATGATCTAATTATGTTATTCTTGTTGAGAGAACTTGCACTAGTGAAAGTATGAACCCTAGGCCTTGCCTACTATCATTGCAACACCGTTTATGCTCACGTTTACCTTTAGTTACCTTGCTGTTTTTATATTTTCTTATTACAAAAACCTATATCTACCATCCATATTGCACTTGTATCACCATCTCTTCGCCGAACTAGTGCACCTATACAATTTACCATTGTATTGGGTGTGTTGGGGACACAAGAGACTCTTTGTTATTTGGTTGCAGGGTTGTTTGAGAGAGACCATCTTCATCCTACGCCTCCCACGGATTGATAAACCTTAGGTCATCCACTTGAGGGAAATTTTCTATTGTCCTACAAACCTCTGCACTTGGAGGCCCAACAACGTCTACAAGAAGGTTGTGTAGTAGACATCAATAGGCTACATTCTTCCACAAGAAACACCCCAAGTCCAAGTAGAAGAAGAAGGAGTAAGAGCCCCTCTTGTGGAGTCTCGACAAGGGAAGTCATCACCGACACATATTGAATAAGATGCTACGGGAGAGCATGAATCTATGGAAGAACAAGATCAAGTCCCTCATATTCCCGAGCATGATCAAGAGCAAGATCCTTCAAGTGATGAAGAACCAATTAGTGAGGCTCAAGATCAAGCTCAAGTTCGTGATCAAGATCAAGATCAACCCCAACCACAAGTGTCTTCATCTTCGTCACTTCCCAATGTGCGAGAACCCGTGGTTGCTAAGAGAAGGGTGTCTCCGGGGCTAAAGCAATCTCAAGAGCAAGCTTCTTCATCAAGTCCAAAACCAAGTGAAGAAGAGCTTGACCTCAAAGAGCTAAAAGTGGATGCCAAGCTAAAACATCTTCAACATCTCACCGAGAACATCTATGGAAGCATCAAAAAGGGGGTAACTACTCGTAGACGTTTGGCAAACTTTTCTGAACATCACTCGTTTGTCTCTTTTGTCGAGCCCCTTAAGGTGGAAGATGCACTTGACGATCCAGATTGGGTAGATGCCATGCATGAAGAACTCAATAACTTCACTCACAACAAAGTGTGGACCCTTGTGGAAAGACCCAAGGAATATCATAATGTCATTGGAACAAAGTGGATTTTCAAGAACAAACAAGATGAACATGGCCAAGTAATAAGGAACAAGGCAAGGTTAGTGGCACAAGGTTTCACCCAAGTTGAAGGTTTGGACTTTGGTGAAACTTTTTCCCCCATTGCCCGTCTCGAATCCATTCACATCTTGCTTGCTTATGCATCTCATCATGATTTTAAATTATATAAAATGGATGTGAAGAGTGCATTTATTAATGGTCCTCTTAAGAAGTTGGTGTATGTCAAGAAACCTCCCGGCTTAGAAGACCCCGATCACCCCTCTCACGTTTATGAACTCCATAAGGCTCTCTATGGACTCAAACAAGCACCTCGTGCTTGGTATGATCACCTTGCAGCGTTCCTAAGCGAGAAAGGGTTCCAGATTGAGGTAATAGATTCCACTCTCTTCACGAAGAGGGTAAAAGGAGAGTTGTTTGTCTGCCAAATATATGTTGATGATATTATCTTTGGGTCCACTAACCATGCTATTAACGTTGAGTTTGAGAATCTTATGACTAAGGAATTTGCTATGAGCATGATGGGAGAGTTGAAGTTCTTCCTCGGTTTTCAAGTGAAGCAATTGAGAGGAGGAACCTTCATCAACCAATCGCGTTATATTCAAGACATGCTCAAGAGGTTCAAGATTCAATGTGTCAAGCCAATGAAGACACCCATGCCCAAAAATGGTTAACTTATCTTGATCCCAATGGTAAAGAAGTGGATCAAAAGGTATATCGCTCTATGATTGGTTCCTTACTTTACCTTTGTGCATCTAGGCCAGATATTATGTTGAGAGTGTGTATGTGTGCAAGATTTCAATCCGCTCCTAAGGAGAGCCACTATTCGACGGTGAAAAGAATCCTTCCATATTTGGTTCATACCCCAAACTTAGGCCTTTGGTATCCCAAAGGATCATCATTTGAGATAATGGGATACTCAGATTTGGATTGGGCCGGAGACAAGGTTAACCGCAAGTCCACTTCTGGTTCATGCCAATTCCTAGGGAGATCGTTGGTAAGTTGGTCTTCAAAGAAGCAAAATTGTATATCTCTCTCTACGGCCGAAGCCGAGTACATTGCCGCCGGAAGTTGTTGTGCTCAATTATTATGGATGAGGCAAACTTTGATGAATTATGGTGTCAAATGTGACAAAGTGCCTCTTTGGTGTGACAATGGAAGTGCAATCAAGATCGCCGAGAATCCGGTTCAACATAGCAAGACAAAGCATATTGAGATTCGCCATCATTTCATTAGAGACCATGTGGCCAAGGGAAACATTGAGTTACTCCATGTCAACACCGAGAATCAATTAGCCGACATCTTCACCAAGCCACTTGAAGAAGCAAGATTCCGCGAGTTAAGGCATGAGCTAAATATCATGGATATAAGTAACTTGGGATGAAATTATTGCTCATACTCACATACTCTTGTATTATCTTGCTTAGATGTAGGCACATGTCTAGGGGGAGCTAGCTCAACTCATGAGCTATCTTATCTTAGAAGTGCTTCAATCAAACAAAATCTTTCATATTAGCCACTTTAGGTGGTACTTATGCTTCAAAGATGAGTATTGGTCTTGGGCCCAAGGTTCATATCTTCGTGGTGCCATACCAAATATACTCAAACATGGTGGCTTCGACCACCGCCCTCCCTTGAGGGTTGTGTCCGTGTTTGTTTCGTGTATGTGGTGTGTTGTTTCCTATCCTTTATCTCTAGTTTTATTTGGTTGGTTTGTGTTTCTCGTTTCTCTTTTGGTACGAGTGCTACTCATATACCCTTCTCATAATTGATAGGACTTCTCTCGCGGCGTATTCAAAAATATAGACCGAGTGCTTTCCGAAGACAGGGTAAGAGTTTACACTCGGCCGAAACCTTCAAAAAGGCCCTCATGTCAAAATTCCTGAATACCCCGTGCCCACGGGCCTGTACGGTGCCCACGGGCTCGGTACCGTGTGCATAGGACCCCCGTGCGCACGGGGCTCTCTTAGCACGTGCGCACGGGGTCTGCGGTTTCTGGCCCTAAAGAGGCGGGGCGTGGGGGGACTCTGGTTCATTCCCACCCATTCACCCACTCCACTCCCCAGGAATCCTCCAGCACCACCGTCGTCGCCTCCGCTCGCCGGAGCTCCTCTGGGCTTCGTCGGGCTCCTTTCTCCGTGGATCTTCTTCGTGATGGGTTCCTCCTCCTGTTGGTCCTGTCCCCTTGTTCTCCCTCCATGGATGCCTATCAAGTTTTCTATTTATAGGGTTTCTTTGCTCCTTAGATTAGTTTGGCCCTCCTCTCTAGGTAGTGCTTAGGTGCATAGTTTCTCTAGGTTCCCTGCTGCACTCACACCCCAATCCCGATCTGGAAGTGGCTGCCGCTGCGAGACGCCCATGTCCACTGAGTGTTTGAACCCCATGCGCACGGGGTATCCAGGGGATTTTCATCTGCATTTCTACCTATTCCAATGCCATCTATCTTGCACTTGTACTCATTTGTGTTTCGTGCTTTGTGTTGTTGGGTTCTCGTGTGTGTTTCAGACTCCGCTGACAAGAGGGCCGAGCTTCGTCGCAAGCGCCCAAAAGGAGGATCCAAGGAATTCACAGTTGCTCGTCGCCAACCGTCAGAAGGCTTGGGGCAGGGGTCTGATACGTCTCCAACGTATCTATAATTTTTGATTGTTCCATGCTATTATATTATCTATTTTGGATGTTTAATGGGCTTTATTATGCACTTTTGTATTATTTTTGGGACTAACCTACTACCCAGGGCTAGTGCAAATTGTTGTTTTTTACCTATTTCAGTGTTTCGCAGAAAAGGGATATCAAACGGAGTCCAAATGGAATGAAACCTTCGTGAGGATCATTTTTGGAGCAAACGCAAACCAGAAAACTTGGAGTACATGCACGGGAAGCCATGAGGCAGGAGGGCGCGCCCAAGGAGGTAGGCGCCCCCCACCCTCGTGGGCCCCTCGTAGCTCCACCGACATACTTATTCGTCCTATATATACTCATATACCCTAAAAACATCCGAGAGGACCACGAAACCCTAATTCCACCGCCGCAACCTTCTGTACCCGTGAGATCCCATCTTGAGGGCTTTTCCGAAGCTCCACCAGAAGGGAAATCGATCACGGAGGGCTTCTACATCAACACCATAGCCTCTCCGATGAGTTATGAGTAGTTTACCACAGACCTTCGGGTCCATAGTTATTAGCTAGATGGCTTCTTCTCTCTCTTTGGATCTCAATACAAAGTTATCCTCGATCTTCTTGGAGATCTATTCGATGTAATACTTTTTGCGGTGTGTTTGTCGAGATCTGATGAATTGTGGGTTTATGATCAAGATTATCTATGAACAATATTTGGTTCTTCTCTGAATTCTTATATGCATGATTTAAATATCTTTGCAAGTCTCTTTGAATTATCAGTTTGGTTTGGCCTACTATATTGATCTTTCTTGCAATGGGAGAAGTGCTTAGCTTTGGGTTCAAGCTTGCGGTGTCCTTTCCCAGTGACAGCAGGGGCAGAAAGGCATGTATTGTATTCTTACCATCGAGGATAAAAAGATGGGGTTTATATCATATTGCATGAGTTTATCCCTCTACATCATGTCATCTTGCTTAAAGCGTTACATTGTTCTTATGAACTTAATACTCTAGATGCATGCTGGATAGCGGTCGATGTGTGGAGTAATAGTAGTAGATGCAGAATCCTTTCGGTCTACTTGTCACGGACGTGATGCCTATATACATGATCGTGCCTAAATATTCTCATAACTATGCGCTTTTCTATCAATTGCTCGGCAGTAATTTGTTCACCCACCGTAGAATTTGCTATCTTGAGAGAAGCCACTAGTGAAACCTATGGCCCCTGGGTCTATCTTCCATCATATTAATCTTCCATCAATTAGCTATCTTTTATTATGCAATCTTTACTTTTCAATCTATACAACAAAAATACCAAAAATATTTATCTTATTATCTCTATCAGATCTCATTTTTGCAAGTGGCCGTGAAGGGATTGACAACCCCTTTATCGCGTTGGTTGCAAGGTTCTTATTTGTTTGTGCAGGTACGAGGGATTTGAGTGTAGTCTCCTACTGGATTGATACCTAGGTTCTCAAAAACCGAGGGAAATACTTACGCTACTTTGCTGCATCACCTTTTCCTCTTCAAGGAAAAACCAACGCATGCTCAAGAGGTAGCAAGAAGGATTTCTGGCGCCGTTGCCGGGGAGATTTATGCCAAGTCAAGTCAAGATTTGTCTCCCGTCAACCTACCAATTTATGGCACCGTTGCCGGGGAGATTTACGCCAAGTCAAGTCAAGATTTGTCTCCCGTCAACTTGCCAATTTCTGGCGCCGTTGCCGGGGAGATCTACGCACAAGTCATATACTAAGTACCCATCACAAACTCTTATCCCTCGCATTACATTATTTGCCATTCGCCTCTCGTTTTCCTCTCCCCCACTTCACCTTTGCCGTTTCATTCGCCCTTTTTTGTTCGCCTCTTTTAGCTTGCCTCGTGTGTGTCCGTGTGTTTTTCGGTTGCTTTGCCATCATGGCTAGTCCTTTATCTACTCCTTTGTTTCCCGAGTTTGAAGTTCTCCACTTCAAACAAAGTCAAGTAGAAAACTTAAAAGATGCTTGGTATAGGATGATGGAATCTTATCGTAATTGCACCTTAGAGGTAAATTTTAGAATTCTACTTCGCAATTTTTATGTTGGACTAAATATGTCCCATAGACAACTCTTGGACTGCGTTGCCAAAGGAAATTTTATCGAAATTGATCCTAGTATTGCGCATGAAATTATAGAGGGAATAGTAGGAACACTACCTCAACAAAAGGGGTTACATACCCAAAAAGAGACACAAGTTTTTGAGAAAATTTGCGAAGTAACGAAATTTTTACAAAAGTCAATTGAACCTCTTAAGAGTGTTAGCGGAAATCTTCACCGCATGAATATGTTGATCACCCTTTGCAATAAGCGGTTGGATTCTTTAGATCTAATTTTTTTTTGAATATGAAGGGAAATAGAAAGAACCTCCCGGATTCGAGGATGACCATGCTAAAAAAAATTAAAAACCAAAGATGGCAATACCTAGATCTATTCTTGTATCGTGCCTAGCTAGGGGCGTTAAACGATAGCGCTTGTTGGGAGGCAACCCAATTTTATTTTCTTTGCTTTTACTTATGTTTAGTAATAAATAATTTATCTAGATTCTGGTTAGATGTGGTTTTGTGTTTTAATTAGTGTTTGTGCCAAGTAGAACCTTTGGGAAGACTTGGGTGAAGTCTTTGCGATCTTGCTGTAAAAAATAGAAACTTTTGTGCTCACGAGATTAGCTACCATTTTTACTAGAGAGTGATTTTAAGTTGATTCTTTTTGCAGATGATTAATAGACAAATTCCTGACGTCCACCAATTTATTTCAGAATTTTTAGAGTTACAGAAGTATTCGAAAGTTACAGATTGCTAGAGACTGTTCTGTTTTTGACAGATTATGTTTTTCGTGTATTGTTTGCTTATTTTGATGAATCTATGAGTAGTATTAGGGGTATGAACCATAGAGAAGTTGGAATACAGTAGGTTTAACACCAATATAAATAAAGAATGAGTTCATTACAGTACCTTAAAGTGGTGGTTTGTTTTCTTATACTAACGGTGCTCACGAGATTTTCTGTTGAGTTTTGTGTTGTGAAGTTTTCAAGTTTTTGGGTAAGGATTTGATGGATTATGGAACAAAGAGTGGAAAGAGACTAAGCTTGGGGATGCCCAAGGCACCCCAAGGTAAAATTCAAGGACAACCAAAAGCCTAATCTTGGGGATGCCCCAGGAAGGCATCCCCTCTTTCGTCTTCGTCTATCGATAACTTTACTTGATACTATATTCTTATTCACCACATGATATGTGTTTTGCTTGGAGCGTCTTGTATGATTTGAGTATTTTCCTTTTAGTTTACAACAATCATCCTTGTTGTACACACCTTTTTAGAGAGACACACATGAATTGGAAGTCATTAGAATACTCTATGTGCTTCACTTATATCTTTTGAGCTAGATAGTTTTGCTCAAGTGCTTCGCTTATATCTTTTTAGAGCACGGCGGTGGTTTTATTTTATAGAAATTATTGATCTCTCATGCTTCACTTATATTATTTTGAGAGTCCTTTAGAACAGCATGGTAATTTAATTTGGTTATAAAATTAGTCCTAATATGATAGACATCCAAGATGGGTATAATAAAAACTTTCATATAAAGTGCATTGAATATTATGAGAAGTTTGATACTTGATGAGTGTTTTGAGATATAAGGATGGTGATATTAGAGTCATGCTAGTAGAATAGTTGTGAATTTGATAAATACTTGTGTTGAGGTTTGCAAGTCCCGTAGCATGCACGTATGGTAACCGTTGTGTGACAAATTTGAAGCATGAGGTATTTCTTTGATTATCATCCATTGTGTGGAGGTCGGGATCGCGTGATGGTTAGCTCCTACCAACCCTTCCCCTAGGAGCATGTGTGTAGTACTTTGTTTTGATGACTTGTAGATTTTTGCAATAAGTATGTGAGTTATTTATGACTCATGTTGAGTCCATGGATTATACGCACTCTCACCCTTCCACCATTGCTAGCCTCTCTTGTACCGCGCAAATTTCACCGGTACCATACACCCACCATATACCTTCCTCAAAACAGCCACCATACCTACCTATCATGGCATTTCCATAGCCATTCCGAGATATATTTCCATGCAACTTTCCACCGTTCCATTTATTATGACACGCTTCATCATTGTCATATTGCCATGCATGATCATGTAGTTGACATCGTATTTGTGGCAAGGCCACCATGCATAATTTTTCATACATGTCACTCTTGATTCATCGCACATCACGGTACACCGCCGGAGGCATTCATATAGAGTCATATTTTGTTCTAGTATCAGGTTGTAAATAATTAGAAGTGTGATGATCATCATTATTGGAGCATTGTCCCGAAAAAAAGAAAGGCCAAAAAAAAGAAGGGAAAGGCCAAAAAAAAGGAGAAAGGCCAAAGAAAAAAAGGAAGGCCCAAAAAAAGAAGAAGAAAAGAAAAAAAGGGACAATGTTACTATCTTTTTTCCACACTTGTGCTTCAAAGTAGCACCATGGCCTTAATGATAGAGAGTCTCTTGTTTTGTCACTTTCATATACTAGTGGGAATTTTTCATTATAGAACTTGGCTTGTATATTCCAATGATGGGCTTACTCAAATGACCTAGGTCTTTGTGAGCAAGCAAGTTGGATGCACACCCACTTAGTTTCTTTTGTTGAGCTTTCATACATTTATAGCTCTAGTGCATCTGCTGCATGGCAATACCTACTCACTCACATCGATATCTATTGATGGGCATCTCCATAGCCCATTGATACGCCTAGTTGATGTGAGACCATCTTCCTCCTTTTGTCTTCTCCACAACCACCACTCTATTCCACATATAGTGCTATATCCATGGCTCACGCTCATGTATTGCATGAAAGTTGAAAAAGTTTGAAAAAAATGAAGTATGAAACAATTGCTTGGCTGAAACTGGGGTTGTGCATGATTTGTGTATTTTGTGTGACGAAGATGGAGCATAGCCAAACTATATGATTTTGTAGGGATGAACTTTCTTTGGCCATGTTATTTTGAGAAGACATAATTGCTTTGTTAGTATGCTTGAAGTATTATTACTCTTATGTTAATATTAAACTTTTGTCTTGAATCTTTCGGATCTGAACATTCATGCCACAATAAAGAAAATTACATTAAGAATTATGTTGGGTAGCATTCCACATCAAGAATTCAGTTTTTATCATTTACCTACTCGAGGACGAGCGGGAATTAAGCTTGGGGATGCTTGATACGTCTCCAATGTATCTATAATTTTTGATTGTTCCATGCTATTATATTATTTGTTTTGGATGTTTAATGGGCTCTATTATGCACTTCTATATTATTTTTGGGACTAACCTACTAACCCAAGGCCTAGTGCAAATTGTTGTTTTTTTGCCTATTTGAGTGTTTCGCAGAAAAGGGATATCAAACAGAGTCCAAATGGAATGAAACCTTCGTGAGGATCGTTTTTGGAACAAACGCAACCCAGAAGACTTGGAGTACACGCCAGGGAAGCCATGAGGCAGGAGGGCGCGCCCAGGGGGTACGCACGCCCCCACCCTCGTGGACCCCTCGTAGCTCCACCGACATACTTCTTCATCCTATATATACTCATATACCCTGGAAACATCTGAGAGCACCACGAAACCCTAATTCCACCGCCACAACCTTCTGTACTCATGAGATCCCAACTTGGGACCTTTTCCGGAGCTCCAACGGAGGGGAAATCGATCACTGAGGGCTTCTACATCAACACCATAGCCTCTCCGATGAGTTGTGAGTAGTTTACCATAGACCTTCGG
The DNA here is from genome assembly GCA_902687465.1 of Secale cereale. NCBI lineage: Eukaryota > Viridiplantae > Streptophyta > Magnoliopsida > Poales > Poaceae > Secale > Secale cereale. The sequence goes on along the minus strand of LR738715.1, from coordinate 547,824,337 downwards.
GTCCATAGTTATTAGCTAGATGGCTTCTTCTCTCTCTTTGGATCTCAATACAAAGTTCTGCTCGATCTTCTTGGAGATATATTCGATGTAATACTTTTTGCTGTGTGTTTGTCGAGATCTGATGAATTGTGGGTTTATGATCAAGATTATCTATGAACAATATTTGGTTCTTCTCTGAATTCTTATATGCATGATTTAAATATCTTTGCAAGTCTCTTCGAATTATCAGTTTGGTTTGGCCTACTAGATTGATCTTTCTTGCAATGGGAGAAGTGGTTAGCATTGGGTTCAATCTTGCGGTGTCCTTTCCCAGTGACAGCAGGTGTTGGGGAACGTTGCATGGAAAACAAAAAAATTTCTCTACGTTCACCAAGAACAATCTAGTAGATGCAACTACGAGGGGAGAGTAGGATCCACATACCCTTGTAGATCGCTAAGCGGAAGCGTTAAGAACGCGGTTGATGGAGTCGTACTCGCCGCGATTCAGATCGCTGAAGATCCAAGCACCGAAGCAACGGTGCCTCCGCGTTCTTCACACGTACGGCTCGGGGACGTCTCCTCCTTCTTGATCCAGCAAGGGGTGGAGGAGAGGTTGATGGAGAACCGGCAGCACGACGGCGTGGTGGTGATGGTGTAGAAGAATTCCAGCAGGGCTTCGCCTAAGCACCGCGGGAGAAGAAGATGTTATGGGAGAGGGAGGGCAGCACCGAGGCACGAACTTGTGTTGGCTGCCCTCCCTCTACCTCTCTATATATAGGGGGAAGGAGGAGAGGGGGGCGCCCTAGGGTTTCCCCCTAGGGGGCCGGCGGCCAGGGCAAGGGGGGGGCGGCGGCCAAGGCAGGGGGGGCGGCGGCCAAGGGCCAGCCCTAGGGTTTCCCCCCCTAGGCGCCTTGCCCCCCAAGCCAGGGGGTGCGGCTGCCCTAGGAGGGTCCACCTCCCCTTGCGCATGAGGAGAGGGCCCAGGGGGGGCGCACAGCCCTATGAGGGCTGTGGTGTCCCCCCTTGTGGCCCATTAGGCCCAGAAACACTTCCGGGACCCCCGAAACCCTTTCCGGTACTCCGCCGATTTCCCGATGCTCCCCGGAACACTTCCGGACTCCGAAACCTTTCATCCTATATATCAATCTTCGTCTCCGGACCATTCCGGAGACCCTCGTCATGTCCGGGATCTCATCCGGGACTCCGAATAACCTTCGGTAACCATGCACTATTCTCACTAACAACCCTAGCGTCACCGAACCTTAAGTGTGTAGACCCTGCGGGTTCGGAAACCATGTAGACATGACCGAGACACTCCCAGGTCAATAACCAATAGCGGGATCTGGATACCCATATTGGTTCCCACATGTCTCTCGATGATCTCATCGGATGAACCACGATGTCAAGGATTCAGGCAATCCCGTATACAATTCCCTTTGTCTCGTCGGTATGTTACTTGCCCGAGATTCGATCGTCGGTATCTCTATACCTAGTTCAATCTCGTTACCGGCAAGTCTCTTTACTCGTTACCGTAATACATAATCCCGTGACCAACTACTTAGTCACTTTGAGCTCATTGAGATGACGTATTACCGAGTGGGCCCGGAGATACCTCTCCGTCACACGGAGTGACAAATCCCAGTCTCGATCCATGTCAACTCAACAGACACCCTCGGAGATACCTGTAGAGTACCTTTATAGTCACCCAGTTACGTTGCGACGTTTGGCACACACAAAGCACTCCTACGGTGTCAGTGAGTTACATGATCTCATGGTCATAGGAACTTATACTTGACATGCAGAAAACTATAGCGATAACTGAACACGATCAAAAGCTATGTTTAACGTTTGGGTCTCGTCCATCACATCATTCTCCTAATGATGTGATCCCGTTATCAAATGACAACTCATGTCTATGACCTGGAAACCGCGGTCATCTTTGATCAACGAGCTAGTCCTGTAGAGGCTCACTAGGGACACAAAGTCTGTCTATTTATCCACACATGTATTTGAGTTTCCAATCAATACAATTATAGCATGGATAATAAACGATTATCATGAACAAGGAAATATAATAATAACTCTTTTATTATTGCCTCTAGGGCATATTTCCAACAGTCTCCCACTTGCACTAGAGTCAATAATCTAGCATTACAAGGTAATGAATCTAACACCCATAGAGTCTTGGTGTTGATCGTGCTTAGCCCGTGGAAGAGGCTTAGTCAACGGATCTGCAACATTCAAATCCGTGTGTACTTTGCAAATGTTTGTGTCCTCCTCCTTGACTGAATCGCGGATGGAATTGAAGCGTCGCTTTATGTGTCTGGTCCTCTTGTGAAACCTTGGTTCCTTGGCTAGAGCAATGGCACCAGTGTTGTCACAGAACAGAGTCATTGGGTTCAGTGCACTAGGCACAACTCCAAGATCTGTCATGAACTCCTTCATCCAGACACCTTCCTTTGCCGCCTCCGAGGCAGCTATATACTCCGCTTCACATGTAGAATCAGCTACCACGCTCTGCTTGGAACTGCACCAGCTTACCGCTCCCCCGTTGAGAATATATACGTATCCGGTTTGAGACTTAGAGTCATCCGGATCAGTGTCAAAGCTTGCATCGACGTAACCCTTTACGACGAGCTCTTGATCACCTCCATAAATGAGAAACATATCCTTAGTCCTTTTCAGGTACTTTAGGATATTCTTGACCGCTGTCCAGTGATCCATACCAGGATTACTTTGAAACCTTCCGGCCATACTTATGGCAAGGCTGACATCTGGTCTTGTGCATAGCATTGCATACATGATAGAGCCTATGGCTGAAGCATAGGGGACGACACTCATCTTTTCTCTATCTTCCGCAGTCACTGGGCACTGAGTCTTACTCAACTTTGTACCTTGCAATACTGGCAAGAACCCCTTCTTGGATTGATCCATTTTGAACTTCTTCAAAACTTTATCAAGGTATGTGCTTTGTGAAAGTCCTATCAAGCGTCTTGATCTATCTCTATAGATCTTGATGCCCAATATGAAAGCAGCTTCACCGAGATCCTTCATTGAAAAACTCTTGTTCAAATACCCCTTCACGCTATCCAAAAATTCTATATTGTTTCCAATCAGCAATATGTCATCCACATATAATATTAGAAACGCTATAGAGCTCCCACTCACTTTCTTGTAAATACAAGCTTCATTGTAAACTTGTATAAACCCAAACGCTTTGATCACCTCATCAAAGCGAAGATTCCAACTCCGAGATGCTTGCACCAGCCCATAAATGGAACGCTGGAGCCTGCATACTTTGTCAGCATTCTCTGGATCGACAAAACCTTCCGGTTGCATCATATACAACTCTTCCTTAAGAAAACCGTTAAGGAACGCCGTTTTGACATCCATCTGCCAAATTTCAGAATCGAAATATGCAGCTATTGCTAACATGATTCGAACGGATTTAAGCATCGCTACGGGTGAGAAAGTCTCATCGTAGTCAATCCCTTGAACTTGTGAAAAACCCTTTGCCACAAGTCGAGCTTTATACACGGTGACATTACCGTCAGCGTCCGTCTTCCTCTTAAAAATCCATTTATTCCGAATGGCCTTCCGCCCTTCAGGTAATACTTCCAAAGTCCATACTTTGTTTTCATACATGGATCCCATCTCGGATTTCATGGCCTCTAACCATTTGTCGGAATCCGGGCTCACCATCGCTTCTCCATAGCTCGTAGGTTCACCGTTGTCTAACAACATGACCTCCAAGACAGGGTTACCATACCACTCAGGTGCAGTGCGTACCCTTGTCGACCTACGAGGTTCGGTAGTAACTTGATCAGAAGCTCCTTGATCATCATCATTGGCTTCCTCTTCAACCTCTGCAGGCTCCACAAAAACATCTTTCTGTGCTGCGCTACTCTCTGGTTGAAGCAGAGGTTCAATAACCTCATCAAGTTCTACCTTCCTCCCACTCAATTCTTTCGAGAGAAACTCCTTCTCGAGAAAGGACCCGTTCTTAGCGACAAACACTTTGCCCTCGGATCTGAGATAGAAGGTGTACCCAACTGTTTCTTTTGGGTATCCTATGAAGACACATTTGTCCGCTTTGGGTTCGAGCTTTTCTGGCTGAAGCCTTTTGACATAAGCATCGCAACCCCAAACCTTGAGAAAAGACAACTTAGGTTTCTTACCAAACCACAGTTCATACGGTGTTGTCTCAACGGACTTAGATGGAGCCCTATTTAAAGTGAATGCAGCTGTCTCTAACGCATATCCCCAAAACGATAGTGGCAAATCGGCAAGAGACATCATAGAACGTACCATATCTAATAGGGTTCGATTACGACGTTCGGACACACCATTACGCTGTGGTGTTCCGGGTGGCGTCAACTGTGAAACAATTCCACATTTTCTTAAGTGATCACCAAGCTCATAACTCAGATATTCTCCCCCTCGATCAGATCGTAGGAACTTGATCTTCTTGTTACGATGATTTTCTACTTCACTCTGAAATTGCTTGAACTTTTCAAAAGTTTCAGACTTATGCTTCATCAAGTAAATATACCCATATCTACTTAAGTCGTCAGTGAAGGTGAGAAAATAACGATATCCACCGCGCGCCGTTACACTCATCGGACCGCACACATCAGTATGTATGATTTCCAATAAGTCACTTGCCCGTTCCATTGTCCCTGAAAACGGGGTCCTTGTCATCTTGCCCATGAGGCACGGCTCGCACGTGTCAAGTGATTCAAAATCAAGAGACTCCAAAAGTCCATCAGCATGGAGCTTCCTCATGCGTTTCACGCCGATATGACCGAGACGGCAGTGCCACAAGAAAGTGGTATTATCATTATCTACTCTACATCTTTTGGCATCAATGTTATGAACATGTGTATCATCACTATCGAGATTCAATAAGAATAAACCCCTAGCTTCGGGTGCATGACCATAAAAGATATTACTCATATAAATAGAACAACCATTATTCTCTGACTTAAATGAGTAACCGTCTCGCAATAAACAAGATCCAGATATAATGTTCATGCTTAACGCAGGCACTAAATAACAATTATTCAGGTTCATAACTAATCCCGATGGTAATCGAAGAGCGAGCGTGCCGACGGCGATCACATCAACCTTGGAACCATTTCCCACGCGCATCATCACTTCGTCCTTCGCCAGCCTCCGTTTATTCCGCAGTTCCTGTTTAGAGTTGCAAATGTGAGCAACCGAACCGGTATCAAATACCCAGGCACTACAACGAGAGTTGGTAAGGTACACATCAATAACATGTATATCACATATACCTTTGTTGTTGTTGGCCCCCTTCTTGTCCGTCAGATACTTGGGGCAGTTCCGCTTCCAGTGGCCGTTCCCCTTGCAATAGAAACACTCAGTCTCTGGCTTGGGCCCAGCCTTGGGTTTCTTCACTGGATTAGCAACTGCTTTGCCACCCTTCTTAGAGTTACCCTTCTTGCCCTTGCCATTCTTCTTGAAACTGGTGGTTTTATTGACCATCAACACTTGATACTCCTTCTGGATGTCTGCCTCAGCGACTTTCAGCATTGAAAACAGCTCGGCGATGGTTTTATTCATCCCTTGCATGTTGTACTGCTGCACGAAGCTCTTGTAGCTTGGAGGGAGTGACTGGAGAATTCTGTCAATGATAGCTTCATCCGGGAACACAAGTCCCAGATCAGCTATGCGGGTATAGTACCCAGACATCTTCAGTAAGTGCTCACTGACAGACGAATTCTCCTCCATCTTGCAAGCAAAGAATTTATCGGTGGTCTCATACCTCTCGATCTTAGCATTCTTTTCAAAGATGAACTTCAACTCCGTGTACATCTCATATGCACCATGACGTTCAAAACGCCTTTGAAGTCCTCCTTCCAAGCCGTACAACATGGCACATTGCACTATCGAATAGTCATCCGAACGTGTCTGCCAGACGTTCAAAACGTCCGCAGGGGCTGTTGGAGCGGGGGGGTCACCTAGCGGTGCATTTAGGACATAAACCTTTTGGGCAGCTGTGAGGATGATCCTCAGATTGCGGAGCCAGTCCACAAAGTTGCTCCCGTCATCTTTCAGTTTAGCTTTCTCTAGGAACGCATTAAAATTCAGGGGAGCTACTGCGCGAGCCATCTACAACCAAAAATTTGCAAAGACATTTTAGACTATTGTTCATGATAAGTGAGTTATTACCTAATCAAATTAATTATAACTCCCACTCAAATTGACATCCCTCCGGTCATTCGAGCGTGACATGATCCAAATTCACCAACCCAAGTCCGATCATCACGTGAGATGAGGTGGTGTCAATGGTGAACATCAACATGTTGATCATATCTACTATATGACTCATGCTCGACCTTTCGGTCCTCCGTGTTCCGAGGCCATGTCTGTACATGCTAGGCTCGTCAAGTCTAACCCGAGTGTTCTGCATGTGCAAAACTGGCTTGCACCCGTTGTATGCGAACGTATGGCTCCTGCCGGTTGCCGTATGCATCGACATGCAAGTCGATATTAACTATTACAACATGATCATCTCATACATCAAAATATATCTCATCATGTCATTGGCCATATCATATCACATACATACCCTGCAAAAACAAGTTAGACGTCCTCTAATTTGTTGTTGCATGTTTTACGTGGCTGCTATGGGTATCTAGCAAGAACGCTTCTTACCTACGCAAAACCACAACGGTGATATTCAAGTTGCTATTTAACCTTCTACAAGGACCGCCTTGTTCTATTCCGATTCAACTAAGATAGGAGAGACAGACACCCGCCAGCCATCTTATGCAACAAAAGTCACATGTCTGTCGATGGAACCGGTCTCATGTACGTGGACATGTAAAGTTGGTCCGGGCCGCTTCATCCCATAATACCGCTGAATCAAGAAAGACTAAGGAGGGCAGCAATTTAAACATCAACGCCACAAACCCTTTTGTGTTCTACTCGAGAAAGCATCTACGCAAGATCCTAGCTCATGATGCCACTGTCGGGGAACGTTGCATGGAAAACAAAAAAATTTCTCTACGTTCACCAAGATCAATCTAGTAGATGCAACTACGAGGGGAGAGTAGGATCCACATACCCTTGTAGATCGCTAAGCGGAAGCGTTAAGAACGCGGTTGATGGAGTCGTACTCGCCGCGATTCAGATCGCTGAAGATCCAAGCATCGAAGCAACGGTGCCTCCGCGTTCTTCACACGTACGGCTCGGGGACGTCTCCTCCTTCTTGATCCAGCAAGGGGTGGAGGAGAGGTTGATGGAGAACCGGCAGCACGACGGCGTGGTGGTGATGGTGTAGAAGAATTCCAGCAGGGCTTCGCCTAAGCACCGCGGGAGAAGAAGATGTTATGGGAGAGGGAGGGCAGCACCGAGGCACGAACTTGTGTTGGCTGCCCTCCCTCTACCTCTCTATATATAGGGGGAAGGAGGAGAGGGGGGCGCCCTAGGGTTTCCCCCTAGGGGGCCGGCGGCCAGGGCAAGGGGGGGGCGGCGGCCAAGGCAGGGGGGGCGGCGGCCAAGGGCCAGCCCTAGGGTTTCCCCCCTAGGCGCCTTGCCCCCAAGCCAGGGGGGGTGCGGCTGCCCTAGGAGGGTCCACCTCCCCTTGCGCATGAGGAGAGGGCCCAGGGGGGGCGCACAGCCCTATGAGGGCTGTGGTGTCCCCCCTTGTGGCCCATTAGGCCCAGAAACACTTCCGGGACCCCCGAAACCCTTTCCGGTACTCCGCCGATTTCCCGATGCTCCCCGGAACACTTCCGGACTCCGAAACCTTTCATCCTATATATCAATCTTCGTCTCCGGACCATTCCGGAGACCCTCGTCATGTCCGGGATCTCATCCGGGACTCCGAACAACCTTCGGTAACCATGCACTTTTCTCACTAACAACCCTAGCGTCACCGAACCTTAAGTGTGTAGACCCTGCGGGTTCGGAAACCATGTAGACATGACCGAGACACTCCCAGGTCAATAACCAATAGCGGGATCTGGATACCCATATTGGTTCCCACATGTTTCTCGATGATCTCATCGGATGAACCACGATGTCAAGGATTCAGACAATCCCGTATACAGTTCCCTTTGTCTCGTCGGTATGTTACTTGCCCGAGATTCGATCGTCGGTATCTCTATACCTAGTTCAATCTCGTTACCGGCAAGTCTCTTTACTCGTTACCGTAATACATAATCCCGTGACCAACTACTTAGTCACTTTGAGCTCATTGAGATGACGTATTACCGAGTGGGCCCGGAGATACCTCTCCGTCACACGGAGTGACAAATCCCAGTCTCGATCCATGTCAACTCAACAGACACCCTAGGAGATACCTGTAGAGTACCTTTATAGTCACCCAGTTACGTTGCGACGTTTGGCACACACAAAGCACTCCTACGGTGTCAGTGAGTTACATGATCTCATGGTCATAGGAACTTATACTTGACATGCAGAAAACTATAGCGATAACTGACACGATCAAAAGCTATGTTAACGTTTGGGTCTCGTCCATCACATCATTCTCCTAATGATGTGATCCCGTTATCAAATGACAACTCATGTCTATGACCTGGAAACCGCGGTCATCTTTGATCAACGAGCTAGTCCTGTAGAGGCACACTAGGGACACAAAGTCTGTCTATTCATCCACACGTGTATCTGAGTTTCCAATCAATACAGTTATAGCATGGATAATAAACGATTATCATGAACAAGGAAATATAATAATAACTCTTTTATTATTGCCTCTAGGGCATATTTCCACTGTTGGGGAACGTTGCATGGGAAACAAAAATTTTTCCTACCGTTCACCAAGATCAATCTAGTAGATGCAACTACGAGGAAGGAGTGTGATCTACGTACCCTTGTAGATCGCTAAGCGGAAGCGTTATGAACGCGGATGATGGAGTCGTACTCGTCGCGATTCAGATCGCCGAAGACCTAGCACCGAAGCAACGGTGCCTCCGCGTTCTTCACACGTACGGCTCGGGGACGTCTCCTCCTTCTTGATCCAGCAAGGGGTGGAGGAGAGGTTGATGGAGAACCGGCAGCACGACGGCGTGGTGGTGATGGTGGAGAAGAACTCCAGCAGGGCTTCGCCTAAGCACCGCGGGAGAAGAAGATATGACGGGAGAGGGAGGGCAGCACCGAGGCACGAACTGTGTTGGCTGCCCTCCCTTTGCCCCACTATATATAGGGGGGGTGGAGAGGCTAGGGCGCCCTAGGGTTTCCCCCTAGGGGCCGGCGGCCAGGGCAAGGGGAGGAGGGGCGGCGGCCAGGGCAGGGGGAGGCGCCCAGGCCCTAGGGTTTCCCCCCTAGGTGCCTTGCCCCCCAAGCCCAAGGGGTGCGGCCAGCCCTAGGGGGTCCCACCCCCTTAGCCGCATGGGGAGAGGGCCCAGGGGGGGCGCACAGCCCCGTGAGGGCTGTGGTGTCCCCCCTTGTGGCCCAATAGGCCCAGAACACCTTCCGGACCCCCCGAAAACCTTCCCGGTACTCCGCCGATTTCCCGATGCTCCCCGGAACACTTCCGGTACTCCGAAACCTTTCATCCTATATATCAATCTTCGTCTCCGGACCATTCCGGAGACCCTCGTCATGTCCGGGATCTCATCCGGGACTCCGAACAACCTTCGGTAACCATGCACTCTTCTCACTAACAACCCTAGCGTCACCGAACGTTAAGTGTGTAGACCCTGCGGGTTCGGAAACCATGTAGACATGACCGAGACACTCCCAGGTCAATAACCAATAGCGGGATCTGGATACCCATATTGGCTCCTACATGTTTCTCGATGATCTCATCGGATGAACCACGATGTCAAGGATTCAGGCAATCCCGTATACAGTTCCCTTTGTCTCGTCGGTATGTTACTTGCCCGAGACTCGATCGTCGGTATCTCTATACCTAGTTCAATCTCGTTACCGGCAAGTCTCTTTACTCGTTACCGTAATACATAATCCCGTGACCAACTACTTAGTCACTTTGAGCTCATTGAGATGACGTATTACCGAGTGGGCCCGGAGATACCTCTCCGTCACACGGAGTGACAAATCCCAGTCTCGATCCATGTCAACTCAACAGACACCCTCGGAGATACCTGTAGAGTACCTTTATAGTCACCCAGTTACGTTGCGACGTTTGGCACACACAAAGCACTCCTACGGTGTCAGTGAATTACATGATCTCATGGTCATAGGAACTTATACTTGACATGCAGAAAACTATAGCGATAACTGACACGATCAAAAGCTATGTTTAATGTTTGGGTCTCGTCCATCACATCATTCTCCTAATGATGTGATCCCGTTATCAAATGACAACTCATGTCTATGACCTGGAAACCGCGGTCATCTTTGATCAACGAGCTAGTCCTGTAGAGGCTCACTAGGGACACAAAGTCTGTCTATTCATCCACACATGTATTTGAGTTTCCAATCAATACAATTATAGCATGGATAATAAACGATTATCATGAACAAGGAAATATAATAATAACTCTTTTATTATTGCCTCTAGGGCATATTTCCAACAGCAGGGGCATCAAGGCACGTATTGTATTGTTTCCATCGAGGATAAAAAGATGGGGTTTATATCATATTGCATGAGTTTATCCCTCTTCATCATGTCATCTTGCTTAAAGTGTTACTCTGTTCTTATGAACTTAATACTCTAGATGCATGCTGGATAGTGGTCGATGTGTGGAGTAATAGTAGTAGATGCAGAATCATTTTGGTCTACTTGTCACGGACGTGATGCCTATATACATGATCATGCCTAGATGTTCTCATAACTATGCGCTTTTCTATCAATTGCTCGGCAGTAATTTGTTCACCCACCGTAGAATTTGCTATCTTGAGAGAAGCCACTAGTGAAACCTATGGCCCCTGGTCTATCTTCCATCATATTAATCTTCCATCAATTAGCTATATTTTGTTTTGCAATCTTTACTTTTCAATCTATGAAAAAATACCAAAAATATTTATCTTATTATCTCTATCAGATCTCACTTTTGCAAGTGGCCGTGAAGGGATTGACAACCCCTTTATCGCGTTGGTTGCAAGGTTCTTATTTGTTTGTGCAGGTACGAGGGATTTGAGTGTAGTCTCCTACTGGATTGATACCTTGATTCTCAAAAACTGAGGGAAATACTTACGCTACTTTGCCGCATCACCCTTTCCTCTTCAAGGGAAAACCAACGCATGCTCAAGAGGTAGTAGGGTTTGGGTCTGGGCAGGGCCGTGTTCGCCGTGCTGCCTCCAAGCGGCCTGTTGTTGAGGCCTACGATGAGTCTGGCGAAGAGTATGACTCGCAAGATGATGCTCGCTATGTCAACCCCAACGATGCTGACGAGATAGAAGAAGAGGATGATCGTGTAGATGAGGATGAAGAGGAGGAAGAGGAGTCTAGTCCCAAGCAAGCCATTCCGGGCGGGCGTGACCTCCGGAATATGCCTCTTGCCAAGTGGACCAAGCCAGAGCTTTGGGATGAGAGACAGAGCCATCCTTATGCGGCTGCCACTGGTTTGGGTGTGGATCCCCGTTTCAAGAACGAGTTTCAGCAGAGAGTCTATCATGAGCTTCTCATGACCAAGTCAAAGAAGTTTGCTCCTCACAAGAAAGTTAACACTGAGCGTCTGCGCGACAATGATCATCTGTATCTTGGTGTGTACTCAGCTCTTGGAAGATTGGGTCTCATTCCGTTTGTCACATTCAACCATCCCTACAATGAAGATCTGGTGATGCAGTTCTTTGCAACTTTGTTTTTCTCAAATGAATCTGAGCGCACTCTCACTTGGATGTCCGAGACGTATCGGTACTCCGCTCCTATGTCTAAGTTCTCAGAGATCATTCCTTATCCATTCTTTGATGAAGAGGCTGCATCTGATGAGTTTGGGAGACTTCGAGAAAGTGGGCATCGCACTAAGGATGAGATTTCTTTTGCATACAAGTAAGAGAAGTCATTTGTCACTAGGTCAATCAAAGATCTTTTGCCTCTCTATGACACCATGCGCCATATCTTGAGATATACACTCACTCCTAAGGCCGGTGATTCCCACAACATTCGAAGCTCCTTGTTGGATATTCTTGTGTACCTGCATCAGAAGAAGAGGGTGGATGTTCTGGATTTCATTTTCTATGAGCTTCGTCGATGTGTTCAAGAGAACAAGTCATTGATTTATGCTCCATTCATTCAGGCTTTGATCGAGACCGTCTGCCCAGCCAAGTACATTGCCTCGTTCAAGACTTCTATTCCCAAGCGCAACCAACTGGACCCCAGCTGCTCCTGCTCCATATGTGCCTTTCAAGAGGGGCGCAATCCTAGGCCTGAGGATCGTGCTACTTTCACTTCGGGCATGTCCTCCACTGCTCGGATACCTCATGGTAAGGCCAAGTCCGTTGGTTCTGAGGCCATTTTTGCCAAGGGAGAGAAGAAGTCCCTGTTCAAGACCTTGAGCAACATGTTCAAGATGTGCTAGTCTATCCAAAGCCGTCAGATTAAGGAGATCAACCAGGAGAAGCTAGTAAGGCATGAGCAAAAGGCAGCGAGGGCTGCAGCTGGTGAGGTGGTCAGCCCAGGGTCATAGGACAAAGACAGTGAGGCTACAGATCGATCCTTTCCAATGGCAGGATGGCTCTTTGATGATGATGATGATGCCTCAAGTGCTCCTCATCTTGTCTAGTGAGTCTCTTTGTTGCCATTCGTCTCCTTTTTTTGTCTTGATGACAAAGGGGGAGAAGTGGTGGTGGGTGGTTTGTGTTCGTGGGTGTGGGTGTGTTATGAGATCTCAAGCCTCGTGTTTCTTGCTGTTGGTTGGTTTTAGTGTCTTGAGATACTCTTATTTACTTTCCGCTTGATTGGTTGTGAGAGCTACTCAATTATACTTGTGAGACTCTAGCTTTATTATTGAACTTATTGTTATGATCATATCTTGCTTATTATGTGTCTCACAATATTTGCTCACCACACCATTTCCTGAGATCTAGGCACCGTTATAGGTTTATTATGTTGATCTCATGTCTTGACAATAATGATCTTAGGGGCGCCTCCTATGTGTGTACTTGATGAATTCTCAAGCGTTCCTTTATCCGGGCACACATATAGGGGGAGCTACCATGATCATTATTTGTCCCATGGCTCTTTTTTTCTCTCTATGCCATGCTCTAACCACGTTGTCATCAATGCACCAAAAAGGGGGATATTGAAAGTGCAAGTGGCACTTATACTATTTTGGTGTGATGACAATGTGGTTAGTTGAACTAATATTGGTTACTAAAGTTTATCTCAGGATATTGGTTCTCAGTGCTCCGTGATGGAGATGTGCGACCCCCCCCCCTAATTAAAAAAGGTCAAAGGCATGGTTTTCCGGTGAATCGAAGTTTAGTTTTTGGTTTGCTTCGGGTCGTAGGAAAGACCACACTATTAAGAGGGGTTTGTGTGGATGAAAGTTGTGTGGGAATGCCATTGCCGAACCTTATACACTTAGCCAACCCACTCCTACCACCTAAAGTCCTAGTGTGTGTGCTTGTGGTACTCAGAAAGTTCGTGACAGAAAGTTACTGGGTACCCCGTGAGCACATGGTCTTTGGACCCCCGTGCGCATGGGGTACTGCGTAACTCTTTGAGTACCCCATGCGCACGGGGTCTTTTGACCCCCTTGTGCACGGGGTGGTGTGAAACTCTCTGAGTACCCCGTGCGCACGGGGTCCAACGGGCAAATTTCCCCACCCGGCCAAGAACACTATATAAAGCCTCTTCTTCCACCTCCAACCACTAACCCTAATGTCTTGTTGAGCTCCACCATTGACACACCTCATTTTGCTCAATACTCTCAATCCCTCCACCCAAACTTGTTGAAACTTTGGGGATTGGGAGAGCAAGACCCGATCTACATCTTGACCAAACCAAATCATGTTCCCCGCAACTTTTCTTCCCCATTGACTTGTTACTCTTGGAGCTTGGGCTCCTAGGCGGTTAGAGGTTCCTCCGAAAGCTTCCTTGCTTGTAGTGTGCTCCGGAGAAGTTTGTAAAGGTGTGGCGGTCGCCTTTAAGATCAACCCCGAGTGATTCGAGGCTCATCCGTTGGCGGTGACTCGAAGGAGATTACGGTGAGCCTTCGGTGGCGTTTCGCAAGCTTTGGCTCCAGCACCGCTCCAAAGGGAGAGTAGCTCTTCCCGAAGGAAGAGTGAACTTCGGGTTAAAATCAGCGTCCTCGTCTCACTTGTGGTTAATCCTTTCTCGCACTTTACTTTGCTTTCTCTACTTGTTGGCTTGCTACTTAGTTTGCTGCCTAGCTTCTTACTTGGAGCTTGCTTGTCTTATAAGTTGATTTTACCTAGTTGCATATCTAGTGAACCCTATTTATCCGCTAAGCCTTAAAATTGACAATAAAGATTAAAATTTGTTGTCTCCTATTCACCCCCCTCTAGTCGACCGTATCGATCCTTTCAGATGTAATTTCATTGCATGACTATTGACTTTTGTTCTTGCATAGGAAATCACAAACCTTAACATCAATATTCTTACTAAAACATCATTACTCATTAACATGGCTCACATATCACTATCATCATATCTCAAAACTATTACAAAGAATCAAGTTTATTTTGTCCAATGATCTTCATGAAAGTTTTTATTATATCCTCTGTGGATATCTATCACTTTGGAACTAATTTTATATGTTGCTTTTGATAAGCTCAAACAAATATAAGTGAAGAACATGAGCATAATATTTCTTTCTCTCAAATTAATCTAAGTGAAGCAAGAAAGAATTTCTTCAAAGATAACAAAGCACACCGTGCTCAAAAAGATATAAGGGAAGCACTAGAGAAATTCCAAGGCTCAAAATAAATTAAGTGAATCATATGAGTGAGCATAGCATAATTTGGCTGTCCCAAATAGGTGTGTACAACAAGGATACTTATTGAAAATTAAAAAGAAAAACAAGGAAAGACACATATCATACAAGACGCTCCAAGCAAAACTCATAATATGCGACGAATAAAAATATAGTTTCAAGTAAAATACCGATGGTCGTTAGAAGAAAGAGGGGATGCCACTCGGGGGCATCCCCAAGCTTAATTTCTTGATACTTCTTGAATATTATCTTGGGGTGCCTCGGGCATCCCCAAGCTTAGCCTTTTGCTACTCCTTATTCCTTCATCCATCGCGATCTCACCCAAAACTTGAAAAAATCAATCACACAAAACTCAACAAAACTTCGTGAGATCCATTAGTATAACAAAACCAATCTTTACTCTAAGTACTGTAGAAAACCAATTCTTATTTTGTAATTGTATTATATCTACTGTATTCTAACTTTTCTATTGCAAAAACTCATCAAAGGAAACCATAGAATCATCAAAATAAGCACATAACACAAAGAAAATAGAATCTGTCAAAAATAGAACAGTCTGTAAAGATGCAAATTTTGACCATACTTCTGTAACTCTAAAAATTCTGAAAAATTAGGATAACATGGAATTTTTTATATTGATAACGCCAAGAAAATTCAAGAGTTTATCACGTTCCAGTAATTGTCAGAAATTCTAACTCTGGACGCAAAAGTTTCTGAATTTTTCAACGCGATCACATCAACCATCAACCCAATCATCCCAAAGGCTTTGCTTGGCACAAACATTTATTCAAACCACAAAACACATCAAAACATATGTATTATTGGGTATTTTATTGAAAACAACAAGAAAACCAAAAAGCAAAAAAGATACAAGTTGGGTTGCCTCCCAACGAGCGCTACCGTTTTACGCCCTTAGCTAGGCATAATTCAAAGATCTGAAGTGTTGTCATCCTTGGTCTTATTTTCCACGGTCGTGCTCTCATCATGAGGCTTAGCAAAAATAACTTGAAAAACATTGTCCATAGAAATCTTAGTATTATCCATTTGCCCAATTTTATACCCTCTTTGATATCTGGCAACGATCCAAGAATATTGTTGATTAATATCATTAAAAACTTGTTGGATTATATCTAGAACGGGGACTGCCTTCTTAAGATTTTCATAAAAAAATGTGACTATTACCAAGCAAGTGCCTCAACATATAATCACTATTGTAAAGGATCTCATATATAACCGGTTTTCACAGTTGATACCATAAAAATCAAAAATTTCCCTGGTCTCCCATAATATGTAATCAAAGTCATTCATAAGGATATGAGTGGCTAACTTTTTAGCTTTAGGATCCTTTAAAGTAGGCAACTCATAAAATAATCTATGCAAGGTACGATGGGTACGAATAAATTTATTCTCAAGTTTTAGTACTAGAGCTGAAATAGCTTCTGCATACGAGTTTGTTCTTTTGAGTATCGGGGTGTCATCAAGAGTCAAATTTCCAATACAGTTGAAAAATTCTTGGATATGTTCTTTTCCCATAATATTCCATTGTCCCAAAATAAAGGTTTTAGCATCCAGATTGCCTGATCTTTCAATTTTAGGAGTCAGGCCATCATCTGTTTCTGCCATACCAAAATCGCTCATGATGACAAGCAAGGTAAGAGATAAAATGGAAAAACGGCGGACAAAAAAGAGGGCAAATAAAAACGGCAAATTTTTGTGAAGTGGGGGAGCTGAAAACGAGAGGCAAATGGCAAATAATGTAAATTGCAAGGAGATGAGATTTGTGATTAGGAACCTGATAGATGTTGGTGATGTCTCCCCGGCAACGGCGCCATAAAGTTCCTTTGATGCCGCTTAGATGCGTTGATGTTTCCCCAAGGAAAAAGGGAGGATGCAGCACAACAACGGTAAGGTATTTCCCTCAGTGATGAAACCAAGGTTATCGAACCAGTAGGAGAACAATGCAACACTATGTAAACGGTACCTGCACACAAATAACAACCATTTGCAACCCGATGCGTTAAAGGGGTTGTCAATCCTTTTCGGGTAGCGATGCCAAAAAGTGACGTAAGGATAGGATAAAATTGTAGTAGATTAATAGATGCAAATAAAACGCAGCAAGGTGTTTTTGGGTTTTTGATAATATAAATCCAAAAATAAAAGAAATGGCAAATAGCAATATGGATCTGAAAGTATATGATAGGAAAATAGACCCGGGGGCCGTAGATTTCACTAGTGGCTTCTCTCGAGAAAATAGCACGCTGTGGGTAGACAAATTACTGTTGGGTAATTGATAGAAAAACAAATAATTATGACGATATCCAAGACAATGATCATGTATATAGGCATCACGTCCAAGATTAGTAGACCGACTCCTGCCTGCATCTACTACTATTACTCCACACATCGACCGCTATCCAGCAGGCATCTAGTGTATTAAGTTCATGAAAAAACGGAGTAACGTAGAACGATGACATGATGTAGACAAGATCTATTCACGTAGGAATAGACCCCATCTTTTTATCCTTAATAGCAACGATAAATGCTTGCCTTGATGCCCCTTCTGTCATTGGGAAATGACATCGCAAGATCGAACCCATTACAAAGCACCTCTTCACATTGCAAGGTAAATAGATCAAGTTGGCCAAACATAACCCAAATATCAGAGAAGAAATACGAGGCTATAATAATCAAGATTGGATATAAAATCAAGGCAAATATGATCATAAACTCACAATTCACCGGATCACAACAAACACACCGCAAAAAGTCTTTGCATCAAATAGATCTTCGAGAGACCGTTGTATTGAGATACAAAGACATGAGAAGCCATCTAGCTACTGCCTACGGACCCGTAGGTCTATGGTAAACTACTCATGCATCATCGGAGAGGAACCAATGAGGATGATGAACCCCACCGTGATCGTGTTCCCCTCCGGTGGAGTGCCGAAATAGGGCTATAGATTGGATCTCGTGGTTCTGGAACTTGCGGCGGTTGGAACAAAATTTCGTCGACTCCCCCAGGGTTTCTAGAGGTAGGAGGTATTTATAGAGCGAAGAGGTAGTGTGGGAGGTCATCGAGGTGGGCACAACCCACCTGGCCCTGGTGGGCTGTGTCCCCCTCGGGGCACCCCTCAGGTGCCTCTCTGGCCCATTGATGTCTTCTGGTCCAAAAGAAATCCACAAAAAGTTTAGCTGCATTTGGACGCCGTTTGATATTGATTTTCCACGATGTAAAAAACAAGCAGAAAACAACAACTGGCATTTGGCACTATGTCAACAGGTTAGTCCCAAAAAAATGATGTAAAATGACTGTAAAATGATTTTAAAACATCCAAGAATGATAATATAACATCATGGAACAATAAAAAATTATAGATACGTTCGAGATGTATCAGGCCTGCCCGTCAAGGCCTTCAGAGTCGCGTCACATGTCAACAACGGTGCCATTGATGTACGGGTTCCGTCCCTGACTCGACACGGCCATGTCCCGCTTCTCCATGTCACATCGGGACGACTCGTCAGAAATGGATGGCTATGTTTCCACCTCTTCCGTGATGCCCCCCTTGACTCCAACGCCACACCTGTGGACGACCAGTCCACTTGGTCACAAAGGAAGCGCTCGCGGGTGGTCTCCCCGACCAACCTACCTGATGCCCGTAACTTGTTCGGTGAAATGCTTACCCCATGCTGGCCGATCTGAGGTTCTATGTGGAAGTCTTGCAGGACATGATTGTGACGCCCCCGATTTGACCGTACACTAATCATGCACGCAAATGTGTACGACCAAGATCAAGGACTCACTGGAAGATATCACAACACAACTCTAGACACAAATTAAATAATACAAGCTTTATATTACAAGCCAGGGGCCTCGAGGGCTCGAATACATAAGCTTGAAAACACAAGAGTCAGCGGAAGCAAAGATATCTGAGTACAGACATAAGTTAAACAAGTTTGCCTTAAGAAGGCTAGCACAAATATAGCAATGATCGAAAAGGCAAGGCCTCCTGCCTGGGACCTCCTAACTACTCCTTGAAGCCGAACTCCATGTAGAAACATCCTCGGGATCTTCTGGCTCCTGGACTCCACCATCTGGTTACGTCATCCGAGAAGAGGGAACAAGAGGGGAAAAAGGGGGAGAAAAGCAACCGTGAGTACTCATCCAAAGTACTCGCAAGCAAGGATCTACACTACATATGCAATGATATCCGTGTAAAGGGGGAATATATGTGGACTGAACTGCAGAAAGCAGAATAAGAGGGGGATAGCTAATCCAATCGAAGACTACGCTTCTGGCCACCTCCATCTTGCAGCAGTAGAAGAGAATAGATGGAAGTAACAAGTATCCTCGTATCTCGCAGCCTCCATCTTGCAGCAGTATAAGGGAGTAGATGGAATAGTAACAACTATCAAAGCTTCTGGCAGCCTCCGTCTTGAGTAGCAGAAGAGTTCACCAAGTAACATCGTAAAGCATAATCCTACCCGGCGATCCTCCCGCACATCGCCCTGTGAGAGAGCAACCACCGAGTTATATCTGGAACTTGTCTGGGTGTGTTTTATTAAGTATCCAGTTCTAGTTGTCATGAGGTCCGAGTACAACTCCGGGTCGTCCTTTTACCGAGGGACACGGCTATTCGAATAGATTAACTTCCCTGCAGGGGTGCACCACATAACCCAGCACGCTCGATCCCATTTGGCCGGACACACTTTCCAGGGTCATGCCCGGCCTCGGAAGATCAACACGTCGCAGCCCTACCTAAGCACAGCAGAGAGGTCAGCACGTCGGTCTAAGTCCTAAGCACACAGGGGTCTGGGCCCATCGCCCAATGCACACCTGCACGTTGCGAGGGCGGCCGGTGAGCAGACCTAGCAACCTCCATTACTAAGGAAGTTGCGTTACGCGGTCCAACCCGGCGCGCGCCGCTATACCGCTGACGTCAAAAAGGCTTCGGCTGATACCACGACGTCGAGTACCCATAACTATTCCCACGTAGCTGGTTAGTGCGTATAGACCAAATGGCCAGACTCAGATCAAATACCAAGATCCCGTTAAACGTGTTATTATGAAATAACCGCGGACAACGACCAGGGCCAGGCCCACCTGTCTCCTAGGTGGTCGCAACCTGCCTTGTCGCTCCGCCACAAAGTAACCATCAGGGGACTGTCGGGAACCCAGGCCCACCACTACCTGTGTGGAACCACCTGCCCCTTCAGCCCCCATCTCCGAATCATCATCATGTGTATGTAAAGTATGCATATAGTATATACCCGTGATCACCCCCAAGCGATCACGGCCCGATAGAATAGCAGGGCAGACGGACAAGGGTGTAGGGCCACTGATGGAAATCTAGCATCCTATACTAAGCATTTAGGATTGCAGGTAAAGTATCAACAGTGGTAGCAACAATGACAGGCTATGCAGCAGAATAGGATTATCGAAAGCAGTAACATGCTACACTACTCTAATGCAAGCAGTAGAGAGAAGAGTAGGCGATATCTGGTGATCAAAGGGGGGGGCTTGCCTGGAAGCTCTGCAGATGAAAGGAATCTTCGGAAGCGTAGCCGTAGTCGAACACCGAAGCATCAATGGTCTCGGGGTCTATCACAGTATCGGAGTCTACCGAAAATAAGCAACGAAGGGGGAAACAAATAAATAACAGAGCAAACAATAGCATCACAAAGCATAACATGGAAATACGCGGTGCTACGTGTGACCTAACGTGGTGCTCGGTGATACAGGCGAAGAGGAAATAACATCCGGGAAAGTATTCCCGGTGTTAGGCATTTTCGGGCAAAGGGGCCGGAGGGGGAAAGTTGCAGGTTCGGTATGATAGGGAGGTGCAGTGGACGAACGGGTTGCGTAGTCGGATGCGTCTCGTCGTTCTGAGCAACTTTCATGTACAAAGTATTTTCATCCGAGTTACGGTTTAAAAGATATGATTTTATTAAGTTTTTATTAATTTCTGGAATTTAATATTAATTAATTTAATTTGAAAATGCATTTATGACATCAGCATGATGTCATGCTGACGGCAGCAGGGGTTGACTGGTCAACCTGACAGGTGGGTCCCACCTGTCAATGGCACAGTATTAATTAGGGTTAATTAATTAATTAAACCTAATTAATTTAATTAATTAAAGTTAATTAAGTTAATCACAATTAATTAGTTTAACTTAACAGTATATCATTAAGTTAAATAGTCATTAGTTTAATTAAAACATTAGTTAATTAACTAATTAGATTAATTAGGATTTAATTAATCCAGATTAATTAAGTTAATTATTTAGTTAACTAATTAATTAATTAATATTATTAATATTTATCTATTTATTTTAATATTATTATTATTATTTTATTTTATTTTTATTTATCTTTAAACGTTTCTGGGGGCGGGCCCCGTTTGTCATAGGCACAGAGGCCTAATGGGCGACGGGTTTCGGGCGTGGGCGCCCGTGGAGGACGGGACCCGGCGGGGCGAGGCCGTGGGCACGGTAGGCTTGCCGGCCGGTCGTGCCCGGCGACGGGAACCGGCGGGGCGGTTGCGTTTGGTAGCCGGCAGGGAGGCGAACGGCGCAGGGGCCGGCGGCGGGGAGGGGACTGCGCGGCACGGCGGCGAGGATGGCGGGGCGAGCAGCGCGGGCGCGGCGGCACGGAGGCTGGCGCGGGGCTGCGGGCGCCGGTGGCCGGAGCGGCGGTAGCGACACAGCAGCAGCAGCAGCAGCAGCAGCAGCAGCGTCGCCGGCGAGCAGCAGGGGGGCGACGGCGTAGAGGGAGGTGGGGGCGAAGGGGAACGCGGGGCGGGGCCGTGGTGGCCAGAGGCGGCGAGCGCGTGGCCGGAGCAGGACAGTGCGGCGGCGGTCGGGGCGGAGTGCGGGGCTGCAGCGACGGCCACGGGACACGGGGAGGAGGGGGAGGAAGGGGAGAGGCT
>LR738715.1:547752952-547794541 GCA_902687465.1 Secale cereale | reverse complement strand
TGTATCTTTGCTTTTGTTTTGTTTATTTATTTATTTTGTATTTTCCTTTTCTTTTGTTTCTATTTATTTTCTGTTTTGTTTTTATTAAATATGCAACTAGTTCCTAAATTAGTTTTAATAATTAACCCACTGCCACATTTAATTTTTACAGCTAAATAAAATAGTTTAATATTTTATTGTTTATAAAAAGAATTCAAATAATTGTTTAGCTGTTGTTTTAACTATTTTGGTGCATCTAAACACTTTACAAAATTGTGGTCTCAACATGACAAATACCCAGAGAATATTTGCCACACTTGGAACATTTTTGTTTCATGTTTGACAAATTTAAATTTTGACTTTAATTTGAATTTGAATTTGAATAGGATTTGGATTAACGAGATATTACCAACAGTAACAGTGGTGATGTGGCATCATTAGTGTGTGGTTACTGTAGCTTGATTATCCGGGCGTCACAATGATGAACGAGGTTGCCCGAGGGTATGATGAAGACGAGACTCAAGATGACCAAGGCGCCCACGGCCAAGACAATGTCCGATACAATGATGTCCAAGACTCCGAAGGCAGAGATGGTGTCAACATCCATGGGAGAGCCATTATTGTTTGATGAAGATCTTATGGAGCAAGGCCGGTCACAAAATAGGAGGAAAAGCGTGAGGAGGGGATAATACAGGGTGGATGAGGATAAGTTAATTTGCGAAGCTTCGATGGCAATTAGACAAAATCCCAAAACTGATGCCAAGCAAAAAGGAACACCATTTCCAAGGTGGATTCCCAAAGTTCAAGGAGCAATATGTGGCTAAAAAGAGGTGTGTGTGTGTGTGGGGGGGGGGTCCTCATTGGCCGCTGACCCAAGTGAAAGTGAGGGGAAGACCTATTCCAAGGTGGATGCAAAGGGTGATGCTTCGACAATCGCCTTTCAAGAAACTTTGAAAGGGTTCATGACCAACATGAAGAGAGGGGGGAGGGGAAGTGCCGAGAGAAAGATGATACAATGAAGACCTACTTCGACATACAAAAGAAGAAACTCGAGATTGAAGAGGTCAATGCTAAGAAAAGAGTGAGGGAGGTTGAGCTCGCACTAATCTCCAAGGAAGTGGAGATCATGGCAACCGGCACGAGCAAGATGACTCCAAAAAAGAAGGCTTGGTTTGAAGGGAAGCAAAAGTTCATCCGAGACTGAGATGCGTGATCATCTTTTATTTGTTTGTTTTTTATGAACTAGCGCCGAGATGCATGAACTATGGCTATGGCTATTCTTTTGGTGCAATGTTGTATGTCAACATGGCATATGGCACAATGCAAATTTATTTTGCTATATCTTTACTATGCTTGATTATATGAAAATAATGGAAGTTGGAAAAACCACCGAGGGCCAAATGGATCTGCACACTACCCAAACAGACCAAATGGGTTGGCCGGTTGGGCCCAGATTGGCACAGACACGGGCCAAACTGGTGACTCAAACGGACAAAAGGTGGATCAAATCCATGTCCGGTTGGGTCGATATGTTGGAGTTGGCCTTAGTACAAACCGGGGTAACCAAGTGGACAAGTTGCCTGTTGTGCCTAGTTTATACTTTTTTTCTTCTTCACTACTCCTTCCGTTCCCAAATATTTGTCTTTCTAGACATTTGAAATGGTTACAACATACAGATGTATGTAGACATATTTTAGAGTGTAAATTCAATAATTTTGCTTCGTATGTAGTCACTTGTTGAAATATCTAGAAAGACAAATATTTAGGAACGGAGGGAGTACAATGCTAAAAAACAAAGTGATATCCTGTTTCTTTTTCTTTTTTCTTTTCGTTTTGTTTAGCGGGTTTTCTTCATTGTTTTTCTTTTTCTTTGTCCCTCTTTTCCATTTTTTTAAATTCATGAACATTTTTCTTAAATTTGTGATTTTTTCTGAATCCGTGAACTTTATTTCAAATGCATGATTTTTTTCAAATCTATGAAATCTTTTCAAATTTGACATTTTTTAAGTCTATATTTTTATTTCAAAATTCTTGTTTTTTTTAAAACCACATTTTTCCCTTCTAAATTCATGTTTTTTTCAAAAGCGATCAACTTTTTTCAAATCCGCATTTTTTACTAAATCACCGTGAAGTTTTCCAAATTCATATTTTTTAGAAAATATTACGAACATTTTTTGAAATTCATAAACTTTTCCGATTTTGTGTTTTTTTCAAATCCATGACATTTTGATAATTGACGAACCTTTTCCAATATCTTGCGAGTTTTTTCCCGCTCTAATGTCAACGTCGGTCAACCGGTCGACGCGATCGTGCTTTTTTTTTTGAGACAGACCAACAAAGCTTTATTCACCCGTCACACAGTTTACAGGGACGAAAACAAGGTTGCCGGGGTGACCTAACCAAACATGGCGGCCAACCCCGAGCGTTAATGCATGCTTTGCTAGTCTGTGAGCCTCAACATTCGAGGTTCTGAATTCATGTCTAAAAATACTAGAAAGAAAAGATGAAGCTCTAGCCTTGATCTCTAGTACTATAGCTCCATAAGATGCTGATGTTCCACTCTTAACCGCTTCAACAGCTGTGCGGCAGTCTGACGCCACATGAATTTGCTGGATGTAAAGGTCATCAGCCAAGGCTAAAGCCTCTCTGATAGCCAAGGCTTCAAGCACTTCTGGATCATCAATGTTCCTGAAAATTAGAACAGAAGCTCCCTGGAAAGTCCCCGTTGAATCGCGAGATACTGCACTGACTGCCCCGTAACCTCCCACTCGCGGTATGGCTGCATCGACATTAATCTTTGAGTGGCCAGACGCTGGAGGAATCCACTCCGATGGGCGCGGAGGAGTCTGTTCAGCTCGGACTGCTGGCTTCTCTGTCAATTGCAGTTCAGATATGAAACTTGTGACAAAGTTGTGCGTCGCAAAAGGAGTTTGGAAGATCCCCTCATGTATTACCTTGCGGCGTGCATACCAAATCGACCACAAAGTAACAATTAGGGCAGTGAATTCATCGTTTGGGAGAGATTCGCTCATTGCAAATAGCCATATCTTTGCACTTTCCTCCCTGTTCGCGCACATGTGTTGCACCATCTCCTCGTTAGATAAAGCCCAGACACTCCTTGACATAGTGCAGTCAAGTAGCGCGTGTCTCCAGCTGTCTTCAGCTCCACAAATTGCACAAATATGGGTCGTCGCCATATTCCGATGATGGAGCACGTCTCCCGTCGGCAGTGAATGTTGTGCAAGTCGCCAAGTGAACACCTTCAGTTTTGATGGTACCTTCAAAGACCAGATAGAGGACCAGCCCTTCTTCTCCTTAGATACATCTGAGACGTTTCGATGACCCTCCATCCAGGCCTCCCTGGTAGCTTTAATGTGAGATAACATTTTGTAAGCCGATGATACAGAGAATAGGCCGCGGGGGTCTCCCGCCCAAGCCCAGAAATCGTCAACCTGTCTTGTGCATAAGGGTATCTTGAGAATAGTTTCTGCATCTACAGGTACAAAGACTTCCCTCACCAGTTCTTCCTTCCAAGTAGCAGTAGTGGGATTGATTAATTCAGAAACAAGTTGCGGAGGATCCGCCATTCTGGCTGTAATAGGCCTCATTAATCCGTCCCTGGGTAGCCAATTGTGATCCCAAATATGAGTAGTAGTGCCATCACCTATCCTGCGTATGACCCCATTTATCATAGTATCCCGGCCATCAACAATGGCACGCCATATCTGAGACGGCGATGATCCAAGTTCTGCCTCGATGATCGAAGTGTCCGGATAGTAAAGTGATTTAAGAACACGGGCGCTCAGAGATTCCGGTTCTTGGAGAAGGCGCCAAGCTTGTCTAGATAGAAGGGCGAGGTTGAATAATTCCATGTCGCGAAAGCCCATACCTCCCAGATTTTTTGGATTAGTCATGACATCCCAAGATACCCAACATGGCTTCCTTCTTCCCCGCTTACTTCCCCACCAGAACTGGCGAATGAGTGAAGTTATGCTCTCACAAAGGCCCCTGGGAAGGCGGAAGCAAGACATTGAGAAAACCGGGATAGCTTGTGCCACTGCCTTAATTAACACTTCTTTCCCTGCTGCCGAGAGGAGCTTTTCCATCCAACCTTTAATTCTTTCCCAAACCCTGTCACGAAGGTATTTGAAAGTGCCGTTCCTCGACTGACCAACCTCTGTTGGCATCCCAAGGTACCTCTCGCTTAAGGACTCGTTCTGCACCCCCAAGATATCTTTCACTTCCTGCCTCTGAATGACTGGACACCCCTTGCTGAAATATATAGATGATTTGTCATTGTTTACCTTCTGTCCTGATGCTCCACAATAAATATCCAGCAAGTTTGAAACCCGGGCTGCCCCCTCCACGCTAGACTTAAAAAACAGCAGGCTGTCATCTGCAAACAAAAGATGGTTAACAGCCGGAGCTGTCGGTGCCACCTTTATACCACTGAGGACTGATGACTGAGAGTTAGATTTTAACAGGCACGAAAGGCCCTCTGCTGCTAGTAAGAATAGGTAAGGGGATATGGGATCTCCCTGCCGAATACCTCTCGTAGGTTTAAATTGTTCCAACTTTTCACCGTTGAACAGAACTGAGAAGGAGACAGACCTGACCATTGACATGACAACTTCCACCCAAGAAGGAGCAAAACCAAGTTTGATCATGATTGACTGTAAGTAATCCCACTCCAATCTATCATAGGCTTTCATCATGTCCAACTTCAAAGCACATAAGCCATTAGTTTTTGATCTGTTTCTCTTCATAAAATGTAGGCATTCATAGGAACATATAATGTTGTCAGTGATAAGCCTACCCGGTACAAAGGCTGACTGCTCTTCAGATATGATATCAGGCAAGATGAGTTTCAGTCTATTCGCCACTACCTTTGATGCTATTTTGTATAAGACATTACACAGACTTATCGGCCTAAACTGAGATAACAAAGTAGGGCTTGTTACCTTGGGGATCAGCACTAGAACAGTATCATTTATGCACTCCGCAGTTTCTTCTCCTTTTATGATGCGTAGCACCACCGCAGTAATTTCATTCCCACAAATGTCCCAGTGACGCTGGTAAAAGTGTGCAGGAAAGCCGTCAGGGCCCGGGGCTTTAGTGGGGAACATCTGGAACAACGCATGCTTCACCTCCTCGTTAGTATAAGAGGCACATAAAATATCGTTCATCGCCGGGGTCACCTTCCGAGGGACATGCTGTAGGACCTCCTCGACTCCATTAACACCTTCAGATGTATATAGAGCTTCATAGAATTCACGTACCATAGATTTCAATTCAGCCGGGTCTTCAGTGTGGACACCCAACGAATTATACAAAGCTTTGATCATGTTTTTCTTGCGCCTCAAGCTCGCCCTCATGTGGAAGAATTTTGTGTTTCGGTCCCCCGCAGACAACCACTCCAATCTCGATCTTTGTCGCCACATAATCTCTTCCCTGTGATATAATTCCACCAGCCTCTCATTCATTTTGATCTCAATATGCGTCGGGTTTACTCGGGTTGGATCGCTTCTCAGCCGTTCGAGCGAAGCTTTTAGCTCTTTTATCTCCTTTCGAACACTGCCAAATGTGTCCTTGCTCCATGTTGTTATTTGCTGGGATATGGTCAGCAACTTATCTCTGAAGTCGCCCACGCCAAATCCGGGGGAAACATCATTCCACTTTGACGCAATAGTCTCTCGCCATTTATCATGGGTCTCCCACATAACTTCATACCGGAATGCTTTGGCCCCTCCTGGATCTTGCTGGGTCGGATCAAACTTGAGAAGAATTGGACCATGATCCGAACTCGCCGATGTTAGGTGTGTTACTGTGGCAGTAGGGAACAGGGACATCCATGAAGTGGACGCAAGAGCCCTATCCAGACGCACCCGAGTGTATGAACCACCCGCCACTCTTTTCTCAAAGGTCCAAAATCTGCCCTGGTATCCTACATCCATAAGCATGCACACATCAACAGCATCACGGAAAGCTTGTATTTGAGCGTTGCTTCTGTTGGCTACTCCTTGATGTTCCTCCGGACGTAGGACTTCATTAAAATCACCTACACAGACCCATGGTAAATCATTCAGAGATGCCAGACCCTTCATGATATCCCATGTGTGATGCCTCAAATTTGTTTGTGCCTCGCCGTATACACAAGTTAGCCTCCATGGATCCTGTCCATCTATCTGAATTTTAGCATCTATGTGATAAACAGAGTCTCCCAAAATCTCAACCTTGCTTTCATTATTCCAGAATATACCAATACCACCACTTCTGCCTTGGCTATTTATTGCATAAGAATTATCATACCCTAGAGTACTTGCAAAAGCTTCTACACGTGCTCCACTAATCTGAGTCTCAACAACACATAGCACGGTAGGGGCAAACTTCAACGCAAAATCGCGTAGCTCTCGAACTGCCGCAGGTTTGCCCGCGCCACGGCAGTTCCAACTGAAGACACTCATTGGGGCCGGCGGCGCCCCTCTTGGGAGCCCGCCAAATTGGTCTTGGAAGTGCCTTCCTTTTCATCCTCTGCATGCTTGTTCCTCTTTGGGTCCCTCTTCAAGGGAGGGCTGAGGGGCGAAGGGTTGTGTGGAACGATCGCCAGTTGTGTCCCCGTTGGGGAAACGGTATTCTGTGTGGGCTGCCCTGCCGCTAGTAACTGGTGTTTGGGCAGTGCATTAACAGCAGAAGGACTCGATCTCTTCCTGTTATTATCAATCATCTCCACATCAGCTACTGGAGGTCGCCCAGTGTCTTCCCTGCCATGCGAATCTGGGTAACTTGCTGCCTGGTCTTCCCTTGTCCGCCCACCAGTCCGGCCACCTCGTCTACCTCCCCGGCGACCCCTGCCTTCTCCTGGACCACGCCCAGCTCGCATGTACCAGCTAGCACGAAGATCCTTGAAAACTAGCGCTGATGGTGGGTGTATTCCATTGCCATGCTCTTTGAACAGATGACCTAGCATGCCACAAACGGCGCACCAATCTGGGAGCCGTTCGTATTTAACCCTGTAGATTTGCCTCTTTCCATCTCTGATCATTGACACTGCATTCTTCAGCTGCTTGTGAACATTGATACGAACCCAAACACGATAAAAGTTCCCCGAGAAATCACTAGATTCAGTCTCCGCATACAGCACCTCTCCCACTTTTGCAGCCATAGGACCGACCAGGTGGGCATACAGATCCGGCACATCATGGATTTGGATCCATATATCAATCGTCTCGAGCTTGATCGTCGATGGTTTTGTAACTCCATCGTATGGTGCCAGCAAAACCGCATCTCCTCTGAAGTTCCATGGCCCATCTTGCATGACTCTCTCCCAATCCCCCAAACACGAAAATTTGACTGTATAGAGGTTATCGTCCAGAGGCTTGAACTTCACCTCTTGTGCTACATCCCATGCCGCGCGCATGTTCTTGAAGAACCATGTCTGACTGTAGGTTTTGCTTGTGTTAACCCTAGCCAGCGCGATCCATCTATCTGCTTCCTGCGGCGCATTCGTCTCGTCGAAGACGACATCATCCAGATCCTCCTCGCGCAGTCCAAGTTCATGCATCAGCTTCTCTACCTCGTCCAAACTAGAGGAGCCCGAAGCTCCATCAGAAGCCATCTAGATCACTAACCCGCAAAGATCTGAAACGGGTTGTTGATGGGAACCCTAGACTCCGTCGCACCCTGGGGCCTCAGCCGGAGACAGCGGAGGCACATCGCCCCGACCGCCTCGGAGCGGTAGCAGAGCGAAGATCGACGGTAGGGAAGGCAAAATCTCAACGGCGGCGACGCCGTCGCCCCGGGAGAAGAGGTAACCCTAACGAGAGGGAAAACGTTTAACTGCTTGCTGCCGTAGTTAGCTAATCTACGCGATCGTGCTAACCAACGCGACTCCGGACGAGCGACAACGTAGGCATGATGAGGCGCTGGCCCAGAACGCGACTAGGAGGCCCCAGGCCTCTTTTGTCCCCAGCAGACAAAGCCTATTGCTAGGCCCAATCTGAGGCCCGGCGTCCTCCTGTTCCACTGCTTGTCTCCTGCCCTCTCTCGATGGAACCACCTCTAATGGACGGCTTGGATCTTCCCACCACCTCCGGCCCATCTGCTACAATCGCCGGCGGCGACGACCGGCCTCCGGAGATCACCGGGGACGGCGGCTTGGGGGGTGCGAACACGGGGCCTCATCCTGACAGGTGCGAGGCGCTGGCTGCGGCCATCGCAGGGGTGCTAGGGGGCGCGCTCGAGGAGCACGAGGCGCGTGCCGCGGCCACCGCCCAGAGCCAGGCCGAGCTCGCCACCGCCATTGACCGCCTCAACGGAGGTAGGTGGTTACCTCCTGCGTCATCTCTTATGCCTTGGCCTCAAAATTTACTTGCTCCCTGATGCCGCCTCTGCGGCCGTCCTGTGGGGTGTGTGCAGGCTCGTCTTGGCCTAGGGTTTTGTTTGCGATTTGTGGCTAGTTTGCGTTGAGGTGTCTCCGGTATGTATTTGATCGAATGATTCGATACATATTAGCTCTGCTCTTAGCGAATTCTATCAATTGATACTTAGTGATACGATATGGCATCTGAGTGATCTAAGGACCAACAGATTCTGCTTTAAGCTCCTGAATTTGTGTGGTACAGTGTGATATGGGTACTCGCGCTAGTATTTCCTTTTTATGTTCTTTTTGGTACTGACTCAGCCTTGTTTGAGCCGTAGTTAATGGGTATTCGAACTGAAGATCATCCTTAATGTTGTATAGATGCTCATGTTAGTATTTGGTTTCAGTTTCGTTGAAGTGCGAGTAGTTTTTCGGAACAGAGGGAGTATTTATGAACACATAATAATGTAGAGCGTGTTCGCAAGGTTTACTTGACAATAATTGTGTATCCACTGGTGGAAAGTAATGGTGCTAAAGAGCAAGTCTTAGGGTAACTAATGTACATTTAATCATATTGCCTATGAGATATTGCTTATCGTGTTTGCAGTATTGAGAGGCACATATGATCCTACCTTGAACCATGTCGTCCGGACGTGTTTTTCCATTCAACGCGGTCCTGCATCGGTCCGATTGGTGGTCCGGACGCACTTTTTTCCCGCAAACCACAGACAAATTGGACGCGACCACTCACTGGAGCCGGCATTGAAGCGGCTCGCCGGCCGAGAGCGCTGCCTGCTGCGCACGCCTTCTCTCCGTATTGAAACGGCATCCGTCTGCACGACTACCTCCATTAAACCGGTGGGTGTGCCGAGGAACCTACCCCGGCGCCCCGAGCGCCACACATCTGTTCCTGTGCTGGCCGGCATTAAACACCTCTTCGCCTGGCTCCTCGCATCCGCCCGTTGTATAAACGTGTCCAGGCGCCAGGCAAGAACCACACCTCACCTCCGCTCTGTCCATCTAGTCCTTGTACAACACCCGCCATAGCCTCCGGCGAACATAAGGAGTTCTCCGGCATTGCAACTGCCTGGGTTGCCCGGCGAGCCAGCCCGATACAAGTTGGGTTGCCGGCAAACCCTCTGGATCCGGCGCTACCACCATCGCCATTGCCACCCCCTCCTTGCCCGTCCAGGGTGGACAACGCCGTTTGCCGGCAAATCCACCGCAAGCAATGACGGCAATGCGTCAGGCACATGGGGAGAGAAGCCATGTCGGCGGAGGTTGGCATGTCCACGGCCACCGCGGACAGCGAGGAAGAGTAGATCATCGGAGGCCGCTGCCGCTTGGGTCCCACGAAGGCCACCACATCGCCGGTTACACAGCCGGTGTCTTGCCCGGTGAGCGGGGGCGTAGACCACGGCGACCGTCTTCCCCCGCCCCAAAACCAACCCTGGTCCGTGCTTCACGGAGGCGGATGGAGGCTATTCTTCCCCTCTCGCTGAAGCATATCCCTCCAGGACTCTCGGCAGTCCGATGAGCGGGCTGCCGGACATAGGGAAGACATGTCATGGAAGTCGAGATCCACCGCGGCCAGCCGTAGATAGTTTCACCATAGCCCGGTATAGTTTAGTTAAAAAATGCCCGAAATGTAAATGTTTTCGCCTAGTTTGGATGAAAATCATCCGGTTTGCATGTAATTTGTCCGATTTGTTTAAAGCCGATTTGAAATGTATGCGGATAGCATTGGATGGCCGGCTCCCACATCCGTGTCCGCGGACGGATGCGGTGTCCGGTTTGCGGGTCAGCGTTGGAGATGCCCTTATACTTCTATTATTTGGATGCTTATTTTTCGGTTCATATGTTTCTGAATTGAACTTAGTGTTGTTATTTTTCTCGGTGTGTATGTTGTTTAAAACTCATACTCTCCCTATGGGTCGTGAATTTTTTGAAACTATGCCTATTGGTTTCTGCAGAACTAGACAAGCTATTGGAGAATGCACCCTCCCCGGTAATAGCACAACATGCAGCAAGGATTTCCTCTATCCGCAAGAGAGTGTTAGCGCTAAACATGCTACTGAGGTCCATACAAAGACGTATAGATAATATTGATAGAATGATTTCTACTGGTGTTACAAGTGGTACTATTCACCATACTAACACTATATCTGATTCTTTATTGCACTACCCTGCTCAGATAAACCTGATGAATTACAATATTCATGTTGTATTATATTTGCAGATCATTCATCTCGTGTGCAGTTGCAAAATCATAATTAAACTTGGATTGAGGTACAACACTTTGGTCTATTATAATTTCTTTCTCCAGAATATATTATCATCTCAGCTGCTATATGTATGGGTGCTCATGATAAACCTGAGTAAGCTACACTGCAGAAACATGTCGATGGATTTCGATAGCCTGAATCTACTTCTGTAGATACAAGCTTTCTTATATTTTTGACAGTAGATCAGTGATCATTCAGTCCAGTAGAGCTTTAGCATCTAGCTACTCAGTTAGTATTATAAATGCAACAGTTCCATATCTGAAATATTACAAGCTCGTTCTAGCTTTAGATTATATAGGGTATATGTTGGTTAGATAAGAAAATCCCTTTTAGCTCACACTTCTATATTTACGTACTTACTGATAAGTGTCTCCTAACACCAGTGCTATGAATTGCAGGATCTAGAAGGAAATTTCCTGTGTTGCCCGTCAATTGCTCACCATTTCTGTCAGCTGAAATGTAGTTCAATAGCGATGCAGGCGGCATTTTCGCAAGAGGCTGTGTATAATAGTGAAGAGTGGTGATTGCAACTGCCCTCCAAATTCGCATCACTAGACGCTTATTTTTGTTGTTGTCATATAGTTCAAGTGGGAGTAGTTTTTCGGTCGGAACAATCTCTTCTCCTTGTTGGCGTGGACAGTGAAATGCTCTTCAGATGTACCGTTTGCACTCATGTACCATTTTCTCTTGAGGAATCCGTCTCAACATGTACAATACTAAGACTGCAAGGAATAAATAATATTCTGTCCCATGCTATAGGAAATTTGGAATTACTTGAGTATTGAAGACAGCGTCCACTCAAATTAATGAATTATGTTGGCTGGTAGGAAGAAACCATGAATGTTCTGAAGGTGCTTATGGACTGGGGCTATTACCAAATTGTATGTGCCTCTTGGCCTAAACAATGAAGCCAATCAACATACCGCCATATTCTTGTTGGCAAGGCAAGTTTGGAAGTTCTGAACAAATGTTTTGAAACATGTTGGTTTCTTCCATGATCCAAATATGAAGAAAAATCATGCAATTATGATGAGAATAAACGAACAGGTCAAGCGTTGGCTCATGGTTTGGTTTCAGGGCACAGTCAAGTAGGAAAATGACTGAGCACAGCTATATAAGTAACAGACTCCTGAAAAACAATGGTTGAAGCAATTAGCTTGCTCTCTTGAAAAATGTTACAGTTTACAGGCAAAATAATAGTACGGTGAGACTTACTAGCAAGCTTCCCCAAGATGATAATGGAAAAGAAAAGAACTAAACAATGAACATATGTGTGGTGAACCTATGGCGGAGGTTGTGAACCAAAGCTGTACATGGTCCCTATCTAGTTTTTGTGTCTAATTTTACACCCAATATTACAACAACATCACCAAAGAATATCTTGGTTTCAAGATTTCTAGCTGCCAATGAAACACCTCGGATCTTCCCTTCATGATTGCATAGCCCCAGGTGCTGACTTCTCAAGCACAGGAAGAACCTGAATTCATGGATGGATTTCAAGGAGATGAGCATACATAAGAAGGTTCCATTCATGTTAACTAACTGCTGTCACCATTTTACCTGTAATGTTCTCCTCACAGGCGCATGTAACCTTCCCTGTGGTCTTTGAAGAGTTTCAGGTGTCTCTTGTTCTGGGAGCCACTCCTGGTCAGCTCACGCCGGGTTCGCCACGCTGACACATGAGAATACAATGAAGGGAACAGAAAGCAAAGCAGCAGGAGCAGCAAGATCACAGCACATATCAGCATCACGTTGGCGAAACCGTCCAGATTTGCGGGATTCTTGTTCTGCTCGGTCCATGGCACGCCACCGACATTCATCCCGAAAACTGCGTAAAATAGCAGGGAAGGATATATCCAGGTGATCACCCATGAACAGGAAAAAAACCTTATGATGGGGAAGTCCACTATGATGACCAACATGGAGAACTTACCTCCGGTTACAATGGAGAGAGGGAGGAAAACTATGGAGAGGAATGAAAGATAGTACAAGCTCTTGTTGATCTGCTCTGACTGCCAGCTGTCGAGGCTGGCCTGCAGCGTGGTCACTCTGTTTGTTATGAATCCAAGGTTTTCCTTGAGCCTCCTAAGGCGTCCGATCAAATCTTCGAGAGCGGTAATATCTTCGGTTGCGAACCAACTCTTGCTCGCACATCTTTCCTTTACACGGGGGAAGACTTGTTCGCCGTGAGAAACCACCTGGAGGAACAACATATTAAGCATCAAGTCTCCAACTTTTATTTGGTAATTGATATCATGGTATGGTAGGTCATGAAACAGAAGATGATATTGATCTTGGGGTCACATGGACTCTCGGTTACATACATGACTAAAGTACATCACACTCAAGTCCCCAGTATATCTCTTCCAGAAATTTGAGAGAGGATTCAGCAAATACCTGAAGTAGGCGCTGTAAATCAAGGTGCATTTTGGGGAATCTCCTACCATCCAACAGAAGTTTCCTCATGAAGTGACCACCTGCAATCAACATACATAAGCATGCCATGAAATCCGGCAAAGTCTCAAGAGATGATCTGCAACGTGCTAGGTGAATACATTTGCCATCTGATAACTTGTAGATATATCCTTTGCTAAATCAAACTAGACTATTACTTATACATAAAGTAATTTGGTTAGAGGATATCACCTTATAAACAAAATTGAGTACAAGTTGATCAACTAGTAATAGAGACTTATTTTATATTGCATACCATTGACATTAACCCTTTTTTTTACGGCGGGCTTACGCCGGCCTGAACCATTTTCATTATCGTAAATAAGACTGAGATACAACACAACGGCTACATCAACTAGCACCCGACACACACAAGAGGGAGCAAGGAACAACTGAGGAGAACCGGAGAACCAGAAACGAGCTATGACAAGCAGAACTTAGCACCCATCACCACTATGTCAGACCGAGAGGCGGGAACTAGCAGTGTCGAATCAGTCAAAAGGAGAAACGACTCTGACAGGATGTCGAGAAGAAGAGAGTCGCAGCCACCATCGAAGGGCTTCTGACTGCCTAGCTACGACGTGACAGAGAGAGCCACAAACTGTGCCGAAGGGCAATGTTCCACCGAGACAGCCATGCACCTCCTCTTGGCCACACCACGGCCACCATCACAAATAGAGAGAACCAGAACACTATGTGAGCCAACCAAAACCTCAGGCTTCGTTGAAGGGCATCAAACTTCGAGACCTCACCGCCACCATGAGCCACCAAGAAAGAGGTCGACCAACAGCAATAGGATGCCCAAGGCAAAGACGGCCACCACAATTCACTTCCGCCGCCACCACCGGACACATCTACCTGGTCACACACGCAACAAACCAACCGCACTCGAGCTAGATGGCAAACGAACCACGGTGGCTCTGTCTAGAACCCTAGATATTGATGAACAAAATTCCCCCAATAACTTGCAGATGGCGCAGAAAAAAACATGTTGGGCAAATACCACCACTGCAGTCATGGCATTTCAGAAAATAAGGTTGCTACTAAGTGCTAACATGACGGTTCACATTCTACAATTCATAAGCAAAACCTGTCAAGTTATAAGCTTTCCCTCTCATCTTTATTCCAGCATTAGTTCATCTTCAATCCACCAGGGAACCCCTCTAGATGGAAAAAAACACCATTTCAGAATCTGCTTAAGCACAAATGTGGAACCAAAACTGTGTTGCAAATCGAACAATCTACAATTAATCCAAGAACATCAACAAGCTCGTTTTGACTTTTTAGAAGTTCTCTCAGTCCGCTGTTCCAATGGCAACAAATTTGACAACCAACCCCCATTTCCTTGCCATCAAATTAAGCTTCCGGTTCAACTATAACATTCTATGACTATGATCAATGCAACCCATGTACGTAGTTCATACAACAAGATTTTTGTCATCACCAACCGCAAAGGCGTAGACACGAAGCTAGTATCAACTCCTAAAAGATCGCCTTTTTTTTGCAGAGCTTAAAGAAGATGACTAGAAAAAGCACCGTACCAGATAAATTATTGCATGCTTTGAGATTACCAACCAGGAAAGCAACCTCCATCACCCACCTTTGTCGATGTGCAGCTCGATGTTGTCGATCTCCATCTCGAGGCGCGTGACAATGTCGTGGACGTGGTCGACGTGCGTGCTGAGGACGTGCACGAGGAGGTTGGACACCGTCCGGGGCACCGGGTTGTCGGTGTGCGCGCCGTCTGCGTGGTTCATGGCGAGCAGGGACTCGAGCAGGCGCTCGTCGATGACAACGCCGCCCTCAACGGCGCGGCCGCCGCCGTGCCCCTCTTCGGCGAGCGAGGCGGCCACCCCGAGGGGCACCTCCGAGAGGAGCGACACCTGCGTGGTCCCGAACGCGAGCCGCGGGACGGCGCCGACGGACACGGTGATGACGGAGCTCTCGGTGACCCGCGCGGCGAGGCGGATCGCGAAGGCGCTGCCGAGCGGCCCCGGCGCGCTGACGCGAAGCACGAGCGCGCCGCCGCCGCCGTCGGCGCCGCCGCCGCAGTACGGGCCGTTCCCGACGAGCGCGAGGATCTCCTGGAGCGTGAGCGGCGGGCACAGGAGCTCGATCAGCGCCTGCGCGTGGTGGAGCGGCTTCGCGGCCGCGCCCCCGGCGAGCAACCGCGGGAGCTCGACGTGATGCCACGTGAACGCCCCCGGCGCGGAGGAAGGCGACGTCTCCGGCGACGTAGGAAGGTCCCACGACGCGTCCATATACCGCCCGTCGCCGTCGAACTCCAGCGCGTGCCGCGGCACTGCGCCGGACGTGAGCGGCTTGCCGACCACCGGGGATGGCGACGGGGGAGGCGCCCCGCGCCCCGGCCGCAGCATGTTACACCCCACCGCCTCCACGAGCGGCGAGGCCTCTCCGTTTCCGGCCGCGGCCGCCATTGGCGTCGGCATTCGCGTGAGCGCCGGGGAACAACAGCAGCGGGAACGGACCGGGCGGGAGGCGCGGCTGACCCGGCGAGGACTATATCATAGTTTCTCAGCTGTGTCGAGGTCCTAGTCGTAAATTGCGAAGCAGGGGACGTGGAACGCAGGGTCCTTCCTGTAAAAGACCAGGGCCGTCCGGCGGGGGTTGTTAAGCTTAATCGGGGAGGTTGTTACCCGCCCGTAGTATGATACTAACAGCAATAATGAAGCTGGTAATCTTGGCATGAGGTTGACTATTTTTGGAATCTCTCTCTCGCTGTTCCGTGCGCCGGTGATGCATCATGGAACATGGATCACGATCTGCAGGTGTTATAATGGAATTTTAAAAATTGATGATCATTAGTCGCACGTCTGGGAGGGACCGGCAAGGCTGGCCGAGGTCGGAGAATCTGTATCCAGACGAGCATCCCCACTCCTATTTGCCTGCTCATGACTTCATGAGGTGCAATAGTCTCATTCTCAAGCTTGACACTACCCATGTCTTTTGACTCGGTTGCCTGTCAATTTCTCATCGATATTTCACAAACGAAAGGTTTTGGGCCAGATGGCATGAGTGGATAGCCATGGTTCTCTTCTCTCTATGGCTTCCTCGAGTGTTCTTCTAAATGGCTCCCCCGAGACTCGGATTTGACATGTCCGTGAACTCCTGCAAGGTGATGCCCTATCCCCGATGCTCTTTTTTTTTCGAGAAAACTTTTGATCTGTTCATCTGGCAGTACAACGAGCACAAAAAATAATAAAAAATACATCCAGATCCGTAGACCACCTAGTGACGACTACATGCACTAAAGCGAGTCGAAGGTGCGCCGTCGTCATCGCCCCTTCGTTGCCGGAGCTGAGCAAAACTTGTTGTAGTAGACAGTCGGGAAGTTGTCGTGCTAAGACCCCATAGGACCAGCGCAACAGAATAGCAACCGTCGCTGACGAAGAGTAGCAGAAGGATCTAACCTGAAGAAACACAAACGTAGATGAACTACGACCAGATCCGAGCAAATCCACCAAGGACAGATCCGTCGGAGACACACCTCCACACGCCCACCGACTGTGCTAGACACACCACCGAGATGGGGGCTAGATGGGAAGAATCTTATTCCATCTCAGGGAGCTGCCGCCGTTTCGTCTTCCTGAGCAGGACACAAACCCTAACAAAACGCAAAGGAATATCTAAATACAGAGCCCTCCCGCTGGGAAGGGCTAGGATCCACCGCACTGTCATGACCTTAAGGCCACCGAAGATGAGGTGGATCGGCGACGGCGCCGTGGGAGGTAGAGAAACCCTAAGCTTTTTCTTGAGGGAGGATGTGGCTGTGTGAGACACTCACCTGATGCTCTTCATTGTGTGCAAGGATGCTCTTAATCTCCTCTTATCCAAAACCAAGGAGATGGGCTCCTCATTCCCTTCTCGGTTGGCATTGTGTTGTCCAGAATTCCTTATACATAGGTGATGTTATTTTATTTCTGCAAGCCTCATTGACAGATGCCCAAATTGTTGGATCAACGCTCCAGATTTTTGGTAATGCTTATGGTCAAAACAAGCGTAGTCAATGTTATCTGCAAGCCTCAAAAGCTCGATTCCACCCATTTTGTGCAATGATAACATTGACTACGCTTGTTGTGATCTTCTTTATTGCCAACTCAGCCATCTGCCTATAACCGATCTGGGGCTTCCTTTGAACTGCAAGAGGGCAAGCAAGGAATATTTTACACTAGGACACTGTTCGGTTTCTCTCCACTCCGCTCAACTCCGCGGAGCTGTTGCTCCGTAAAAAGCTGCTGCAGCTTGCTCCCTCTAGGAGCCGAGTCCCGGGAGCGGAGAGAAACCCAACATGCCCTAGATATCATTAGATCCAGGCTTGCAAGATGGTGCGCTGCCTTGCACACGCTAAGTGGACATCTCAGTCTTGTTTAGTCGGTCCTTACCACTATTGCGATCTTTCATCACCCCCCTCCCAGCGGGTGCACCTTGGTATGAAAACCAAGGGTTCTGAAGTTGTTGTTGGTGGCTACTGCCTGGTCAAGTGGGGCACATTGTGTAGCCCAAAGGAAGTTGGAGGCCTCGATACCACTTGT
This sequence comes from Secale cereale, assembly GCA_902687465.1. Taxonomy (NCBI): domain Eukaryota; kingdom Viridiplantae; phylum Streptophyta; class Magnoliopsida; order Poales; family Poaceae; genus Secale; species Secale cereale. Next base: position 547,776,911 of record LR738715.1, on the reverse strand, counting down.
CTTGTGGCCATGAGCTCCACCATGAAGCCGCGGTGCGCGTGGCTCGCTAGGATGGACTCGAGCAGGCCTTGGCGGCATTTGGGCATTCCTCTTGGCAGCTGTGACTTGAAAACTTTCAACGCTATTGCTGCTGTGACTTTGGGTAACGGTGGGTGCAGACTGTTCTGGTATGATAAATGGTTAGATGATCCCTCTCTTGTTGACATTACCTTAAACACTATTGCAGTTGTTCCCGAGGAAACCGTGCATGGTCGATGATGCTGTAATAATGGTTGTTGGTTGAGGGACTTCAAGCAACAACTCTTCAATAACAATTTCATACAACTACCAAACCTTTGTGAAGCTTTACATGATGTTCAACTAATTTGAGGACAAGATGACGTTTGGACCTGCTTGTTAAGTTCATCCACTCATTTATCTTCTAAATCTACTTATACGGCCTGTTTTGAAGACCCCCGCCCCTCTCCCCCTTGTATTTCGGCGAACTCCATATGGAAGATTTGGGCCCTCTGCGTTGCAAAATTTTTGTGTGGCTTGCTGTCTGCAAACGGCTTTGGATAGCGGATCGCTTAGTCATGCATGATCTTCCTTACAACAAGAGCCGTGTCCTCTGTAACGCTGGCAAGGAGGATGCTGATCATTTTTTGCTAGACTACTCCATATACAACATAATTGTTTTTCTTTGAAACGCGGTCCTTTAGGGCCCGATTTATTAAAAAATCTCGAAGAGAATTGTCCGGTTAATAAACGGAAAACCGAGCGAAAACTGTCACAACTCGCCCGCAGAAACAAGGCACACAGGGCGACCTGGCAACCCACATAAGAACGGGCACATGCTGCCGAGGAGAAAAGCGTCATCGAGGTTGCAGCCCGGCGTCATCGACATCACGCCTCCGAGAGGGCGACTCCGACTCCACCATCGACGACCACCGAAGAAGCCTTCACTACAAACAAGCGTCGAGGCTTGCGTCGGCCGATGCCAAACAGTCAGCCACATGCGCCGGCAACGAGGCAGCTCCGACTCGGTCGGCGAGCATTGCAGGAGAAAAGCGTTGGGCTTGCGCCGAGCCAGCGCCAGAGTCGACCACCCGTCTCGTGTCATCGTCACCGCAAGGGCCTCTCCTCACCAGCTTCGACTTTAGGAAGACAAAACGAGGCACGGCGACTCCTCGAACACGCCGGAAGAGACCGACTACCAAGAACCATCAGCAAGCCTGACTCCGCTCGAAGCCGCCATCGTTGCCACAAACAGGAAGCCGCGCAAGCATCCTCATTGCCGGACGAGCACCAACCGATTGCAATTCCACGAGCGTCCAGCCCATGAAGCACACAAATGGGATCTGAAGCTCTTTAAGACGATGCCCCAAAGAGGGAAGCGACGATATCGATGCCGTTGCTCGACCCAACCGGGCCTTAAACTTTCACCCGAAGAGCAAGATCCAAGGGTGTAAGAGGGTGTGGCACTCCACAACGATGGCTCCAAGAAGGTTAAACGGTGTCCACGGACGTCAACGCCGCCGTCCGGCAAGACCGGATAAGCTTTCGCCCAGAGCATAGCAACACCGCTGTGTGTAACTCTAAATTGGACTGGCCTTCCTAATATCGCTCCAGCCGTGGGTAGTTTCTTCGTGAACTGGCGGATGGCTGCTAGGACGAGTGTACCTTCAGTTGAGATAAATAAGGATATGTACAATGGTTCTATCTTAAGAGTGCCACGTAGGATAAATGATGAGGTGGATGAGAGAGAAATCATAAGAGAAGGCTTGTCTTCTCTTATTTAAGAAAAACTAAGAGATGATCTCTTAGCACAATTTGTCTCATCATGTTTTTAGGAACAACTAATTAGTGAAGATAAGGCTAAGAGATGACCCATTGTAGACATCTTTTTTTGTAATATCTAATTTAAATGCAAAACTTAAGATAAGACTATCTTATCAACCATTGTACATGCCCTAAGTTAAACATCATGGTCGTCTAAATGCAAAACTTAAGATAAGACTATCTTATCAACCATTGTACATGCCCTAAGTTAAACGTCATGGTCGTCTTAGGGCATGTACAATGATTGATAAGGTAGTCTTATCTTAAATTTTGCATGTAAATTAGAGATGACAAAAAAACAAGTATACAATGGGTCATCTCTTAGCCTTATCTTCAATAATTAGTTGTTTCTAAAAACATGGTGAGACAAATTGTGCTAAGAGATCATCTCTTGTCTTCTCTTAAATAAGAGAAGACAAATCTTCTTTTATGATTTCTCTCTCCTCCACCTCATCATTTATCCTACGTGACACTTTTAAGATAGAACCACTATACATGCCCTTAGTGGTTTGGACAATATGAAATGAGCGTAACAGTAGGTTATTTGATAACAAAACTAATTCCACAGATTGTATCTTAGACAAAATAAAACGCGATGCACTCAACTGATCTAAACCAGGAGCTCCAGGCATGAGGTCATTGTGTGCCTAGGGTGGCTTTTGTCTTAGCTTTTTGCCTTCTTTTGTTCCTTTTGCTATTCTTGCCGGTTAGTTGCCTTTTCTTTAAAATAAAGAAGGATCATCCCTGGTCTTATGCAGTAGAGTGATGCATGCAATCCTTTTATTAAATGAAGTAACCCCAAAGTATGTAGTTCAATACAAGTTCACGTAGAGCTGAAAATAAAAATAAAATGATAAAAAATTGTCACAACCGGCATAAATAGGACGACCCGCGTACACACTTAGCTTATTACCGGACCGCATGCAAACCCGTTGTAAATATTCCGAACTACCATCACCCATCGAGTAGACCCAGTAACCAAAGGCTCACTGACTACCGCAGAAGTGAGTAACAACCACATACGGATCCATGCAGCGACCATGTCGATAATCTGCAAAAAATTTATACGAGTTTGTGTGTTAAAAACCATATCATTTGTGCAATTCTATATAGCCCAAAGTAATGCACATACTCCTATCCGAATATGTCTCGCAATATTTGTCTCAACTCCATTTAGCCATGTCCCAAATAACGTGTGAATGCTATTTGGAGGGGTATATAATTTATTTATTTATAAAAAGCATTGAATATATAAGAAGTCTGATTCCTTGCAATTGTTTTGAGATATGAAGATGGTAATATTAGAGTCATGCTAGTAGTGAATTATGGAATAAAAGAAATAATTGAGTTAAGGTTTGTGATTCCCGTAGTATGCATGTATAATCTTCTAGTTATGTGATGAAGTTGGAGCACAATTTATTCTTGATTGTCTTCCTTTGTGTGAAAGTCGGGAGCACGTGATTGTCTTCCTTTGCTAACCACTCTAGTACTGCGCAACCTTCGCCGGTGCATTAAACCCACCTTATACCTTTTCTCAAAACATACACCATACCTACCTATTATGGCATTTTCGTAGCCATTCTGAGATATATTGCCATGTAACTCCACCGTTCCATCATTATGAGTTTACACATTGAGTTGTAATTTTGACTTGTAAAAGTGTGATGATCATCATTATTAAAACATTCTCCCATGTGAGGTTATAAAAATTAATAAATAAAAAGAGGCCAAAGAGGCCAAATAAAAAAGAAGGCCAAAGAGCCCCAAAATAGAGAGGCAAAAGAGCCCAAAATAAAAAAATGAGAGAAAAAGAGAGGAGGGACAATGTTACTACCCTTTTCCACTCTTGTGCTTGAAAGTATCACCATGTTCTTCATGATAAAGAGTCTCCTATTTTGACACTTTCATATATTACTAGTGGGATTTTTCATTATAGAACTTGGCTTGTATATTTCATTGATGGGCTTCCTCAAATTTCTCGAGGTCTTCATGAGCAAGAAAGTTGGATGCACACCCACTTAGTTTTCTTTTGAGCTTTCATACACTTATAGCTCTAGTGCATCCGTTACATGGTAATCCCTACTCACTCACATTCATATCAATTGATGGACATCTCATAGTCCATTAATTTGCCTAGTTGATGTGGCATTTTCTCCCTTCTTTTGTCTACTACTACCTTCTATTCCACCTATAGTGCTATATCCATGGCTCACGCTCATGTATTGCATGAAGAGTTGAAAGAGCCGAAGCACGCTAAAAATTATGAAACAATTGCTTGGCTGACACCGGGGTAGTACATGATTTATACTCTGCGTTGAGAAGAGGGAGCATAACAAGACTATATGATTTTGTAGGGATAACTTTCTTTAGCCATGTTATTTTTGAAGTATCATGATTTTGCTTTCTAGTATGTTTGAAATATTATTGTTTTTATGTCAATATTAAAATTTTAGTGTTGAATCATATAGGTCTGAACATTCATGCCAAGATAAGAAGAAATGCATCGATAAATATGCCAGGTAGCATTCTACATCAAAAATTCTGTTTTTATCATTTACCTACTCGAGGACGAGTAGGAATTAAGCTTGGGGATGATTGATACATCTCCAACGCATCTATAATTTTTTATTGTTCCATGCTATTATATTATCAACTTTGGATGTTTTATATGCATTAATATGCTATTTCATATTATTTTTGGGACTAGCCTATTAACCTAATGCCTAGTGCCAGTTTCTTTTTTTCCCTTGTTTTTGACTTTTACAGAAATGGAATATCAAACAGAGTTCAGACGGAATAAAACTTTACGATGTTTTTTCTTGGTCTAGAAGACACCTACGAGACTTGTAGAGGAGGCTAGAAGACCTACGAGGCGGCCACAAGTCGTAGGGGCATTCCCCTGGGCTTGTGGGCCCCTCGGAGGTCTCCCAACCCTAATCTTCGCTTGATAAATACCCAAATATTCCCCATACGTCAGGAGAGTCACCAAAAATACTTTTCCACCGCCGCAAGTTTCTGTTCCCGTGAGATCCCATCTTGGGGCCTTTTCTGCTACTCCACCGGAGGGGGATTCGATCACGGAGGGCATCTACATCAACCTTGCTGCCATTCCAATGATGCGTGAGTAGTTTACCACAGACCTACGGGTCCATAGCTAGTAGCTAGATGACTTCTTCTCTCTCTTTGATCTTCAATACAATGTTCTCCTCGGTGTTCTTGGAGATCTATTCGATGCAATCTTCGTTTGTTGTGTTTTTGTTGAGATCCGATGAATTATGGATTTATGATCAGATTATGTATGAATATTATTTGAGTCTTCTCTGAACTCTTTTATGCATAATTAAGATAACTTTGTATTTCTCTCCGATCCATCGATTTGGTTTGGTCAACTAGATTGGTTTTTCTTGTAATGGGAGAGGTGCTTTGTGATGGGTTCCATCTTGCGGTGTCCTCACCCAGTGATAGAAGGGGTAGCGAGGCATGTATTGTATTATTGCCATTAAGGATAAAAAGATGGGGTATTTATATCATATTGCTTGAGTTTATCCCTCCACATCATGTCATCTTGCTTAAGGCGTTACTATATTCTTATGAACTTAATACTGTAGATGCAGGCATGAGTCGGTCGATGTGTGGAGTAATAGTAATAGATGCAGGTAGGAGTCGGACTACTTGTCACGAATGTGATGCCTATATTCATGATCATTGCCTTAGATGTCATCATAACTTTGCGCTTTTTTTATCAATTGCTCAACAGTAATTTATTTACCCACCGTATGATTTCTTCGAGAGAGAAGCCTCTAGCGAAACCTATGCCACCCGGGTCTATTTTCCATCATATATATTTATATCTATAAAACCAAAAAACCAAGAACACATTGCAGCAATTATTTTGTGTTTAATTTATTTTGCCCTTTACTCATATTTTAAATCTATCTTTATTAGATCTCACTCTTGCTAGTGACCGTGAATGGATTGACAACCCCTTTTTCGTATTGTGTGCCAGTGTTTGTTAGTTTGTGCAGGTGCATCTATTGGGGATTTGCTTGTGCCTTCTACTGGATTGATACCTTGGTTCTTAACTGAGGTAAATACTTATCTCTACTTTGTTGCATCTCCCTTTCCTCTTCAAGGAAAAAATCAATGCAAGCTCAAGAAGTACCAGGAAGTTATCTATTTGAATAGTCGTGTCCACGGTAATAGACGCTCGGAGATGTATCCCGATCTATTACAACTAGAAATGGATACGTGAGACATGTGATGGATGTGGCAGCTCCGAGATTGCTTTTTCGTAGGGAGTCGAGAAGGGATCTCTGGGCGTGGATAGTACAACATGCTTGTTAATTATAATATGCTATTCTGTACTCTTCTGAATGATGCAAGATGCTTGAAGATGCTAGTCTTCGATATGCTAGGCCTTCCCCTCTATTCTGGCATTCTGCAGTTCAGTCCACAGATACAGCTCATTCCTTTGATACTGATGTATATTTAGCCTAGATCTGATGCTTGCGAGTACTTTGGACGAGTACTCGCGGTTGCTTTGCTATCCCTTTTCCACTACTTTCTTCTTTCTGGTTGTTGAGATCAATTGATGGATCCCAGGAGCCAGATGCCACTACCGACGTCTACCACTACCCGACGGTGCCTACTACCACATGGAGACCGCCGACGACCAGGAGTAGTTAGGAGGCTCCCAGGCAGGAGGCATTGCCTTTTCGATCGTTGCTACTTTTGTGCTAGCCTTCTTAAGGCAAACCTTTTTTAACTTACGCGTGTATTTAGATATTGTTGCTTCCGCTGACTCATTTGTATTCGATCTTTTGTATTCGTGCCCTCGAGGGGACATTTTAAAATACTACGTTCCCCAACAGTGGCATCATGAGCCAGGTCTATGCGTAGATGATATGCACGAGTAGAACACAATGAGTTGTGGGCGATACTAGTCATACTGCTTACCAGCATGTCATACTTTGCTTCGGCGGTATTGTGAGATGAAGCGGCCCAGACCGACATTACGCGTACGCTTACACGAGACTGGTTTCACCGTTATGAGCACTCGTTGCTTAAAGGTGACTGGCGGGTGTCTGTCTCTCTCACTTTAGCTGAATCAAGTGTGACTACGCCCGGTCCTTGTGAAGGTTAAAACAACACATACTTGACGAAACATCGTTGTGGTTTTGTATGCGTAGGTAAGAACGGTTCTTGCTAAGCCCGTAGCAGCCACGTAAAACTTGCAACAACAAAGTAGAGGACGTCTAACTTGTTTTTGCAGGGCATGTTGTGATGTGATATGGTCAAGACATGATGAGTGATACGGTTTTGTATGAGATGATCATGTTTTGTAATGTTATCGGCAACTGGCAGGAGCCATATGGTTGTCGCTTTATTGTATGAAATGCAATCGCCATGTAATTGCTTTACTTTATCACTAAGCGGTAGCGATAGTCGTGGAAGCAATAGTTGGCGAGACGACAACGATGCTACGATGGAGATCAAGGTGTCGTGCCGGTGACGAAGGTGATCATGACGGTGCTTTGGAGATGGAGATCAAAAGCACAAGATGATGATGGCCATATCATGTCACATATTTTGATTGCATGTGATGTTTATCTTATTATGCTTCTTATTTTGCTTAGTACGGCGGTAGCATTATAAGATGATCCCTTACAAAATTTCAAGGTATAAGTGTTCTCCCTGAGTATGCACCGTTGCGGAAGTTCGTCGTGCCGAGACACCACGTGATGATCGGGTGTGATAAGCTCTACGTTCAAATACAACGGGTGTAAGCCAGTTTTGCACATGCAGAATACTCGGGTTAAACTTGACGAGCCTAGCATATGCAGATATGGCCTCGGAACACTGGAGACCGAAAGGTCGAGCGTGAATCATATAGTAGATATGATCAACATAAGATGTTCACCATTGAAACTACTCCATCTCACGTGATGATCGGACATGGTTTAGTTGATTTGGATCACGTGATCATTTAGATGACCGGAGGGATGTCTATCTAAGTGGGAGTTCTTAAGTAACTAGATGGCACCCCGCGCGTTGCTGCGGGAAATTTGTAGCACAAATGGGTAGAAGTTAAATTTGACAAACTCACATGGATTACATGTTCAATAGTTGTAACAACCCAAAAAGAAATAATAGAAAGAATGTTAACTCTAAGCAAAAGAAAATAAACCAATGGACCATGGTGAAATCCTGACAATAATAAATGAAACATGTACTCTAAATCTCTGATTAGAGGAGGCATGAATCTTACGCATTGTTATGTACTTTGGTTAGAGTATAGCAATTGGGTTTGTAGCTAATCTGGTCGGATGTATCTATTGGCAAGGACCCCTTGGATATGTACGTAGGGTAATTAGCAAACAATTAATCTTTCTTGCCTGCATGCAAGTATGCACACACCTGTAACAGCAGCAACCCGCACACACCAGCGACGCTCTCACTGCTGAGCCAGTCGAAGGTGAGCGGCCCGGAAGTGCACACGCGGGTGAGGCTGCCGGAGGATGCCGTACTGGAGAACCTGGTGCGCGTGGACGGCGGCGCCAACTTTTTCCGGTGCGCTGATGTGCGCAAGCTCTAGCGTGCCCTCGTCCCCGAGTTGTCCTTCCGGCGCCTCACTGCTCCTCCCTCGTCGGCTTCCTGCCGCGAGCAACACCACTGTGGGGTAGGTCTACCGCGAGCGAGTTTCGCCCCGATGCCGCGGTCGAACCTCAGCCTAGGCCGTCCGTTGCTCAGCTCCTTTGTCCTGGACGTAGCTGGCCTCTTCGACGGGTCCTACGTATCGTACCACACAATCAGAGTGGAATATGGAGGGGAATTCGATGGAGAAGAAGAGGGGCCACGCCGGGGGGATTAGTGCGTTCCATGGTTGAGAATGAAAATTGTGGGAAAGAAATCTTTGAGAAAGGGAAGAAATAGTGGTTGCCTTTGTGAAGCTCTTCGGTTACCAATTAATTAGAAGGTTACCAATTAATTAGAAGAAGGAAACTGAAGACGGAGGGAAAGTGGAAGGGAAAGGGCTAGAGGTGCGTCACGCACGCTATTGAAAGCCTCAAACTAAACGGCAGATACAACATTCCAGTAAACCAAACGATTTAAGAAAAAAATGTTGACATGGCCCATTCAGTGAATGCATGAGGTGGGCAAAGTATGGTTGATGTGGCTCGTTGCTATGTGGGCCGCTGATGTGGTCATGGGGATTGTTAAGATAAATAGATAGTGGAGATGAACCTCTTAATTATATAGAATGACGTGGCACATTGTTGATGTGGACAGTGTGCATGATGAGAGAATAGGGAATAGTGGGGAGCAACTTCTTAATAATGGTAGATATGATTAATTGAACTTTAATTTATCATGAACTTAGTCCTGATAGTTTTTGCATATCTATGTTGTTGTAGATCAATGGCCCGTGCTACCGTTCCTTTGAATTTTAATACATTCCTAGAGAAAGCTAAGTTGAAAGATGATGGTAGCAATTACACGGGCTGGGTCCGTAACTTGAGGATTATCCTCATTGCTGCACAGAAGAATTATGTCCTTGAAGCACCGCTAGGTGACAAGCCCCCTCCCGCTAATGTAGACGCTTTGAACATCTGGCAGACGCGGTCTGATGACTACACGATAGTTCAGTGTGCCATGCTTTACGGCTTAGAACCGGGACTTCAACGACGTTTTGAACGTCATGGACCATATGAGATGTTCCAGGAGTTGAAGTTGATATTTCAAGCAAATGCTCGGATTGAGAAATATGAGATTTCCAATAAGTTCTACAGCTGCAAGATGGAGGAGAATAGTCCTATCAGTGAACACTTGCTCGGAATGTCTGGGTACTACAATCATATGACTCAACTTGGTTGCAAAGTTGACGAGGATAGTGTTATTGATAGAGTTCTTCAATCACTGCCACCAAGCTATAAAGGCTTCATGATGAACTAAAATATGCAAGGGATGCAGAAGACAATTCCCGAGCTCTTCGCTATGCTCAAAGCTGCGGAGGTACAAATAAAAAAGGAGCATCAAGTGTTGATGGTTAACAAGACCACTAGTTTCAAGAAAAAGGGCAAGGGAAAGAAGGGGAACTTCAAGAAGAATAGCAAGACAGTTGCTACTCCCACGAAGAAACCCAAGTCTGGAGCCAAGCCTGAAACTGAGTGCTTCTACTGCAAGGGGACTGGACACTGGAAGCGGAACTGCCCCAAGTATTTGGCGGATAAGAAGGATGGCAAGGTGAACAAAGGTATATATGATATACATGTTATTGATGTGTACCTTACTAATGCTCGTAGTAGTACCTGGGTATTTGATACCGGTTCGGATGCTAATATTTGTAACTCGAAACAGGGACTACAGATTAAACGAAGATTGGCTAAGGATGAGGTGACGATGCGCGTGGGAAATGGTTCCAAAGTCGATGTGATCGCCGTCGGCACGCTACCTCTAGATCTACCTTCGGGATTAGTTTTAGACCTAAATAATTGTTATTTGGTGCCAGCGTTGAGCATGAACATTATATCTGGATCTTATTTGTTGCGAGACGGTTATTCATTTAAATCAGAGAATAATGGTTGTTCTATTTTTATGAATAATATATTTTATGGTCATGCACCCTTGAAGAGTGGTCTATTCTTGTTGGATCTCGATTGTAGTGATACACATATTCATAATATTGAAGCCAAAAGATGCAAGGTTAATAATGATAGTGCAACTTATTTGTGGCACTGCCGTTTAGGTCATATTGGTGTAAAGCGCATTAAGAAACTCCATAGTGATGGACTTTTGGAATCACTTGATTATGAATCACTTGGTGCTTGCGAACCATGCCTCATGGGCAAGATGACTAAAACTTCGTTCTCCGGAACTGTGGAGCGAGCAACAAATTTGTTGGAAATCATACATACTGATGTATGCGGACAATTGAGTGTTGAAGCTTGCTGCGGGTATCGTTATGTTCGGACCTTCACTGATGATTTGAGTAGATATGGGTATATCTACTTAATGAAGCACAAGTCTGAATCATTTGAAAAGTTCAAAGAATTTCAGAGTGAAGTAGAGAATCATCGTAACAAGAAAATAAAGTTTCTGCGATCTGATCGTGGAGGTGAATATTTGAGTTACGAGTTTGGTCTTCATTTGAAACAATGTGGAATAGTTTCACAACTCACGCCACCCGGAACACCACAGCGTAATGGTGTGTCCGAACGTCGTAACCATACTTTATTGGATATGGTGCGATCTATGATGTCTCTTACCGATTTACCACTATCGCTTTGGGGTTATGCTTTAGAGACATCTGCATTCACGTTAGATAGGGCACCATCTAAATCCGTTGATACGACACCTTATGAACTATGGTTTGGCAAGAAACCAAAGTTGTCGTTTCTTAAAGTTTGGGGCTGCGATGCTTATGTGAAAAAGCTTCAACCTGATAAGCTCGAACCCAAGTCGGAGAAATGTGTCTTCATATGATACCCAAAAGAGACTGTTGGGTACACGTTCTATCACAGATCCGAAGGCAAGATATTCGTTGCTAAGAATGGATCCTTTCTAGAGAAGGAGTTTCTCTCGAAAGAAGTGAGTGGGAGGAAAGTTGAACTTGATGAGGTAATTGTACCTTCTTCCGAATTGGAAAGTGGAACATCACAGAAACTAGTTGCGGTGATTCCTACACCAATTAGTGAGGAAGCTAATGATGATGATCATGAAACTTCAGATCAAGTTTCTACTGAACGTTGTAGATCAACCAGAGTACGTTCCGCACTAGAGTGGTACGGTAATAACCCTCAAAAGTAGTAGAAGCATCATCAAGAGTATCGGACATAGTAACAGATTCAGTAGGAGCATCATGTGGTGGCGGTGAGGCAAACTTACTCATAACAGAAGGTGAATCAAGTGTAGCACCAGTATTCAGAACAGTACCTCTTATTGTAGTGATAGTAAGATCGGAACCTTGGGGTCTCCTTTCTTACCCATAGCGGATGAAGTGCAGCAGGTAGGATACTTCAAGTAGACTTGTAAATATTGCTATGCTCCCCGGCAACGGCGCCAGAAAACGGTACTTGATAACCCTCAGCCGTAAGGGATCGAGATAGTCTTCGCGGGTAAGAATAACCCAATTTATTGATTCGACACACGGGGAGCCAAAGAGTATTTATAAGCTTTGACAGTTGAGTTGTCAATTCAACCGCACCTGAAATATACTTACTTGCAACAAAAGATAAGTGGTAACGGTGATATGGTAATGACGGTGGTGATAGTAAAAGTAAACAGCGAAAGTAAATAGCAAAAGTAGCAACTAGTAACCAGCAGGATTTAAAACACTGTAGGCTAGGGAGATGGATGGTTGGGCGCTGCATGGATGAGATATATCATGATTCTAACTTGGGGCAAGGCACACGGAAAAGTAATGATCATCTAGGCAAATATCAAACATTAGGCATGTATCCCGTAGGTAGTTGTACGTGCTTGCAATAAGAACTTGCACAACATCTTTTGTCCTACCATCCCGCTACGAACGGGACCAAAAGGAACTTATGGAGATTAAGGTGCTCCTGTCAAAGAGCACCGGAACAAAGCAATAAACTCAATAGATACATGTAATCCTCAAACTACGGACCATCCCCTTTGGTGTCCCAAGCTGTCACTTTTGGGATCGCCGGTTCCGAACCGTAATAGGTGCAAACAACTCATAGATAGGATCAAGAACACAAATATATTCATGCAAACACATATGGTTCAGATCTGAAATCATGGCACTCGGGCCCTAAGTGACAAGCATTAAGAATAACAAGTTGAAGCAAAGATGATAAACACCATAGTAGATGATAGGCAACATGCCCCCAACGATCTGACAAACTATAACATGATCTAACTCATCCAATCCCTACCACCCCCTTTGCCTACAACAGGGGATTACTCACACATGAAAGGAGAAGTCATGGAGGGAGGATGGAGTGGTGATGATGATGACGATGGCGACGATCTCCCCTCTCCGGAGGCCAAATCAGCCTCCAGATTAGCCCTCCCTAAGAAGAACAGAGGGTGGCGGCGGCTCCACGACGAAAACTGGGAAAAGAACTTCTGATCTGGGATTTCTCCGTCGCGAGCTAAAATACGGGTCAAAGTAGGGCACCAGGGGAGGTGGGGCCCACCCAGGCGGCCTCCCGGCGCGGCCAGGGGGTGGGCCGCGCCACTAGGGCGCCTGGAGCCCCCCTGGCCCCCCTCTGGCCCCTCTTCTGGCAACAGGTTCCTTCGGGTGCGTGGATTTTCTGTGATTTTTCGTGGAATTTTCTGAGATACCTAAAAATCCGTTTTCCTGCACACAATAAAACCATACAGGCAGCTCTGCTGAAAACAACGTCAGTCCGGGTTAGTTTAGTTCAAATCATGCAAGAATGAGGTCAAAACAATATCAAAAGTGTTTGGAAAAGTAGATACATTTGAGACGTATCAACTCCCCCAAGCTTAGCATATTGCTTGTCCTCAAGCAATTCAGTTCAACGAACTGGACGCGACAAAGAAAACTTTGACAAACTCTTTTGCTTCATTAGATGTATATAAGCATGTACTACGAAAATAGTCTAGCAAGTATTAAAACAATGCTATGAGGACAATGCACGGAGCAATCCTTCTTTCAAGTGACCAATCACAAATACCTAAAAGTAAATAATATACTACTGAAAATCAAGACAAGATTACATTGCACATAGCTTGAGCATATTAGGGTGGTATCTCGCTAGCCTCCATGAGTGAAGCAAAACATAAATGCAGAAACTCCTCCAGAGTTTTAAAGGAGACTAGAACTAAGAATTTCAGAATAAATAATGTCACATGCATGCAAAAGACAATGTAATACTTTGGGACAATGCACATTACACTCAGAATGATAATTATGCTCTCCTAGTTGGTGCTTTGAAGAAAGAAGGTGGAGACTCTCGAACCGTGGAATTTGATGGCGAGGTTGAAAACCCGTGGTCGGAAACAAAAACTAAACATGTACCAGAGCTCTTGGTTTTAAAAACAGAGGAACAAATGTTTTTGAGAGGTGCATATTTCGTCAACGAATGCTAGCAGATAACTCAATCACTTCTTGAGCTGGACAAGTTTCGAGGAACGGCTCCTGCATGAGGACGATCACATCCTCTTAATCTCCTTTGTTTATCACTGCCAAAGTTTTCTGATTTCTCATGAACAAAGCGTGAAGGAGGGTTTGTTTGTCGTATAATTTTTAATGAGCCGGGCGCACTCTATGCCAGTTCCTTCTCGTATTATGGGTTTGCAGATTAGACATGCAATCCCGGGGTGAAACTTGTCCAACTTAAAAAGATCATGAATTAACTACTACTTCCTCATGAGCTAAAACAGAGGCACAAAAAGAGAAATGCTTTTGATTAATTTCGAGATGGTACACGAAAGTCTTCGCTAGGAATGGCAGGTAAATACCATGTATAGGAAGGTATGGTGGACTCATATGGCATAACTGGTTTTAAGGATTTTGGATGCACAAGCAGTCAGTCCGCTTAGTACAGGTGGAGGTTAGCAAAAGACTGGGAAGCGACCAACTAGAGAGCAATAACGGTCATAATCATGCAGAGCGACAAAGCAACATTGAATCGGGCATGGAAGTGATATAACTATTCTAAAACTCAAAGATCATCAAGGCAGAGCAGACTTTTTAGTCTTAAACATGTGTAAACATGTGCCAAGTCAATCCAAAAATTCTCCAAAGGGAAATACCACCTTAGTATACCGAACTATGAACAGTGCAATGCATGTAAATCATTTCAATAACACATTATATACTCTAGCTATTCGAGACTAGCCACAAGGAAAGCATGAACCACTGGAAGAGCATTGTAAACATAGCACTATGTCGCTACAAGCTGGTCTCTAGATCATAAGTACATGCATATGTACAAAAGTAGAAACAAGAAGAGTTCATACCGGTCTTCCTTGTTGCTTCCCTTCAGTCGATCTTCGTCATTACTGCCTCGTCACTTGCACGATCGAACGTAGGAAATATAATTAAATGCCATCACGGACTCGAGCTGAACTCTGAAAACAAAGCAAACTAAAGAGAAAAAGGAAATCTTTTTGGATTATTTCAAAGGTTGAACAAAAGCAAAAGAAAGAGAAAATCTTTTTGTTGTTTTTGCAAAGAGAGAAATAAAGAAGAACGGGCAAAAACTTCGAAAAGATCAAAGCGAATAAAACGGATAATACAATGGAAAAGTGAGAGGGGCACGTACTCCCCCAAGCTTAGGCTTTTGGCCTAAGTTGGTAGCAGCTACTGCCCCCAGGAGCCTCCTGCTCCGGGGGTATGGTGGTGAGTCCAAGGGTCGTAGAAGGATGCTGGCGCGTACACCGAACTCCTTGGAGTCTCCCACGAGGAAGGGTCCGTACGCCAAGCAGAGGAAGACCCTTCACCAAACTCGGTGGCGGTTTCCTCCTGAAAAGGTGGTAACTCACCGTGCTCCTCCTCGTCGGGCACAACCCCCTCCATGGGGTTATGAAACTGATGCTGGGCCATGAACTCATCGAACTGGATAACATCAAAGGACCATCCGTTCCTGCGAGAAAAATCAAACAAAAAAGGTGCAGTTAGACGGATCTCGCGTTCCGCGGTAGTTCCGAAACGCAAGATATAAACAAGATTATCAAGCTCAGAAGTCATGGTAACAAACTTATGCCTTTTCATAGCAGCAAGATCAAAGCTTAAATAAGTAAAAGGATTATCATCAGGGTGTGGGGTGCCTCCAAGATGTTCTAAGATAAGTGTGGCATAAACGCCACCATATAAGTCTCCCTTGTTACCGTTCATAGCAAGGCGTCGAGCAATTAAGGCACCCAGATTATGATCAGACCTCCCTGAGAGGGCGGCTGCCAGGACAGCAATATCCGGCGCAGAAGTGTTGCTCGTGTTGTCACGAGCTAACACCCCTCTAGCAACATAATATGCAAAATACCTAAGGTGAGGGAATAAGATGCTGGAGATCTTTGACCGATGAATATCCCTCGTACCCATGCTGCAGAGAGACTTGAAGACGGTTTTCAGTTCGGAGGGCTGAGAGGTCATCCTAGCCGTTCTCCCAAGGTTTGGCACACCTATTATTTCCCAAAACTTTCCCAAAGGCATGGTGATAAGATCATTGTAAATTTTAAACTCAATAGCACCTGAATCAGGATTATATCTAAAACTGTTAATGAAACTGGAGGTGATTTTTTTATACTGAGTAACACGGCACATGACGAGCCATGTCAGACCCGCATTAGCACAAAGATTATAAAACTCATCCTTGATTCCCGCAGCTTCAAGGAATTCATCACATGGAAACGTCATAGCACGTGCTGGACTTGTGTCTTCCAACAACTCTAGGGGCACATGATCTTCATTATAGCTCACCCTAGCAGTTGAGGGTGAAGCTGCGGCTCTAGTAACTCGATCGGAGTGCGTGGGCCTCCTCTTCTCAAGCCACCCCTTTGCCTTTCCTAACAAACTCATTTCCGAATTTTTTGGCAAATTACAAAAAACAAGGTGGGTTAAGGCAAACTACTCAACTCACTTGCCCAAGGCATAAACTTGCATCAAAACTTGGAAAATAACTTTCTACACATGCATGCAAGCTCATCTATACAGCACCAAGAACTACTAAATACTCACAAATGAAGCCACCAATCAGAAATCTAATTGGAGGGGTGGAGGAGTCACATACCATGGAGTATTTGTTCAAAATCTCAGCTCAAATGATAGGCTGTAGAGAGAGATCGAAGAATCGCCTCCAAGAGCAGCAAGAACGCAAGAACAAGTGCAGAACTCGCGTTTTTGGAGAGAAAGAGAGAGGGAGGAAGAAGACTTACCTGGAGGGGGGCCTTGTGGGCCCCAGGCGCCCTGTGGGCGCGGCCAGGGGGCAGGCCGCGCCAGCTGGCTGCCTGGGCCACTGGTGGGTCCCCTTGGCTGGCCCCAGGTACCTCTGGATCACTACCGGCATGGAAATTTTTATTTTTATTTTTCTGGAATTTTTCTAAAAACTTCACTGTTGAAATTTTTTCGAAGTTCAAAAAGCTGCAAGACTTTCTGAAAACTTAAAGCAGTGATTAGTATTGTGAAGCTTCAAAACATAAACACTTGGTACAGCAAAGAGAACAAAAACTAAAACAAATGAAAACATAACAAGCTCAACTTTTTATCTATATAAAACATGTTTACTAGTAAGGTTGATCAAGTCTTACCAACAAACAGGCGATATATAGAGCAAAAAGTCTCACCTCTTATGAAGTAATCACTGAACCTTTACTTTGATGGACATTGTCCCCACCATAATAGTTTTGTATTTGTGATGCACATGTAGTGGACAGTCCCATTCTCCAATCTTCACGGTCTCGATATTTTCTATAGAGTTGAGGCCATGTCTCCTGTCGGTCTTCTTTGGGAAATACACTGTGTGTTCTTTATCATTCACATTGAAGGTAACCTTCCCTTTATTGCAATCAATAATAGCACCTGCGGTGTTAAGAAAAGGTCTACCAAGAATAATGGACATGCTCCCATCCTCGGGCATGTCAAGCACAACAAAATCAGTAAGAATCAAACAATTAGCAACTTCTACTGGAACATCCTCACAAATACCTATCGGAACGGCGGTTGACTTGTCAGCCATCTGAAGAGAGATATCTGTAGGAATTAGTTTCTCTAAACAAATCCTCTTGTAAAGAGAGAGAGGCATAACACTCACTCCTGCTCCAAGATCACATAAAGCAGTTTTGACATAATTATTCTTTATGGAGCAAGGAATGGTGGGTATACCTGGATCACCGAGCTTCTCAGGAATCTTGCCACTGAAAGAGTAGTTAGCAAGCATAGTAGATATTGCTTCATTAGGAACTTTTCTTTTATTAGTGATAATATCTTTCATATATTTTGAATAAGGAGGTAACTTAATAGCATCAGTCAAAGGGATTTGAAGAAAAAGGGTTTTAATCCACTCACAAAACTTATTGTAATGCTCTTCTTCTTTAGATTTGAGAGACTTACCTGGAAAGGGCATGGGTTTCTGTACCCATGGTTCTCTTTCCTTCCCATGTCTTCTTGCGACGAAGTCTTCTCTAGTGTACCTCTTACGTTTGTCAGGTGCTTCTTCTTCTCGAACTTCAGGCGGATCATTCTTCTCATTACCCTTACCTTCAGGTTCAGCACCGTCTTCAGTCTCAGCATCGGAGATAGATACACTATTGGGATCAACAACTGGCTCTTCATCTGTAATAGGATCATTGGAATTATCAGTCTCCTTATGTTTCTTCTTCTTCTTTTTTGGAGAGCCAACAATTTCTCCTTCCTGCATTTGAGAATCTTGCTCGATTCTCCTCGGATGCCCCTCTGGATAGAGAGGATCTTGAGTGCTAGTTCCTCCTCGGGTCTTAATCCCGAAGGCCTGCAAATCATCTTGTTTGGCATTGTTAGCAAGCAAATCTTTTTGCACATTAGAAATTTGTTCAAGCTGAGTTTGAACCATATGAAAATGCTTCACAAGACATTGAATGTCATTAACTGTTCTACCTAGAACATCAAGCAAACTTTTGATAGCAAGGGAATTATCATGCAATTGACTTTGTATCCTCTCATTAAAATGATTTTGTTTCATAATAAAATTATCAAACTCATCTAAACATTGATCAGGAGGCTTACCATGAGGGATGTCACTTGCGCTGAAATCTAAAAGAGAGTGTACCTCTACCATAGGAGGGTGAGTGGTAGGCTCACACAGCTTCTCAATAGGGGGTAGATTCCTCACGTCTTCAGCTTTAATACCCTTCTCTTTAATAGACTTCTTTGCTTCTCGCATATCTTCGGGTCTTAGAACAAACATGCCTCTCTTCTTTGGTGGTGGAGGTGGTTCAGGGACGGACCAATCTTCATGGTTTTTGGCAATCCTGCCCATCAAATCCTCTGCATCGTCCGGTGTTCTTTTCCTGAAAATACAACCAGCACAACTATCCAAATAGGACCTGGATTCATCAGTTAGACCAGCATAAAATATATCGATTAATTCGTTCTTAGGGACTTCATGTCCTGGTCTAGCCCGAATCAGACCGCAATACCTCCCCCAAGCTTTAGGGAGGTGCTCATCCTGCAACTGTTTAAAGTTATAAATTCTTTGTAAAGCAGCATGTTGCATGTGAGCAGGAAAGTACTTATCAACAAAAGAGTAAGCTAAGTCTTGAGGACTCTTAATGGAACCGCATGGGAGTGAATCATACCATGTTTTAGCACCTTCCTTCAAGGAGAAAGGAAGAAGCTTGGTCACATAAAAGTATCGTATCTTCTCATCCGTGGTAAACAAGCCACCCAACTCACCGAGTTTAGTCAGGTGTGCAATAGCATCATCATTTTCTCTGCCATAAAAGGGGTCAGCTTCAACCATAGGTATAAGTGAAAGATCAACAGAGAAATCATAATCAGGATCATCAATGCATATAGGAGATGTAGCAAATTCAGGATCAGGAACGGTTTTGTTCTTCAAAGAGTGTTTTTCAAACAGCTTCTTAATAACTCAGGGTCAGAGCCGGCAAACTCTGTCAGTTCCCTGCATAAATCTTCATCAAGCATATAGTAATCATCATCAAGGAGTCTCTCCTTGAGTTTACTCAAATCAGGATAATCGTAAGTTCCACCAATAGGGTAGCGAGTAACAGGAATTTCAATTCCAGACTTTTTTGCAGCAGCAGCGATCTGTTTCTCAAGAGCATAACCAAGTGAACTAATATCATCAAAAGTAGTAGAAGCATCATCAAGAGTATCGGACATAGTAATAGATTCAGTAGGAGCATCATGTGGTGGCGGTGAGGAAAACTTACTCATAACAGAAGGTGAATCAAGTGTAGCACTAGTATTCAGAACAGTACCTCTTATTGTAGTGGATAGTAAGATCAGAACCTTGGGGTCTCCTTTCTTACCCACAGCGAATGAAGTGCAGCAGGTAGGATACTTCAAGTAGACTTGTAAATATTGCTATGCTCCCCGACAACGGCGCCAGAAAACTGTACTTGATAACCCTCAGCCGTAAGGGATCGAGATAGTCTTCGCGGGTAAGAATAACCCAATTTATTGATTCGACACACGGGGAGCCAAAGAGTATTTATAAGCTTTGACAGTTGAGTTGTCAATTCAACCGCACCTGAAATATACTTACTTGCAACAAAAGATAAGTGGTAACGGTG
This sequence comes from Secale cereale, assembly GCA_902687465.1. Classification (NCBI taxonomy): domain Eukaryota; kingdom Viridiplantae; phylum Streptophyta; class Magnoliopsida; order Poales; family Poaceae; genus Secale; species Secale cereale. The sequence continues at coordinate 547,756,862 of LR738715.1, read as the reverse complement.
ATATGGTAATGACGGTGGTGATAGTAAAAGTAAACAGCGAATGTAAATAGCAAAAGTAGCAACTAGTAACCAGCAGGATTTAAAACACTGTAGGCTAGGGAGATGGATGGTTGGGCGCTGCATGGATGAGATATATCATGATTCTAACTTGGGGCAAGGCACATGGAAAAGTAATGATCATCTAGGCAAATATCAAACAATAGGCATGTATCCCGTAGGTAGTTGTACGTGCTTGCAATAAGAACTTGCACAACATCTTTTGTCCTACCATCCTGCTACGAACGGGGCCAAAAGGAACTTATGGAGATTAAGGTGCTCCTGTCAAAGAGCACCGAAACAAAGCAATAAACTGAATGGTACATGTAATCCTCAAACTACGGACCATCCCCTTTGGTGTCCCAAGCTGTCACTTTTGGGATCGCCGGTTCCGAACCGTAATAGGTGCAAACAACTCATAGATAGGATCAAGAACACAAATATATTCATGCAAACACATATGGTTCAGATCTGAAATCATGGCACTCGGGCCCTAAGTGACAAGCATTAAGAATAACAAGTTGAAGCAAAGATGATAAACACCATAGTAGATGATAGGCAACATGCCCCCAACGATCTGACAAACTATTACATGATCTAACTCATCCAATCCCTACCACCCCCTTTGCCTACAGCAGGGGATTACTCACACATGAAAGGAGAAGTCATGGAGGGAGGATGGAGTGGTGATGATGATGACGATGGCGACGATCTCCCCTCTCCGGAGGCCAAATCAGCCTCCAGATTAGCCCTCCCTAAGAAGAACAGTGGGTGGCGGCGGCTCCGCGACGAAAACTGGGAAAAGAACTTCTGATCTGGGATTTCTCCGTCGCGAGCTAAAATACGGGTCAAAGTAGGGCACCAGGGGAGGTGGGGCCCACCCAGGCGGCCTCCCGGCGCGGCCAGGGGGTGGGCCGCGCCACCAGGGCGCCTGGAGCCCCCCTGGCCCCCCTCTGGCCCCTCTTTTGGCAACAGGTTCCTTCGGGTGCGTGGATTTTCTGTGATTTTTCGTGGAATTTTCTGAGATACCTAAAAATCTGTTTTCCTGCACACAATAAAACCATACAGGCAGCTCTGCTGAAAACAGCGTCAGTCCGGGTTAGTTTAGTTCAAATCATGCAAGAATGAGGTCAAAACAATATCAAAAGTGTTTGGAAAAGTAGATACGTTTGAGACGTATCATACGGCAACCCAGTTCTGGAAGTCATGTTACTAGACCATGATGAACCTACGAACTATGAGGAAGCGATGAGCCCAGATTCCGCAAAATGGCTTGAGGCCATGAAATATGAGATGGGATCCATGTATGAGAACAAAGTGTGGACTTTGGTTGACTTGCCCGATGATCGACAAGCCATCGAAAATAAATGGATCTTCAAGAGGAAGACCGACGCAGACGGTAATGTTACTGTTTACAAAGCTCGACTTGTTGCGAAAGGGTTTTGACAAGTTCAAGGAGTTGACTATGATGATACTTTCTCACCCGTAGCGATGCTTAAGTCTGTCTGAATCATGTTAGCAATTGCCGCATTTTATGGTTATGAAATCTGGCAAATGGATGCCAAACTGCATTCCTAAATGGATATCTCAAAGAAGAGTTGTATATGATGCAACCAGAAGGTTTTGTTGATCCAAAAGGAGCTAACAAAGTATGCAAGCTCCAGCGATCCATCTATGGACTGGTGCAAGCATCTCGGAGTTGGAATATACGCTTTGATGTGGTGATCAAAGCATATGGTTTTATACAGACTTTTGGAGAAGCCTGTATTTACAAGAAAGTGAGTGGGAGCTCTGTAGCATTTCTGATATTATATGTGGATGACATATTGTTGATTGGAAATGATATAGAATTTCTGGATAGCATAAAAGGATACTTGAATAAGAGTTTTTCAATGAAAGACCTCGGAGAAGCTTCTTACATATTAGGCATCAAGATCTATAGAGATAGATCAAGACGCTTAATTGGACTTTCACAAAGCACATACCTTGATAAAGTTTTGAAGAAGTTCAAAATGGATCAGTCGAAGAAAGGGTTCTTGCCTGTGTTACAAGGTGTGAAGTTGAGTAAGACTCAATGCCCGACCACTTCAAAAGATAGAGAGAAAATGAAAGTCATTCCCTATGCCTCAGCCATAGGATCTATCATGTATGCAATGCTGTGTACCAGACCTGATGTGTGCCTTGCTATAAGTCTAGCAGGGAGGTACCAAAGTAATACAGGAGTGGATCACCGGACAGCGGTCAAGAACATCCTGAAATACCTGAAAAGGACAAAGGATATGTTTCTCGTGTATGGAGGTGACAAAGAGCTCGTCGTAAACGGTTACGTCGATTCCAGCTTTGACACTGATCCGGATGACTCTAAGTCACAAACTGGATATGTATTTTTATTAAACGGTGGAGCTGTCAGTTGGTGCAGTTCCAAGCAGAGCGTCGTGGCAGGATCTACGTGTGAAGCGGAATACATAGCTGCTTCCGAAGCAGCAAATGAAGGAGTCTGGATGAAGGAGTTCATATCCGATCTAGGTGTAATAGCTAGTGCATTGGGTCCAATGAAAATCTTTTGTGACAACACTAGAGCAATAGCCTTGGCGAAGGAATCCAGGTTTCACAAGAGAACAAAGCACATCAAAAGACGCTTCAATTCCATCCGCGATCTAGTCAAGGAGGGAGACATAGAGATTTGCAAGATACATACGGATCTGAATGTTGCAGACCCGTTGACTAAGCCTCTTCCGCGGGCAAAACATGATCAGCACCAGGACTCCATGGGTGTGAGGATCATTACTTTCTATTCTAGATTATTGACTCTAGTTCAAGTGGGAGACTAAAGGAAATATGCCCTAGAGACAATAATAAAGATGTTATTTGTATTTCCTTATATCATGATAAATGTCTTTTATTCAGCTAGAATTGTATTAACCGGAAACTTAGTACATGTGTGAATACATAGACAAAACAGTATGTCCCTAGTATGCCTCTACTAGACTAGCTCATTGATCAAAGATGGCTATGTTTCCTAGCCATAGACATGAGTTGTCATTTGATCAATGGGATCACATCATTAGGAGAATGATGTGATGGACTACACCCATCCGTTAGCTTAGCACTATGATCGTTTAGTTTTACTGCTATTGCTTTCTTCATGACTTATACATGTTCCTATGACTATGAGATTATGCTACTCCCGAATACCGTAGGAACACCTTGTGTGCTATCAAACGTCACAACATACCTGGGTGATCATAAAGATGCTCTACAGGTGTCTCCGAAAGTGTTCGTGGTGTTGGCATAGATCAAGAATAGGATTTGTCACTCCGAGTGTTGGAGAGGTATCTCTGGGCCCTCTCGGTAATGCACATCATAATAAGCCTTGCAAGCAATTGACTAATGGGTTAGTCACGAGATGATGTATTACAGAATGAGTAAAGAGACTTGCCGGTAACGAGATTAAACTAGGTATAGAGATACCGACGATCGAATCTCGGGCAAGTAACATACCGATGACAAAAGGAACAACGTATGTTGTTATGCGGTTTGATCGATAAAGATCTTCGTAGAATATGTAGGAACCAATATGAGCATCCAGGTTCCGCTATTGGTTATTGACCGGAGATGAGTCTCGGTCATGTCTACATAGTTCTCGAACCCGTAGGGTCCGCACGCTTAACGTTTGATGACGATCAGTATTATGAGTTTACGAGTTTTGATGTACCGAAGGTAGTTCGGAGTCTCGGATGAGATCACCGACATGACGAGGAGTCTCGGAATGTCCGAGACGTAAAGATTGATATATTGGACGACTATATTCGGACACTGAAAGTGTTCCGTAAAGTTTCGAAATTAACCGGAGTACCGGGGGGGGGGGGGGGGG
>LR738715.1:547720365-547752768 GCA_902687465.1 Secale cereale | reverse complement strand
GGGTTACCGGAACCCCCTGGGGAAGCTATGGGCCTTAATGGGCCATAGGAGAAAGAGAGAAGGAGGGCCAGGGCTGGGCCGCGCGCCCCCCACCCCTTGGTGCGAATTGGACAAGGAAGGAGGGGGGGCCTTTCCTTCTCCTTCTCCCTCTCCTTCCTCCCCCCTTCTCCTTCTTGGTGGACTCCTACTAGGAATAGGATTTCAATCCTATTCCTAGTAGGATTGCCTCTCCTGGCGCGTCATAGAGGGCCGGCCGGCCTCCCCCCTTGCTCCTTTATATACGGGGGCAGGGGGGCACCCAAAGACACACAAGTTGAATTGTTTTAGCCGTGTGCGGTGCCCCCCCTTCACAGAAACACACCTCGGTCATACTGTCACATTGCTTAGGCGAAGCCCTGCGCCGGTAACTTCATCATATCCGTCACCATGCCGTCGTGCTGACGAAACTCTCCCGTGAAGCTCAACTGGATCAAGAGCTCGTGGGACGTCATCAAGCTGAACGTGTGCTGAACGCGGAGGTGCCGCACGTTCTGTGCTTGATCGGTTGGATCGCGAAGAAGTTCGACTACATCAACCGCGTCACTTGACGCTTCCGCTCCCGGTCTACGAGGGTACGTAGACACACTCTCCCCTATCGTTGCTATGCATCTAGTAGATAGATCTTGCGTGATCATAGGAAAATTTTAAAATACTACGTTCCCCAACAGTGGCATCATGAGCCAGGTCTACGCGTAGATGATATGCACGAGTACAACACAATGAGTTGTGGGCGATACTAGTCATACCGCTTACCAGCATGTCATACTTTGCTTCGGCGGTATTGTGAGATGAAGCGGCCCGGACCGACATTACGCATACGCTTACACGAGACTGGTTTCACCGTTATGAGCACTCGTTGCTTAAAGGTGACTGGCGGGTGTCTGTCTCTCTCACTTTAGCTGAATCAAGTGTGACTACGCCCGGTCCTTGTGAAGGTTAAAACAACACATACTTGAGGAAACATCGTTGTGGTTTTGTATGCATAGGTAAGAACGGTTCTTGCTAAGCCCGTAGTAGCCACGTAAAACTTGCAACAACAAAGTAGAGGACGTCTAACTTGTTTTTGCAGGGCATGTTGTGATGTGATATGGTCAAGACATGATGAGTGATACGGTTTTGTATGAGATGATCATGTTTTGTAATGTTATCGGCAACTGGCAGGAGCCATATGTTTGTCGCTTTATTGTATGAAATGCAATCGCCATGTAATTGCTTTACTTTATCACCAAGCGGTAGTGATAGTCGTGGAAGCAATAGTTGGTGAGACGACAACGATGCTACGATGGAGATCAAGATGTCTCGCCGGTGACGAAGGTGATCATGACGGTGCTTTGGAGACGGAGATCAAAAGCACAAGATGATGATGGCCATATATGTCACATATTTTGATTGCATGTGATGTTTATCTTATTATGCTTCTTATTTTGCTTAGTACGGCGGTAGCATTATAAGATGATCCCTTACAAAATTTCAAGGTATAAGTGTTCTCCCTGAGTATGCACCGTTGCGAAAGTTCGTCGTGCCGAGACACCACGTGATGATCGGGTGTGATAAGCTCTACGTTCAAATACAATGGGTGTAAGCCAGTTTTGCACACGCAGAATACTCGGGTTAAACTTGACGAGCCTAGCATATGCAGATATGGCCTCGGAACACTGGAGACCGAAAGGTCGAGCGTGAATCATATAGTAGATATGATCAACATAAGATGTTCACCATTGAAACTACTCCATCTCACGTGATGATCGGACATGGTTTAGTTGATTTGGATCACGTCATCATTTAGATGACCGGAGGGATGTCTATCTAAGTGGGAGTTCTTAAGTAATATGATTAATTGAACTTTAATTTATCATGAACTTAGTCCTAATAGTTTTTGCATATCTATGTTGTTGTAGATCAATGGCCAGTGCTATCGTTCCTTTGAATTTTAATACATTCCTAGAGAAAGCTAAGTTGAAAGATGATGGTAGCAATTACACGGACTGGGTCCGTAACTTGAGGATTAATCTCATTGCTGCACAGAAGAATTATGTCCTTGAAGCACCGCTAGGTGGCAAGCCCCCTCCCGCTAATGTAGACGCTTTGAACGTCTGGCAGACGTGGTCTGATGACTATACGATAGTTCAGTGTGCCATGCTTTACGGCTTAGAACCGGGACTTCAACGACGTTTTGAACGTCATGGACCATATGAGATGTTCCAGGAGTTGAAGTTGATATTTCAAGCAAATGCCCGAATTGATAAATATGAGATTTCCAATAAGTTCTACAGCTGCAAGATGGAGGAGAATAGTCCTATCAGTGAACACTTGCTCAGAATGTCTGGGTACTACAATCATATGACTCAACTTGGTTGCAAAGTTGACGAGGATAGTGTTATTGATAGAGTTCTTCAATCACTGCCACCAAGCTATAAAGGCTTCGTGATGAACTATAATATGCAAGGGATGCAGAAGACAATTCCCGAGCTCTTCGCTATGCTCAAAGCTGCGGAGGTACAAATCAAAAAGGAGCATCAAGTGTTGATGGTTAACAAGACCACTAGTTTAAAGAAAAAGGGCAAGGGAAAGAAGGGGAACTTCAAGAACAATAGCAAGACAGTTGCTACTCCCACGAAGAAACCCAAGTCTGGAGCCAAGCCCGAAACTGAGTGCTTCTACTTCAAGGGGACTGGACACTGGAAGCGGAACTGCCCCAAGTATTTGGCGGATAAGAAGGATGGCAAGGTGAACAAAGGTATATATGATATACATGTTATTGATCTGTACCTTACTAATGCTCGTAGTAGTACCTGGGTATTTGATACCGGTTCGGTTGCTAATATTTGTAACTCGAAACAGGGACTACAGATTAAACAAAGATTGGCTAAGGATGAGGTGACGATGCGCGTGGGAAATGGTTCCAAAGTCGATGTGATCGCCGTCGGCACGCTACCTCTACATCTACCTTCAGGATTAGTTTTAGACCTAAATAATTGTTATTTGGTGCCAGCGTTGAGCATGAACATTATATCTGGATCTTGTTTGTTGCGAGACGGTTATTCATTTAAATCAGAGAATAATGGTTGTTCTATTTTTATGAATAATATATTTTATGGTCATGCACCCTTGAAGAGTGGTCTATTCTTGTTGGATCTCGATTGTAGTGATACACATATTCATAATATTGAAGCCAAAAGATGCAAGGTTAATAATGATAGTGCAACTTATTTGTGGCACTGCCGTTCAGGTCATATTGGTGTAAAGTGCATTAAGAAACTCCATAGTGATGGACTTTTGGAATCACTTGATTATGAATCACTTGGTGCTTACGAACCATGTCTCATGGGCAAGATGACTAAAACTCCGTTCTCCGGAACTGTGGAGCGAGCAACAGATTCGTTGGAAATCATACATACTGATGTATGCGGATCAATGAGTGTTGAAGCTTGCGGTGGGTATCGTTATTTTCTGACCTTCACTGATGATTTGAGCAGATATGGGTATATCTACTTAATGAAGCACAAGTCTGAAACATTTGAAAAGTTTAAAGAATTTCAGAGTGAAGTAGAGAATCACCGTAACAAGAAAATAAAGTTTCTGCGATCTGATCATGGAGGTGAATATTTGAGTTACGAGTTTGGTCTTCATTTGAAACAATGTGGAATAGTTTCACAACTCACGCCACCTGGAACACCACAGCGTAATGGTGTGTCCGAACGTCGTAACCGTACTTTATTGGTTATGGTGCGATCTATGATGGCTCTTACCGATTTACCACTATCGTTTTGGGGTTATGCTTTAGAGACATCTGCATTCACGTTAAATAGGGCACCATCTAAATCCGTTGAGACGACACCTTATGAACTATGGTTTGGCAAGAAACCAAAGTTGTCGTTTCTTAAAGTTTGGGGCTGCGATGCTTATGTGAAAAAGCTTCAACCTGATAAGCTCGAACCCAAGTCGGAGAAATGTGTCTTCATAGGATACCCAAAAGAGACTGTTGGGTACACCTTCTATCACAGATCCGAATGCAAGATATTCGTTGCTAAGAATGGATCCTTTCTAGAGAAGGAGTTTCTCTCGAAAGAAGTGAGTGGGAGGAAAGTAGAACTTGATGAGGTAATTGTACCTTCTCCCGAATTGGAAAGTGGAACATCACAGAAACTAGTTGCGGTGATTCCTACACCAATTAGTGAGGAAGCTAATGATGATAATCATGAAACTTTAGATCAAGTTTCTACTGAACGTCGTAGATCAACCAGAGTACGTTCCGCACCAAAGTGGTACGACAACCCAGTTCTGGAAGTCATGTTACTAGACCATGATGAACGTACGAACTATGAGGAAGCGATGATGAGCCCAGATTCCGCAAAATGGCTTGAGGCCATGAAATCTGAGATGGGATCCATATATGAGAACAAAGTGTGGACTTTGGTTGACTTGCCCGATGATCGACAAGCCATCGACAAATAAATGGATCTTCAAGAGGAAGACCGACGCAGACGGTAATGTTACTGTTTACAAAGCTCGACTTGTTGCGAAAGGGTTTTGACAAGTTCAAGGAGTTGACTACGATGAGACTTTCTCACCCGTAGCGATGCTTAAGTCTGTCCAAATCATGTTAGCAATTGCCGCATTTTATGATTATGAAACCTGGCAAATGGATGTCAAAACTGCATTCCTAAATGGATATCTCAAAGAAGAGTTGTATATGATGCAACCAGAAGGTTTTGTCGATCCAAAAGGAGCTAACAGAGTATGCAAGCTCCAGCGATCCATCTATGGACTGGTGCAAGCATCTCGGAGTTGGAATATACGCTTTGATGAGGTGATCAAAGCATATGATTTTATATAGACTTTTGGAGAAGCCTGTATTTACAAGAAAGTGAGTGGGAGCTCTGTAGCATTTCTGATATTATATGTGGATGACATATTGTTGATTGGAAATGATATAGAATTTCTGGATATCATAAAAGGATACTTGAATAAGAGTTTTTCAATGAAAGACCTCGGAGAAGCTTCTTACATATTAGGCATCAAGATCTATAGAGATAAATCAAGACGCTTAATTGGACTTTCACAAAGCACATACCTTGATAAAGTTTTGAAGAAGTTCAAAATGGATCAGTCGAAGAAAGGGTTCTTGCCTGTGTTACAAGGTGTGAAGTTGAGTAAGACTCAATGCCCGACCACTGCAAAAGATAGAGAGAAAATGAAAGTCATTCCCTATGCCTCAGCCATAGGATCTATCATGTATGCAATGCTGTGTACCAGACCTGATGTGTGCCTTGCTATAAGTCTAGCAGGGAGGTACCAAAGTAATCCAGGAGTGGATCACTGGATAGCGGTCAAGAACATCCTGAAATACCTGAAAAGGACAAAGGATATGTTTCTCGTGTATGGAGGTGACAAAGAGCTCGTCATAAACGGTTACGTCGATTCCAGCTTTGACACTGATCCGGATGACTCTAAGTCACAAACCGGATATGTATTTTTATTAAACGGTGGAGCTGTCAGTTGGTGCAGTTCCAAGCAGAGCGTCGTGGCGGGATCTACGTGTGAAGCGGAATACATAGCTGCTTCGGAAGCAGCAAATGAAGGAGTCTGGATGAAGGAGTTCATATCTGATCTAGGTGTAATACCTAGTGCATCGGGTCCAATGAAAATCTTTTTTGACAACACTGGAGAATAGCCTTGGCGAAGGAATCCAGGTTTCACAAGAGAACAAAGCACATCAAAAGACGCTTCAATTCCATCCGCGATCTAGTCAAGGAGGGATACATAGAGATTTGCAAGATACATACGGATTTGAATGTTGCAAACCCGTTGACTAAGCCTCTTACGCGGGCAAAACATGATCAGCACCATGACTCCATGAGTGTGAGGATCATTACTTTGTAATCTAGATTATTGACTCTAGTTCAAGTGGGAGACTGAAGGAAATATGCCCTAGAGGCAAAAATAAAGATGTTATTTGTATTTCCTTATATCATGGTAAATGTCTTTTATTCATGCTAGAATTGTATTAACCGGAAACTTAGTACAGGTGTCAATACATAGACAAAACAGTATGTCCCTAGTATGCCTCTACTAGACTAGCTCATTGATCAAAGATGGCGTTTCCTAGCCATAGACATGAGTTGTCATTTGATCAACGAGATCACATCATTAGGAGAATGATGTGATGGACTAGACCCATCCGTTAGCTTAGCACTATGATCGTTTAGTTTTACTGCTATTGCTTTCTTCATGACTTATACATGTTCCTATGACTATGAGATTATGCAACTCCCGAATACCATAGGAACACCTTGTGTGGTATCAAACGTCACAACGTAACTGGGTGATCATAAAGATGCTCTACAGGTGTCTCCGAAAGTGTTCGTGGTGTTGGCATAGATCAAGAATAGGATTTGTCACTCCGAGTGCGGAGAGGTATCTCTGGGCCCTCTCGGTAATGCACATCATAATAAGCCTTGCAAGCAAATGACTAATGAGTTAGTTACGAGATGATGTATTACGGAACGAGTAAAGCGACTTGCCTGTAACGAGATTGAACTAGGTATAGAGATACCGACGATCAAATCTCGGGCAAGTAACATACCGATGACAAAAGGAACAACATATGTTGTTATGCGGTTTGACCGATAAAGATCTTCGTAGAATATGTAGGAACCAATATGAGCATCCAGGTTCCGCTATTGGTTATTGACCGGAGATGAGTCTCGGTCATGTCTACATAGTTCTCGAACCCGTAGGATCCGCACGCTTAACGTTTGATGACGATCGGTATTAAGAGTTTGTGAGTTTTGATGTACCGAAGGTAGTTCGGAGTCCCTGATGAGATCACGGACATGATGAGGAGTCTCGTAATGTCCGAGACGTAAATATTGATATATTGGATGACTATATCCGGACACCGGAAGTGTTCCGTAAAGTTTCGGAATTAACCGGAGTACCGGGGGGTTACCGGAACCCCCTGGGGAAGCTATGGGCCTTAATGGGCCATAGGAGAAAGAGAGAAGGAGGGCCAGGGCTGGGCCGCGCGCCCCCCATCCCTTGGTCCGAATTGGACAAGGAAGGAGGGGGGGGGCTTTCCTTCTCCTTCTCCCTCTCCTTCCTTCCCCCTTCTCCTTCTTGGTGGACTCCTACTAGGAATAGGATTTCAATCCTATTCCTAGTAGGATTGCCTCTCCTGGCGCGTCATAGAGGGCCGGCCGGCCTCCCCCCTTGCTCCTTTATATACGGGGGCAGGGGGCACCCAAAGACACACAAGTTGAATTGTTTTAGCCGTGTCCGGTGCCCCCCTCCACAGAAACACACCTCGATCATACTGTCGCATTGCTTAGGCGAAGCCCTGCGCCGGTAACTTCATCATATCCGTCACCACGCCGTCGTGCTGACGATACTCTCTCGTGAAGCTCAACTGGATCAAGAGCTCGTGGGACGTCATCAAGCTGAACGCGTGCTGAACGCGGAGGTGCCATACGTTCGGTGCTTGATCGGTTGGATCGCGAAGAAGTTCGACTACATCAACCGCGTCACTTGTTGCTTCCGCTCCCGGTCTACGAGGGTACGTAGACACACTCTCCCCTCTCGTTGCTATGCATCTAGTAGATAGATCTTGCGTGATCGTAGGAAAATTTTAAAATACTACGTTCCCCAACAGCTTTATATATAAAGCGGAGTGAAAACATTTTTCAATAATATGTATCGATTTCGGAAGGCGACTGCTACGCCGGCGCAATCAATTCGTCTGGACACCGCGCGGTCGTTTGATTTGATTATGTTTAACCGTCGGATACTGAATCGTTTTCTTTCCAAATAAAGCAGAGGAAAAAACAAAAGCAGCGCCGCCGCCAACACTCCCATGGATGGCCGATGTAGCAAACCTTGAAGAACCGCCGCCCCTCGCCGCCCTCACCGTCGGTCACCACCGGTCTCCGCCCTCGTCGTCGGTCACCATCGGTGGCCGCCCTCCCCGCTGGCGTTTCTCGCTGGCTCCATGCATGCAACAACGTGCACTTGTGGTTGCAGCTCCGGCGGAGATGGCCGCAGCTCCGGTGGTGCCGGCCGCCGGACACAGCACCTGTCATTGAGGTCGCGCTGTACCTCGCCGTGTGCCCGCCCGAGGCTCTTGCTGGTTCCAACAAAAAATGATGCCGGTTGTAGAAAAAAGTTTATTGCTTCCAGCAAAAAAAGCTTACCGCTGCCGCCCGCCGTCGTCATTGTAGCAAAAATGTTTACTGGATGTAGCTTTTGTGGTTGCCGGTTGCAACAAAAAAATACGTGGCTGTGGCAAAAACAATATAAACGTCCGTCGGCCGTTGTGTATGGTGGTAACAACCCCTGTAGCCGGTGGTAGCAAAAAACTTCATAGTTTGCAGCAAAAAACGTTGTCGTCCGTCGTCTTCACGAATTATGTCGCAAAAAAACGTTGTCGCCGGTAGTAGCAAAAGAAGACACTGGTTTCAGCAAAATAAAAATCAGCGACAAATCCTGTTGTTGGTTCTAACAAAAAAATGTCGGTTGTAACATCCCTCGCTGTCGGATGCAGCATCTCCCACGGCCGGTTGCAGCACTCCATAAAAAAGAAGAAGAAGACGTGTATGGACGCATCAATGGCGACTGCTGCATCGTCCTCGCAGTGGTGCGTGGGCAGGCATCAACGAGGGGAAGAGGAGACATAAACAATAGTCCGAGTTGTCGCGCCATAGGCGCTTCGGTTGCAGCACGGGGAGTCCAGATCCGTCACAAGCAACCTGCGCCTCGCCGTCGTCCTGAGGAAGAAGAAAGAAAACGAGAGAAAAAAAAGAAACGGTTGATGGCGGGCCCAGGCAATTAGTCAAACTGTATTTAAAGAAGAGGCCCGTGCGGGCGTAGGATACGAAGCAATCGAAGGAAGCGCGTGTCCGGCCGAAGACTCGGCCTGGAAATGTTTCCTATTTCGGAATCGTTGCTATACTGTGAGACTCTGTATCTCTTTCCTTATATTATTCACACGCAGTTCTCTTGCATGTTTTTAAAAAAAGTTCTGCCAATCAAGCAAAAAATAATACTCCCTCTAATCCACTTTGTAATAAATCAGCGGCAATTAATATGATCGAAGGGAGTAATATGAAAAAAAAGGGAAACAAAGAAGTTGCTATGTAAATCCTGTAATTTAAAGAGGCCCAGTCGTCCAGCGTCCGCTGCCGGTCGTCTACCCTGTGATCCCGGCGAGACCATTTCTGTTCCACGTTTGCAATAGGTGAATGAAGACCTGGTCTCATAGAATTTTTTTCCGGTGAATGAACCAGCCCTTGAAGAAAAGAAGTGGAGAAACCAAGAACTGTGTGCACACCTCTCCTGCCAGGAAGGTCCGGAGGCCCCCCTCTGAATACAATTGAATTGTTCAATTGAGTTGAATATGATCTTGTCTCAGGAGCAAGTTGTTAACTACTACTAGTAGAATAATACAAGTGCACTTGGAAGCATAAAACATGCACGTGAGTTCCACGTGGACGAGAGGAAGAGATTCTGTCTGGTTGGTGTACTGCTTTTTTTTCAAGACATACGACGCGTTTGGTTCGCGACATCTTCGCTGTCTCCCGAAAACACCGGCTAACGATTACATTACATGCGTTTGTTTCGGCCGCGGTGGTTTCAGCTCCTGTATAATCACAAACCACCCTTCACAAAATCGAAAACACCCGATCCAGCGTGGTATCGTATAACACCGCTCGTGCTGATCGATTTCTTCACCACGAGGACCAAGCAGCAGCGGGGCAGTACCATCGCCGTCTCAATTCACCGCCGCCGATCTCCATTCGCCTCCGTCGCCGAGCGCCACCGATCTCCATCCGTGACGGCAGCGCCGCCGATCTCTCTTCACCACCGCCGCCGATCTTCATTCGTCTCCGTCGCCGAGCGCCGCCGATCTCCATACGCTACGGCAGCGCCGCCGATCTCTCTTCACCATCGCAGCCGTGGCCAGCGCTGCCGATCTCGCTTCGCCGCCGTGAGCAGTAGCGTTGTTGTTAATGGCTGATGATCTCATTTTCCGTCACGAGCCATCCCCAGCAGCCGTCCGTCCTCCAGTCCTCTGTTATCTTCTACAAGGCCGGCGACGGTACTCCCATCCTATTCCCTTGCATGAACCAAACACATCATGTATCCACTTACCTCTAATCTAATAAAGTGTATTCTCATTACAATAGTGAATACGTTACCTGAGCTCCAACCAAACGCGTCGATATGACGCGTTTGGTTCGCGACATCTTCCCTGTCTCCCGAAAACACCGGCTAACGATTACATTACATGCGTTTGTTTCGGCCGCGGTGGTTTCAGCTCCCGTGTAATCACAAACCACCCTTCACAAAATCGAAAACACCCGATCCAGCGTGGTATCGTATAACACCGCTCGTGCTGATCGATTTCTTCACCACGAGGACCAAGCAGCAGCGGGGCAGTACCATCGCCGTCTCAATTCACCGCCGCCGATCTCCATTCGCCTCCGTCGCCGAGCGCCACCGATCTCCATCCGTGACGGCAGTGCCGCCGATCTCTCTTCACCACCGCTGCCGATCTTCATTCGTCTCCGTCGCCGAGTGCCGCCGATCTCCATACGCTACGGCAGCGCCGCCGATCTCTCTTCACCACCGCAGCCGTGGCCAGTGCTGCCGATCTCGCTTCGCCGCCGTGAGCAGTAGCGTTGTTGTTAATGGCTGATGATCTCATTTTCCGTCACGAGCCATCCCCAGCAGCCGTCCGTCCTCCAGTCCTCTGTTATCTTCTACAAGGCCGGCGACGGTACTCCCATCCTATTCCCTTGCATGAACCAAACACATCATGTATCCACTTACCTCTAATCTAATACAGTGTATTCTCATTACAACAGTGAATACGTTACCTGAGCTCCAACCAAACGCGTCGATAGTTGGTGTACTGCTGAATTGGTGTTCCATCCATGCTGTTGAAATTGCCGGAATGCATGTTTCAGCCTCTGTGCAGGTGGCCCGAATCTCCTCGGCCCAGGTAACATTTCCCATTTCTTTTGAAGTCGGCCCACTCTGACCCAGAGCCTTATAAAATACTCCTTCCGTCCGGAAATATTTGTCATTAAAATGAATAAAAATGGATGTATCTAGATGTATTTTAGTTTTAGATACCTCTTTTTTGTCCATTTCGATGGGATATATCTAGATGTATTTTAGTTTTAGATGCATCTTTTTTGTCCATTTTGATGACAAGTATTTTCGGACGAAGGGAGTATCAAATAAAAGAAATGCGTTATTCTGTTTCTTTTCATCCCTAAAGAATAATACGCATACAGTACTATTTAGTCATGTGAATTTTTTTGCATATATAAATTAATCGTGGTTTCTTTTCCAGGCCTTTGGCTGGGCCAGGCTTTAGATGGGCGATGTTCTGCATGCTTATGCTTTGGCTGGCCTGATTCCCTAGGGTTTGTACTGCAACTGTAGAAGCCTAGCCCGAGTGTTATCCATGGGCTATCTTCAACGTTCAAAACCTGAACTGCTGGCGCTGGAAAGATGAACACATCTGGCTCTTCTTCCTGTGAACAGTCAAAAAGAAGCGGGCATCCATTATTCCGTCATCATCTTTTTGCTGCACAGCAGTTTCAGGTTTTTAACTGAAGAATCAGAGCCCCAAGTGCAAAGTCGACTCAGCATGTCGATCGGTAAGCCGGCCGAAAAGAAATTTCCGAAAAGGATAACACAAAAAGGAGAGGGGGAGAGAGAGAGAGAGAGAAAATTCCTGGACATAATGCTTTTTGCATCCCTTTTTCTTAAGAGCACATCATAGGCTAGCACATAGCCAGCATATTTACATTTTCAGAAAGAAGCACAAACATGGCACATTTCAGAGATCCATTTTTTTCTTCCTTTTTTCTCTGTTTCCTTGCCTCTTTTCCTACTGTTTCTCTTGTTTATATCAAGCTTCAAAACACACTTGATTTTTAACATTTATCTGACGATGACGATGACGATGATACAGATTCACCAAGGGCATGCATCCTTAATCAGACCCTTGGGGATAAAACCAAGAATTCCTTCTTGGTCATCTTTTCCATGAGGTGACACCAACCGCTACATTGCTCACCTGAATCATCAGACGCAGACAAATTCAGTAAATTACACAGGTATTTTCTTTACCATAACTAGTGATGAAAATAGAGGGTTTTGGTAGAGTGGTTTTTTTTTGCGGGGTTGGTTTTGGTAGTGTTGGCTAGAGATGAGGGTGGTTACCAGTTTGCCCTTGTCGTTCATTGTCCTGGGATTCTCCACGAGAACTGTCTGAGGCCGGGCATGTACATCCTGCAAGTAGCACGAACAAAGTTGAGCTAGAGAATAAAGCCGGCCGGCGCCGCTATCAACCTTTGACAATAAGATTCAGATTGTTTGGCCAATGATCGATTCCAATGGGTATGTAATTTTCAGAGAGTTTGATAACACTGATGGTCCAGAGAATTTGATAACACGGATGGTCCATAGAATTTGAATGCTAGTCTGGTATACGTCCGTAGCTAATCATCTAGGAGTATATTATTCTCAGGTACTTGCCTATCTGAGCAGTGGGAACTGATTCCATGACGAAGCCATGGAGCAACCTGAACCTACCATAGTGGTGTTCTTTTCAAGAAATTTTGATGCAACAGGAGAGGGTGATCGCACAATGCATGGCCCCCATGTACTTTGGACCACACAAATATCTCCGTAAACTGATTCTTTGTGCGGGAAACCGTGCCGACTAGTAGCTACAACGTTGCGTTCGAAAATACCACATGGCATTCTAGACATGCATAGATATAGCCTAATTAAAATGAAGTTAGTTTTCAAAGATCAGGCCACTGTTTACGGGAGGCATGGTAAGATTTGGCTAGCGCGATCAAAGAAGGTGGGCGCTTACCGGAGGAGCCGAGGAGCCCTGGGCTCTGACGGGGTTGACGTGATGGCACGTGGCGCACCCCACGGTGGAGGCTCCTGGCGGGTACATGAGCGTCGTCCGGCAGCCACCGCACTTCAGGTGGGCGTACTGGCTCGCTGCCAATCCATATGTGAATACCAATGTCAGTCGAGTTCAATGCAACAAGCAGCTTAGCTAGGTGACGAATGCAGCTAGTTGCAGCACCAGCACAGTAGACATGACATGACTGCTGTGAGTGAGTAGGTGCAGAAATGATTAAGCAGTACCTGATCTTGTGGAGTTGAGCATGTTGCACCGGGAGCAGCGTACGTTGGCTGCGCCGCGGTTGTAGAGCACCAGGCTGAAGCAGCCGTTGCAGATGAGCTCCGACATGGTCGCTGTCTCCGTTTGGTAGTTAACCGACGAGGTGCACCTAGGCATGCCTGCAGATTACATCCGTCGTTGTTAACGTTGCAACTCTCTGTCTCTCTCTCTCTCTCTCACACACACACATAAACAGATACACACATTGATTCTGCTTATCGTAGGACTATATATATGCAAATATGCAATGCATGCTCGATCAGTACAACTATATATGCAGCCATGCATGCATCAAGAAAAGAGCCGCAAAAGGCTATAGATAAATTGCAGAAAGAAGTATTCCTATTGTTTTTCCTGGCAGCTACATGCCTACATCATATCGATCTAGGAGGATGGACAGCATTGAGACATACCAAGCAAAGAACCCAACAAGCCGCTTGCTCCGATCGAAGCGCTGAGAGAGAGGTGCGTGGGAGAGAGGGGGGAGGTGGAAGAAGTACGTAGCCAAGGAGATGAGAGATGAGAGAGTGCTAGCTGGGAGGACTCCACGGTGGCAAGAAACGTCTCCGGGGCGTGCAATTTATGGGCAAGGGATGGCGGGGTGATGGATTTGCTGGCTAGGATATATTCGCGGAATCCGAGAAACCGCCGGGCCGGGTCGGCGACGATGGTGGAAGGGATGGATGCCTTTCGGATATGGCCGAATTGCTGTCTCTGCCCCTCCTCCAATTCCATACTTCGAGAGAGAGATATTGCTTTGGTTCGTTTCTCTCCCTATCGTCGAATCTTTCCTTTCTCACTCCTACGCGACGCGCCAATAATTCATTCGTCGTTCATTCCTCCCTCCCCGCCCGCGTCTAGCTCTAGCTTGTTTTCCTTTCTTTCCGTTTCCTTTACCTTATACATAATTATTAATCTCCTATGCTAGTTTGATTCGATGCTCCATCCTTTGGTCTTCAATTGAGTCCGCTGCGTTTGAGTTCCGCTTGGGCGCAAGTCCCCCCCTCCAATGCAAGTCCCAACTAAGGCTCCGTTCGGAGTCACTCCGCTCCGTAACTCCGCCGCGGAGCGGAGCGGCATACAGTAATAATACGGAGAGTGGCAAACAGGGCGCTCTGCTCCTTGGTGACGGAGCGATGAATTTCCGAACACAGCCTAACTAACCAATTTTTCCCTTAAACAAAAAAACTAACTAACCAATTGTCGCTTAAAGCAACTCTAGCCGATCCCCTAAAACCGGCTAGAGAAAATAATTTTAGAGGAGTTATTTTTTTAACTTTAAGTGGCACCGAACTCTTCAATTTACTCCTTCTCGTGGATGCGGAGTGAAATTCAACCGCGCCTCTCCGCCTCTCCTCCACCCAATCCCAGTCGCCCAATCTCTGCAGACAGTGCCGCACCCACGCCTGCGTCGTTAATAGCTGGATGCCACCGCCGCCGCTCCCCACCACCCATCCGCAACATAGATCTGCACCACCACAAGTGGTCCCGAGGCCGTGGACGCGCGGCTGCTTCTTCCTCCCGCGGACACCTGCACCGCTTCCAGGAGCTTCCGCCGCCGCCGCCATAGAGGCAGTGCATCGGCATGCGGCAACGGAATTTGGGAGTTTGGTGACCTAGATAACCGACGGACACACCCACAAGAAAATTTTGATTGGACCCTTCCATTCTGCCGAACTGGCGGCACAAACATATGATATCATGTCCGTCAGCATGCTCGGCGCTGGAAGCCACCGGAACTTTCCTTTTGAAGGATGCCGCAGCTGGAGCCTGTGTACCCGCAGGTGGTCTCCGCACAGGAGATGAGGGAGGACCGGGAGACTCGGGAGCCCATCACGGCGGAGGCCGCTGCTGAGGTATACGTGGCGGAGCTTCGCTGCCGCTACCCGGAGCAAGTCGAGGCGGAGCGCCGCTTTTACGAGAAGTTAGCGGCTAGGGGGGCGAACGTTATCATTCTGTAAAGCGAGAACGACGGCGGTTACAGCAACGACATCAGCGAGGACGACGACAACGGCAGCGACAAGGCCAATGCCTAGGCCCTATGATGAGTGGGCAGACCAAAGGCGATTGAAAAAAGCTCGCCGAAGAGACATAGCGATTAATAAGTTTTGACTAGTTTAATCTAAGTTTCGGTTAAGTTCATATAAATATCAGTGTAAAATATTATGAATCACCACCGAATTTGGTTTTAATAGGTTTTGTATATACTTGTTTGAATCAAATTTGTGTTTGTGTGCACCGAATTTGTGCTTGTGCCACTCAATTCCCTTTTGCTCGGCTAAGTTTAGGGGATCCGTTAGAAACGATCAAAATTTAGAGGAGTAAAAATACTCCACTAAAGATACTCAGCCGTTTAGTCCTCTAAATTTTAGGGGATTTGCTAGAGTTGCCTTAGTAGTTAGCACTAGCATGAGTGATTTTGAGACGTGCCCTACGTGCAACTTCCGCCCATGAAAAAGACATGTTTGGTAGGATTTTTGCCTCGCTTGGCATGGTGAAGGAGTCAGAACACCACCAACGAACTAGACTATACTCGTGGTAAGCTATCCAAACTTAATGAAAACAAAAAAGAACACCACGATGCACCCCATGGACAGGATTATCCTTGACGTTGCCTCAATGACGAGTACGGCCCATACCCTGCAAATTTGTGAGCAACACACGAAGGTCGCCTCACCACTGCCATCTTCGAAGGACCGGTGGGCTTTCGTTGGCTCATTCAGGCGATGACAATGAGGCGATGACAATGAGCGTGGAGGAGGGAACAAAGAGGCTGTTGTGGTTGGAGTTTGTCGCCGTCGGAGTCGCCCAAGGGGAGCAACACGAGGTAGCGAGGCATTTTTTCCTTTTGGTTGATTAATTTTCATAAAAGCCTTTTCTCTCATCAAAGTATATATGGGGCCTACTCTAACTTGTAATGTAGCTTGAACCTATCTTCCCTTAATGAAAAATGCGCGCAACTCTCTTTTGTGTTCTTGAAAATTCATGTCTTCCCTGATCTGGCGACCTTACCACCGGCCTCTCTAGATGGTTTCATGTCGATGCTAATTCGATCTGCATATGCGGAGCCGAAGCCCTTCTCGAAATGAAAATGCAACTTCAGATGAAAGAATCATGATTGACCTATCTAAACTATTATCCATGAGAATCTACGAAAAAAAGGAAAAAATGTGAACAATAATGGCAGCATTAGTAAAGCAAGTAACGAACACACGCTTGTTTGAGATTCTAGATGGAGATGGGGGGTGATGGCAGGAGGGAAGATGCATATATACTGCACCAAAAATCAGTGGCCACGTAGCCGTTTGCAAGCCAATCGCCTAGTGCCCTTTTGGCTTTCAAGGTCGGTAATGACACGTCGGCGTTTGTTGGGCATGTCAAATCAGTTAGCATGATGTCAAAGTCCACGTGGATGGCTGGTATTGCATCCAAGGGCCATGCTGCACGACCAGAGGCATCCCCATCCGTCGCCAATCATGCGCTGCTGCATCTCGGAAAAAGCCTAAGCTCCAAGTCAAAATTGAATAGGACATCGATCGTGGTTCACAAGGGACCATTCCCATCTTTTTCCTTGGCACTCTCGCGTTTTCCCGGTTTCTACGGTTTTTTCAAATCGATTTTGATAGCAGTCTAGGATGTTTTCTTTCTGGCGAATAGTATTTTTTTTTCTGCCTGATATTATGTTTTCATCCGGTGAGTGGCCGATAATAATACTACAATTTATTTGGGCAGTCAATTTCCTTTGGCACATGCTTTGCTGTTACGGTTTGCTTATGATTAGAAGTTAGAGTGGAGGAGGGGTTTAAGGGGCTGTTAGATTGTGACTATGTTTGCCTCATGTTGCCACATTATTTTTGCCACACTTGTCTAATTTGAGTTGCTCAAATTATTAGCCACACTTTGGCTTGCCTAAGAAATCTTGCCATATTTTTTGTGTCTATGACATGTGGGGTTTACTGCTCATAAAAAATAATCTTGTCTTAGGTATGGTTAGAACCAAACACCCACCTAACTTGATCAAACTTGCCTAAGGTGAGGTGTGGCAAAGTGCAGCAATATGTGGCTAGAAACCAAACAACTGCAAATCTCTATGTCCCCTCGGCTTAAGATGATGGCGGAGCATCGAGACCTACACCCTGCCCTCCGCCTCTTGGTCCCGGGCAAAAGCCTAAAATCTTCGGAGTGGGTGGCAGCGGAGTATCGGCGTGGCTTACTTATTGAAGGCGCCGCCTTGGGAGCTCTTCGTGGCCAGTTCAGTGCGGTGGTGGTCTGCCAATCTTTACTAGTATCCCTACTCGACAGCTGCATTGGGCTTTTGGGTCCTGGGCAGAGACGGTGGCGATGTATGGGTTTCCTACAGAGGTGAGGTCACCACGGCTGTCGTCCTATCCCCGGCAACTGGTTGGCCTGTTCATGCATGCTCGGGGGTGAGCTGCTCTACCTTCCAACGGGACGACATCCTTCGATCGAGGACGAGAGGGCAAGGGTGCCCTCTCCGGAGGTAGCGATGGGACATCATGTTGGCATTAGGTGGGACGTAGCGTGAATTTCCTCCGTCGACGAATAGCCCCCTTGTCGCAGTCGTGTTGATGGCATGATCCGAGGGCTCCGAGATCCTACGGGTCCTTCGGAGCTTGTTAGCTGTTAGTTGTTCCGTAGTGTTTTGTATCTTGTCATGTTTATTTTTTGTTTCTTGTTGTATTGCCGGTTGTAATGTGTGGTTTGATTTATATATAAAGCGGAGCGAAAACCTTTTTCGGTAAGATGATGGCAGGGTAATAAGGCAATGAGGGCATCTCCAATGCGGAGCCTCAAATCATACACCGTGGGCTTGTATCGGTCCGGATGCATTTTCCCAGTAAGCCGGAGACAAAGTAGTGGTGGTTGGGGGAAGGGGGGTGGGGTTGTGGGCGTCCGGACCGTTGCCAGGTCCGCTTCTAACTGCCTTGGCCCATCCAAAATCCTCCTCCATCGTCTGTTTGCTTTCCCGCCTGGCGCCAGCTGCCCTCATTCATGCCGCTATGAGCGGTCACTCCACATTGACGCGAGCCCAGAGCGGGAGCAACCTCTCATTGGCCCAACAGGCGACATTGAAGCAGCGTACCAGCTGAGAGAGCACCGCCCGCTACACGCCAGGCTGAACACGCCTCCTAGCCTACCCGATTGAACAAGCCTCCTCACCTGCATCCGTTAAAGCCGCACATGTGCCAACAAACCTACCTCGGCCACACGTCCGTTCGTGAGCTGGCTATCATTAAACACAATGTTGGTTGGCTACCAGCGTCCACCGTCTATTTAAGCGAGGCCAGACGCTGACGAAGAACCACACACACCTCCGCTCCCTATCTCTTCCTTGCACCATATTCTCCACACTGTCCATGGCATCCGACGAGCAGGAAGAGGGGTTCTCCGCTAGAAAGCCGGTGGGTAGCCCGCCGAGCTAGCCGGATATGAGTTAGGCAATCCGCATCTCGACCTCCCTCGCCACTCGAGGTTGTCATTACGATGGGCGAGGCTGGCGTGCGAAGGAGCAACTGGCCACTCAAAGCCGACCCATGGTTCAGCAAGTTGCCGCTCTAAGATAGCTCGCGGAGGAGCACGAAGGCATGAGCAAAGTTGCTGACATGGACGAGGAAGTGTCGTACCGCTCCTCCCGTTTCATCTGCTGTCAATGTGCGCGGAACCGCGCCCTACATACGGAGAAAGAAGTCGGCACCATGGAGATCAATGAGGCGGCCATCACGTCCGGGGACATCACCGACAGGGAGGAAAAGTAGATCATGAGAGACCACCGCCGCTTGAGTCCCACGAAGGCCCCGGCTAGCACGTTGCCAGCCTGCACAACTGATGTCTTGCCCTCTTCGCAGGCCACCTTTGCCCCTCGCTCCAAAAACCAATCCTGATCCATACTTCACGGAAGCCGATCCCACATGGAAGTGCGGCTCAGCCGAACATAGGGAAGGTACGTGGGAAGTGGAGGCTATTTTTCCCATCTCACTGAAGCATATCCCTCCAGGGCATCCGGTAGTTCGACAAGCAGGCTGCCAGACATGGGGAAGATGATGGAAATATTCTCTAGAGGCAATAATACAATGGTTATTATTATATTTCCTTAATCATGATAAATGTTTATTATTCATGCTAGATTTGTATTGACTAGAAACCTAAATACATGTGTGAATACATAAACAAATACCGTGTCCCTAGTAAGCCTCTACCAGACTAGCTCGTTAATCAAAGATTGTTAAAGTTTCCTAACCATGGACATGAGTTGTCATTTGATAACAGGATCACATCATTATGAGAATGATGTGACGGACAAGGCCCATCCGTTAGCTTAGCATTTGATCGTACAATTTATTGCTACTGCTTTCATGTATGTCAAATACATATTCCTTTGACTATGAGATCATGCAACTCCAGGATAACAGATGAATACCTTGTGTGCTATCAAACGTCACAACATAACTGGGTGATTATAAAGATGCGCTACAGGTATCTCCGAAGGTGTTTTGTTGGGTTGGCGTGAATCGAGATTAGGAATTTTCACTCTGAGTATCGGAGGGGTATTTGTGGGCCCTCTCGGTAATGCACATCATAATAAGCCTTGCAAACAAATGACTAATGACTTAGTCACGAAATGATGTATTATGGATCGAGTAAAGAGACTTGCCGGTAACGAGATTGAACTAGGTATAGAGATACCGACGATCGAATCTGGGGCAAGTAACACACCGATGGACAAAGGGAATTGTGTATGTTGTCATAACGGTTCGACTGATAAAGATCTTCGCAAAATATGTAGGATCCAATATGGGCATTCAGGTTCCTCTATTGGTTATTAACCGGAGAGGTCTCTCGGTCATGTCTACATAGTTCTCGAACCCGTAGGGTCCGCACGCTTAACGTTTGTTGACAATATAGTATTATATGAGTTATGTGATTTGGTGACCGAATGTTGTTTGGAGTCCCGGATGAGATCACGGACATGATGAGGAGTCTCGAAATGGTCGAGAGGTAAAGATTGATATAGAGGACGATGGTACTCGAACACCGAAAGTGTTCCGAAGGACATCGGGTACTCATTGTGTCATCAGAAGGAGTTCCTGGCACCCTCGGGAAAAGATATGCGTGTCGGTGTCAAAACTGGTAGATCTCGGGTAGGGGGTCCCAAGCTATGTATCTGAGGATCAATGGTAACAAGGGACAACAAGGACACAATGTTTACCCAGGTTCGGGCCCTCTTAATGGAGGTAAAACCCTACTTCCTGCTCGATTGAATATGATGTGTATAGGGGTTACAAGAGTTGATCTACCTCGAGATCGTGTTGGCTAAACCCTAGTTGTCTAGCCAGAGATTATTCTGATAGCCTCTACGGACTAAGCACTCCAGTTTATATACACACCGGAGGGACCTAGGGTTGTACAAAGTCATCTTGCAGAGGAAGGAAACATTAAACCCGGACACAAAACTTGCCATTCTACGCTCATAGGAGTCTTACCCGGACACAGAGGGTAATCTTCTGCTTTATCTTCACGGCCCATCAGTCCGGCCCATATCGAGTAATCCGGACACCCGAGGACCCCCCTAGTCCAGGACTCGCTCAGTAGCCCCTGAACCAGTCTTCAATGTCGATGTGTTCGGTATGCATACTGTCTTCGGCATTGCAAGGTGGGTTCCTTCTTACGAACATACGAAGTTTACTTCCTGCATAATGGAACTATGTACGGCTCTGCATGATTAATACAACCTTTAGCCACGAAGGCAAAAACATCCAAATAGGTACAGTGTCTTTACTGACAACTTTTTACGGCAAAGCATCACAATTAACTATTTAACATTTCGAACCGTTTTCTTGCCTCTTGTTTTGCATTTTAAAGCATAGCCTCCATTGGCACGTCTTGCCAAAACAGAGATCGTGCCCGCCCATTACGGGATCCTCATCAATATGGTTTGGGTAACCCAACCACACCTTATGCACGATTTTGTCGGGAACATGCGAGTTGTATGGCCTGGGTGGGGGATGTTTGGTATTTCTACCGTCTATAAAAGGATAAAGACCCCTCCTTTTTCCTCACGCTTTCCTCTAGCCTCCGCTTCCCAATCTCCTAGCTCCAGCGCCTGCAGCACTAATCTTCTCCACCACCGCCTCCTTCTCCAGCAATGGCCGGATCCGACTCCAAGGGAAAGTGGGAGGCCTCCACCGTCACTGAGAAGGACGTGAAGGATTTCCAGAGCACAGGCTATCTTTCTACGAACATAGCACACTGGATTCCTGACAAAGATCAGGTGATGCCTAATCCAGGGGCCGGTGAGAGGGTCGTGTTCATCCCTCATTTCCTTCGGGGGCCTGGATTTCCCCTCCACCCCTTTGTCCGTGGCCCTTTGTTCTTCTACGGGCTAGATTTCCATGATCTAGTGCCAAATTTTGTCCTACACATATCGACTTTTATAGTCATGTGTGAGGCTTTCCTCCGCGTCCCCCACGCTTCGGCTTATGGCTCAAGGTCTTTAATCTGAAGCCGAAGGTGGTCGACGGACAGCATGCAGACTGCGGCGGAGCCATGGTAAGTAAGCTCCCCAACGCCACCTAGCCCAAAGGGTCTTTGTGGAAACGTTCAAGGTGTGGCAGCAGGAGTGGTTCTACATCACCAAACCTCGCGAAGCCACCTGGGCGGCCACGCCCGATTTCAGATCCGGACCCCAAGTGAGACTCACCTCATGGACCACCAAGGGCCTTGATTGGGGGTCCAAATCGGAGGTGAAGATGCTCCAAAATCGCATCTCTGATATGTTGGCGGAGAACACTAATCTTGCTAATGTGATTAATGTGATGCTCTTCCGCCGCATTATCCCCTACCAGCTCCGGGCCTCCCGCATGTGGGAGTTTGATCTGGAGGAGCCACGAACCCTGAAGCGCTTCTTAGGAACCACGCACGACGACATCTGGAAGCAACTCTTCGAGGCCTAGAAGAAGTGGCCGAAGAAGAATGAGGACATTGGATTTTATAGCGAGACTCTCGCTACGGCGGTAAGCACGATTTTGCCGAAGCCCTATCCAGTCAATATTTCAAGTATAACAGGAATAAGAATATTTGCGTTCCATACAGGCCTGGACAACAAAGGCAGAGTGGATCAACTATCCGGCTCCGCTACCCGAGGACACGGACACACCCCAGCTGACGGAGATGCTGGTACCGGCGCCATATCAAGCGCCGGAGAAGAAGGCCAAGAACAAGAAGGGCAAGGAGGCCAAGGGCGGCCCCGCCCCAAGGATCATTCGGAAACCATATCCAGAGAGACCGAAGCTCCCTCCTCCCATGACGAGGAGGAAGAGGAGGAGGAGGTGGAAAGCGACTCCCCCGTTAAGGGGAGGAAGAAGAAGAGGGCGGCCCCCAAATACATGGAGGAGGGAGTGCCCAGGAGGAGAAAGCTGAACCTCCCGAATAGTTCGGATTCAGGATCCGAAGCTGTCCCCCGAAGACATCCCAGGGTTAAGCCCCCAGCTGAACCGTAAGTATTCGGAAACTTACTATCGTCTTTGATCCACTTTCCTTCATTGTGTAAGTTACCTTGTGTGTTGTTTTCTAGACCTCCCCGCACACTCCTTGATACTCCATCATCCGAGGGGAACTCTCTACCACCCGAGATGGCAGAGAGCGAGACACCGCCCCGAGCCCCCTCACCCACCATTATGGGGGACACTGAGGTGTCATCCCTGCGGACATCCCCTGCCCAAGAGGGGGTGAGCGGGGCCAACAAGAGAGCGGCCAAGGTCAACACCTTGGTCGCCGAAAACCAAAGGGAAGCGGTTCCCATGGCGACCGATGACGGGGAGCCCACGCAATCCGAGCTCCCGCGGAACACCATTCTGGCAGCCAGTATGGCTCCAGAATTGAATAAGCAATCCCCAGTGAAAGGGGGAGGAGCACCAACTCCAGCGGCGGCCTCTGTTAACCCGGAGGTGCCCAACGCTCTGGAGGAAGCACTGCAAAGTGCTTCCATCGTAGCGGACCACCGCACTTTGATGGGTGCGGTTATGGAGAAGATTCAGTCTGCTAAGAGCGGACTAAATGAAGCCTTTAACAAGCTACTGATGGGCTTTGAGGTATGCGATGTAATGTTCTTTAAAAACACTATCTTTTTATTTATGTTGGATAATAAACCTGTGTACGGGCTGTAGCGCCTGATGCTTTGTCCGGTTTGAAAGAAACAAGACAGAGGATCCATATAGTATTCGGGAGTGTAACATACTGTGCCCTTTGTTGAAACGGGCTTCCATGTTGGTGGCGACCGCACAGGTCGCGGAAGTTTCCGATCTCAATCGGAAGCTTCAAGAGGCCGACGAGGAACTTGACCGCATCAATAAGCGGCTTCATGAAACACAAGGTATGCGGATTTAGAAAATTTTATATATATCGAAAATGATATGTATATTGAAAGGTTAACTCATCAGATGATGTGATTACGATCAGAGCTGGCGCAGTTGAGGTCGAGACCCTCAAGGGTGCCCATGCCCAGGCCAAGAAGGAGGCGGAGGCGAATAAGACAGCCGCTGACAAAGTGGCTACCGAACTGGAGGCCAAACAAGCTGCTCGCTGCCAACATGAAGCTCGGGTGACCGAAGTCGAACATGAGCTAAAGGACGCCATTCGCAAATGTGAGGCGCTGGAGCAAAAGACTTCGGACCAATCATCCGAGCTTACCAAGGCTCTCCATGACGCCAAAGAGGCGTAGAGCGAGTCTCGGAGTGCTTTCAAAGAGATCCACCAGGCGAGGCAGATAGCGGCTGGTAAGGCCTTTCTTTTGCAGTGTATCTGTGGAGGTCAGAGGTATGCGTTGCTCACTCAGGTGTGGAGTTCTCCAGGCGCATTTGCGGATCTCCTGAAGAGTGTGGCCGACGCCGCACAGTTCTTCAGAGCCTAGGAGGGGAACTTGACGGAGAAACTGTTTTGGTCGCAATTTTTTTTGCCCCGAAACACATAACGCCTCTCAACGACCAGCTGAAACAGCTGGTGGATCTGCATAGGGTGGCAGGTTCAGCTATGACGGACTTAATAGTCCACCTTTGGCCAACCGAGTCGATCCCTAGTAGTTACTTCGGCTTGGTGAAGCGGCTCGTTGATGCGCAGCCATAGATTGATGCTGTGAAGCGCTTGGCCTGCATAGAGGGTGCCCGGATGGCCTTCGCTCGTTTCAAGATGCAATGGGCAAAGATGATGGCCACCGAAGTGGCGACCGCAGGCCTGCCCGAAGTCAAAGATCATCGGAATCCGGAGAGGTACTTCGATGACATCCTAGAAGGAGCCCACATTGTAGAGGGCCAGTGTTCGAAGGACATAATTTTTAGTTAAGTGTGTTCAGGTTGTAAAAACTATGTTATGAACCCGTGCTGCTATGTATGACTTATGCTTTTGCGCCTTCTAATCGAGCGACTTTTCCTCCTGTGCGGCCGTTTATTTTTATACTTCTGAAAGTTACTAGTCGTTGGCTTCAGCCCCCATGTAGATGATAGAGGGGTGTTCGACATGACGCGTGACCACACTTTATCCAACGTCTTGGTCCGTAAAGGAGGTGTCTGCGGGGTGAAGCATGCAATCAGACTATGCGACTTTATTACTTTCACTTAGCCATAGGAGTTTGACTGCGGGGCTAGGTACTAGCCCCTTGTGCGTGTGCGGCTATCCGGGTTACGGTGCCTCTTCCACGCGGCTGGGCGAAGACCAGCCCCTCGTGTAACACGAGGTAGATTGCTTACGATATGTAGTATAGTACTAAGTCGCCGAATCGCCGACCAGCTCTCGCTTATCATGACAGTCAATTTTCGGCTTTCTCTACTGCGGTACTTGACCAGACGAACCAGAAATACAATCGCAGTAGTTCTCCCTTTACTACCTTATCCCAACAATGCAGAACGTAAGGTGGGAAGCACAGGAGCCGGGCAACCCAACTATAGACCCAAGACATGATTCGGAGCCAATGCATATAGTGCAATATCCGGGATGCCGAATAGTTCCCTATAGGTGTTCGGACATTGAAATGTGCTGGGCCGCATACAACCCCCGGTGTTAAGGCCGGATTGAAGCACACGTGGCAATCTGAGGTAGAGAGATGATAATGTAAGATAAAATAAACTCCAAACAAAGTGGGAATCATCTGCTTCCTGTATACCCCGATTAATACGGTGAGCCGTGTAGTTACAGATAATGCCAAAAACATGAAGGACATTTTACATGCCAAAAATTTAAACAAGGGAAAGGTTTACACAAAGCCTAAACGAAATGATTTAAAAATCCCAATGATAACCTGTTGCACGTTTGCGCCATTTCTCCTTTGTGACACGTCCTTGAAGGAAAGGAGTCTGATGGTCGTCTGCAGTGAAAGCATATTTAGGGTCCGAATAGGGTCAAGATGTACTCTGGACCGTTTTCCACAGTGTGCCTCCGGCACTGCCCAAGGTATTTCGAGGGCGTAATTGTGTACGTGAGGTACATATACCGCAACCTTATGAGGCGGTTGGCGGAGGCTAAACTGCTACTCAAGCTCAGGTTCCATCGAGCTGCTGCGTTGCAATGCGGGTCGAACACGTTTAGTAGTGTCTTGGGTCTTGATGACCTGTGAGTTGTTTGGCTTGATAAGGCCACCTTGAGCTTCGGCTGCAAGGGCCGCAGTATGCTCCTCAGTACAGAGGGAGCGCTCCATATTCCCATTTACTGCGATAACGCCACGAGGTCCAGACATTTTGAGCTTGAGGTAAGCATAGTGTGGGACTGCATTAAAGTGGGTGAAAGCGGTTCGTCCGAGCAGTGCGTGATAACCACTGCGAAAGGGGACGATGTCGAAGATCAATTCTTCGCTTCGAAAGTTGTTTGGAGAGCTGAATACTACCTCCGGTGTTAATGAGCCCGTGCAGCGAGCCTCCATGCCGGGTATCACTCCTTTAAAGGTAGTGCTACTAGGCTTGATTCTTGATGGGTCGAGCCCCATCTTGTGGACAGTATCTTGATATATCATGTTGAGGCTGCTGCCGCCGTTCATAAGGACTCTAGTGAGATGGTATCCGTCAATGATAGGATCAAGTATCAGGGCCACCGAATGTGATGGCCTGGCTTATTAGGGATGATAGACTACTCATATCAATAAGGAATTCCTTCTTTTCCGGGAGCCCATTCTGATAGAACTCCAAAGTTAAGCGTGCTCAGCTTGGAGTAGTTTCAGGATGGGTGACCGACCGGGAAGTTGCTCCCGGGTGCGCACGAGTGAGGACAAAGTGTGCAGAAAAGACTAGTATTGATATGTGAGGACAGTCTAGATCCCGCCAGGAGTAATGACCACCGGCGGGTGTGTCCGGGGCGTTACAAGTTGGTATCAGAGCCGACCCTCGCGGTTACACGGATGTTTGCGGACAGTTTACAGTCATGTTGTGCATGACGTTTGTGACCCGTCGTGGCACACGGCATGGCACATGTGCTGTCCTGGAAGCACAAACGGTTGTGCCAAGAGGGAACGTTCCTGTGGCCCGACGAGGACGTCGGTTCCTCTGAGTGAGGGTGTATGTGATGGCCTGGCTTATTAGGGATGATAGACTACTCATATCAATAAGGAATTCCTTCTTTTCCGGGAGCCCATTCGGATAGAACTCCAAAGTTAAGCGTGCTCAGCTTGGAGTAGTTTCAGGATGGGTGACCGACCAGGAAGTTGCTCCCGGGTGCGCACGAGTGAGGACAAAGTGTGCAGAAAAGACTAGTATTGATATGTGAGGCCAGTCTAGATCCCGCCAGGAGTAACGACCACCGGCGGGTGTGTCCGGGGCGTTACACCGAACCTCCGTGACGGATACTGGTTGGGTGGTCCCTATGATCGAAGGTGATCGGACAAGCCGACCATGGGTTGAATTTTGGGGCGACATGCTCTAGGGCGTAGACGTCCATTAATGCACGTTAGCGCTCCCTCTTAGGGATATGGGTGACATATATATCATGTTCACGGTTTTCACCTTAGGGGGAAATTGTTTCTGTCCCCCAATGTTTGGTGGGCGAAACTCGTTATCATCCTCGCTTTGAGGTCCTTTCCCCTTGTGTTTGGTATTCAATTTACTGGCCTGTCTGAAAACCCAACAATTTTTGTTGGTGTTGTTGGCAGGTTTGTCAGGGGTGCCATGAATCTGGAAAGGTCTCTAGTATTCTATCCAAGTTGGATGGGCTGTCCTGATTGCCATTGAACGGCTTCTCTCGCTGGCCGGATTTGGAGCCACTGAATCCTGCATTTACTGTCGTATCCTCTGCTTCTCCGTTGTTGTTCCGACATTTGTTTTTGTTTCGTAGTGGCCTGCCATTGCCATTCCTGACCTACGAAGTGCTGGGGTCGCTGGTACTGTTGCTTCTACGAGCCAACCGGCTATCTTTGCCCACGCAAAAGTGGGCCATTAGTGCGGTGAGAGCTGCCATGGTCTTCGGCTTCTTCAGGCCAAGGTGTCGGCAAGCCTTTCGTCATGGACACTGTGTTTGAATGCCGCTAAGACTTTCATGTCTGGACAGTCGATGATTTGGTTCTTCTTAGTTAGAAACCGATTCCAGAGTTTGCGGGCTGACTCCCCGGGTTGATGGAATATGCGGCTCAGGTCATCAGCATCTGGTGGCCGGACATAAGTGCCCTGAAAGTTGGCCCGAAAAGCATCCTCTAACTCTTCCCAGCTTCCAATGGAGTTCTCTCGGAGGCTGTTCAACCAGTGCCGTGTTTGTCCTTTCAGCTTTCGAGGGAGATATTTGAGGGCATGGAGGTCATCTCTGTGAGCCATGTGAATGTGGACAATAAATTCTTCAATCCATACAGCAAGATTCGTAGTTCCGTCGTACTTCTTGATGTTCACGGGTTTAAACCCTTTCGGGACTTGGTGCTGCATTACCTCAGCGGTAAAGCACATAGGGTGTGTGACACCTCTATACCAAGCGACAGCGCGACGGAGTTCGGGTGGCATCTGTGTTCGGTGCTTACTTCGAACTAGATTGTTTTTGTCGTGCCAGGCTTGATAGCCATCATCCCGTGTGGGAGCACGTCCTCTTGATCCATAGATTGATCTAGTCTGGCTGGCTCTATTGGCCAGGTCCTGACATAGGTCGTACTTGTAGCTCGGAGCCACTGTCTCCTTGCCTTTATGGTGGGCGGGCGCGGGCTGGTGTTCGGCGTTATTGGCCGCTTTGTACCGTCCACGTGGTGGTCGGTCAGGTTGGTCGACCTGATTGTACCTCGATGGTATTGGCGCAAGGGCCTCATTGTCGAATTGTGGCAGTAGCTTGCGCTTGGGATAGCTCTTTGTTTGGCGCTGGATGACCCACAAGTGTAGGGGATCTATCGTAGTCCTTTTGATAAGTAAGAGTGTCGAACCCAACGAGGAGCAGAAGGAAATGATAGGCAGTTTTGAGTAAGGTATTTTCTGCAAGCACTGAAATGATAGGTAACCGATAGTTTTGTGATAAGGTAATTGGTAGCAAGTGACAAACGGTAAAAGTAAATAAGGTGCAGCAAGGTGGCCCAATCCTTTTTGTAGCAAAGGACAAGCCTGGACAAACTCTTGTATAAAGTAAAGCGCTCCCGAGGACACATGGGAATTATCGTCAAGCTAGTTTTCATCACGATCATCTGATTCGCGTTCGGTACTTTGATAATTTGGTATGTGGGTGGACCGGTGCTTGGGTGCTGCCCTTACTTGGACAAGCCTCCCACTTATGATTAACCTCTAATGCAAGCATACACAACTACAAAAGAAGTATTAAGGTAAACCTAACCATAGCTTGAAACATATGGATCCAAATCAGCCCCTTACGAAGCAACGCATAAACTAGGGTTTAAGCTTCTGTCACTCTAGCAACCCATCATCTACTTATTACTTCCCAATGCCTTCCTCTAGGCCCAAATAATGGTGAAGTGTCATGTAGTCGACGTTCACATGACACCACTAGAGGAGAGACAACATACATCTCATCAAAATATCGAACGGAGACCAAATTCACATGATTACTAATAGCAAGACTTTTCCCATGTCCTCAGGAACAAAAGTAACTACTCACAAGACATAATATGGTTCATGATCAGAGGGGTATTAATATGCATAATGGATCTGAACTTATGATCTTCCACCAAATAAACAAACTAGCATCAACTACAAGGAGTAATCAACACTACTAGCAACCCACATGTACCAATCTGAGGTTTGGGTACAAAGATTGGATACAAGAGATGAACTAGGGTTTGAGAGGAGATGGTGCTGGTGAAGATGTTGATGAAGATAGCCCTCCCCAAGATGGGAGAGTTGTTGGTGATGACGATGGTGACGATTTCCCCCTCCCGGAGGGAAGTATCCCCGGTAGAACAGCTCTACCGGAGCCCTAGATTGGTTTCCACCTCAGTTCCGCCTCGAGACGGCGGCGTCTGGTCCCGAAAGCCTCCTTATGATTTTTCCAGGTCAAAACACCTCATATAGGAGAAGATGGGCATCGGGGGCCTTCCGGCTGGCCCACGAGGCAGGGGGCGTGCCCTGGGAAGGGGGATGCGCCCCCACTCTCGTGGACAGCCAGTGGCCCCCCTCGTGGACTTCTTTTGCCTGATATATTTTATATTTTCTGAAATGATGTTCTGTTGAGTTTCAGGGCTTTTGGAGTTGTGCAGAATAGGTTTCTAGATTTTGCTCCTTTTCTAGCCCAGAATTCCAGCTGACGGCATTCTCCCTCTTCATGTAAACCTTGTAAAATAAGAGAGAAAAGGCATAAGTATTGTGACAAAACATGTAAGAACAGCCCATAATGCGATAAATATCAACATATAAGCATGATGCAAAATGGACGTATCAACTCCCCCAAGTTAGACCTCGCTTGTCCTCTAGCGAAAGCCGATATGGAAAAATATGTCCACATGTTTAGAGATAGAGGCGTCGATAAAAACAAAATACGGACATGAGGGCATCATGATCATTCTCATAACAACAACTTATATAAATATAGTCATATGATTCTTATGCTAAAGTAACAATTCATCCACAATATCAAGTATGAATCATAAACTTCATTGGAAACTAACAAACTTTGATCTCGGTCATTGAAGCAATTGCAATTTATCGTAACATCGGAAAGAGTCAATATAAGAGCTTTTCAGCAAGCCTACATACTCAACTATCATATAGTCTTTCACATTTGCTCACACTCATGCAATACTTATGTTTATGGAGTTTTAATCGGACACTGAGAAAGATAGGGGCTTATGGTGTTGCCTGCCAACCTTTTACCTCAAGGGTAATGTCAACAGTAATAGATCATGAAAACTTACATCCAAGTGGGTATATATGTCAGGATCTTTCCAACACAATGTGCTTGCCAAAAGATAAAATGTAAAAAGGAAAGGTGGATTTCACCTTGACACTTATAAGGCAAGAATAATAGATAGGCCCTTCGCAGAGGGAAGTAGAGGTTGTCATGTGTTTTTATGGTTGGATGCACAACGTCTTAGCATAGAAGAACTTCACTTTATATTGTCACTTGTGATAAGGACCTTTATTATGCAGTCCGTCGCTTTTATTACTTCCATATCACAAGATTGTATAAAGCTAATTTCTCCCACACTAATAAATCATACATATTTTAGCGAGTTTGCAACATGAAAACTTACTTGGAAGGACCTTTCTCAATCCATAGGTAGGTATGGTGGACTCTCATGGCAAAACTGGGTTTAGGGATATATGGAAGCACAAGTAGTATCTCTACTTAGTGCGAGGAGTTTTGGCTAGCATGAGGGGGAAATGCAAGCTCAACATGTTGGATGATCCATGATAATATACTTTATTTCGGATATAAGAAGACATAACCCATTATGTTGTCTTCCTTGTCCAACATCAACTCTTTAGCATGTCATACTTTAATGAGTGCTCACAATCATAAAAGATGTCCAAGATAGTATATTTCTATGTGAAGCCTCTCTTCTTTTATTACTTCCTATTAATTGCAACGATGACCAAAACTATGTTTGTCACCTCCCAAAAACTTTTATTTATCATATTCTTGTATGTGAAGTCATTACTTCCCATAAGATCGATATGATCTCTTTGATACTCTTTATGTTTTCTTTCTTTTATCATGACCCAAGTGAGGAAATCAAGCCCTTGACTCAACACTAATCTTTATTATATAGCTCACGGACTCGATTACAAAGGGTAAAGCTCACAAAGCAAAAGCTCACAACTAGATCAATATACTACCAAAAGGATCGAACTAAGTAAAACGGTAAAGATAGGAGTGATGGTGATACGATACCGGGGTCACTCCCTCAAGCTTGGTAGTTGCCAAGGGGAGTGCCCATACCCATATGATTATGTCTCCTTCTTCGGGGGTGGAGATGATGGAGTTGTTGATGATGTAGGCTTGTTGTCCACCTTACAAGGCATGGGTTCACCATCGTAGAAGGATGATCGAGTCTCCAGGATAGTCAAATCTGCAGCCAAACTCATCTTCTTGAATCTATATTCATACTCACAGTTTTGGTTTTGCAGGTCATAGATATGGGCTTGTAGGTGTTCGATCTTCTCTTGAAGATTGGAGATAGCTTCCCCCAAGATCCTTGAGTCCAGCTTGAGGTTGTTGGTGAGCTCCGAGATCATCATGTGGTTGGCGTTGAGTCCTCGTTCCACCATACCTTGGCACTTGAAAACTTGCTGCTCCATCACTTCAAGTCTCGTCTCCACACTTCTGGTCCTCCTCGGCCCCTCAACATCACGGATGTGCAGCACCCCCTCATGCAACTCCATGGTTTTAGGGTGGTGCAGCACCTCCGCAAGGTAGGGGTTGATGACCTTCTCGAAGAACTTGTCCCTGGGGGTGTTGGAGGACGCCATGATGATCTAGATCTGTCAAAAACAGCAGCTCAAAACGAAAACAAAGGATTTTTGCGTGATACAGAGGTCAAAACCTTCAGGAGTATATATAATGAATTTTTACCGACCAAAAGGAGTAACCCACAAGAAAACGGAGTCCAGGGGACACACGGGGTGCCCACGAGGCAGGGGCGCGCCCTGGGAAGGGGGGCGCGCCCTCCACCCTCGTGGACGGCCCGTGTCTCTTCCGGACTGCTTCTTATTTTTCTATTTTTGTAAATATTCCAAAAC
>LR738715.1:547676650-547720355 GCA_902687465.1 Secale cereale | reverse complement strand
TGCAGCACCCCCTCATGCAACTCCATGGTTTTAGGGTGGTGCAGCACCTCCGCAAGGTAGGGGTTGATGACCTTCTCGAAGAACTTGTCCCTGGGGGTGTTGGAGGACGCCATGATGATCTAGATCTGTCAAAAACAGCAGCTCAAAACGAAAACAAAGGATTTTTGCGTGATACAGAGGTCAAAACCTTCGGGAGTATATATAATGAATTTTTACCGACCAAAAGGAGTAACCCACAAGAAAACGGAGTCCAGGGGACACACGGGGTGCCCACGAGGCAGGGGCGCGCCCTGGGAAGGGGGGCGCGCCCTCCACCCTCGTGGACGGCCCGTGTCTCTTCCGGACTGCTTCTTATTTTTCTATTTTTGTAAATATTCCAAAACAGAGAAAAATTGCCTTTGGAATTGTTTTGGAGTCAGTTTACTTACCGTATCACATACTTCTTCCCTTTCGGAGGCTGAATCGTGCTGGAAAGTGTCCCTTATGTATTCCTCCGGGGTTACGGTTTCAATAACATTGGTTTCAACATTTATAGGATTACCTGAGATATAATGTTTGATTCTTTGACCATTCACCACCTTCGGATTTGTGCCTTCGAAGTTGTTGATTTTTATGACACTGGAACGATAGACCTCCTCGACAACGTAAGGTCCTTCCCACTTGGAGAGAAGTTTTCCTGCAAAAAATCTTAAACGAGAGTTGAATAGCAAGACATAATCCCCTACGTTAAACTTGCGCTTTTGTATTCTTTTGTCATGCCATCTTTTAACTTTTTCTTTAAACAGTTTGGCATTCTCATAGGCTTGGATCTCCACTCATCAAGGCAGCTAATGTCAAATAACCTCTTTTCACTGGCAAGTTTGAAATCGTAATTGAGCTCTTTAATAGCCCAATATGCCTTATGTTCTAGCTCAAGAGGTAAGTGACAAGCTTTTTCATATACCATCTTATACGGAGACATACCCATAAGATTTTTGTATGCAGTTCTATAGGCCCATAATGCATCATCAAGTTTCTTGGACCAATTCTTCCTAGACTTATTAACTGTCTTTTGCAAGATTAATTTCAACTCCCTATTACTTAGTTCTACTTGACCACTAGTCTGTGGGTGATAACGGGGTGCACTTCTATGGTTGACATCATACTTAGCAAGCATCTTACGAAAGCACCATGAATAAAGTGTGAACCACCATCAGTCATTAGATATTTAGGGACTCCAAACCTCGGAAATATAACTTCTTTAAGCATCTTAATAGAGGTGTTATGATCAGCACTACTAGTTGGAATAGTTTCCACCCACTTAGTAACGTAATCAACAACAACTAAAATATGTGTGTACCCATTAGAGGCAGGAAACGGTCCCATATAATCAAAGCCCCAAACATCAAATGATTCAATAACAAGTGAATAATTCATAGGCATTTGTTGACGTCTACTGATATTACCAATTGTTTGACATTCATCACAAGATAAGACAAACTTACGGGCATCCTTGAAGAGAGTAGGCCAATAAAAACCGGATTCCAATACCTTGTGTGCAGTTCTATCTCCCGCATGGTGTCCTCCATAAGCTTCGGAGTGGCACTTGCGTAGGATCTGTTCCTGTTCATGCTCAGGTACACAACGTCTAATAATACCATCTACCCCTTCTTTATAAAGACGTGGGCCATCCCAGAAGTAATGTCTCAAATCATAGAAGAACTTTTTCTTTTGCTGGTATGTGAAGCTAGGAGGTATAAACTTAGCAACAATATAATTAGCATAATCAGCATACCATGGAGCAGTACGAGAAGTATTTATGACAGCTAATTGTTCATCAGGAAAGCTATCATCAATAGGTTGTGGGTCATCAAGTACATTTTCTAACCTAGACAAGTTATCTACTACGGGGTTCTCAACTCCCTTTCTATCAATAATATGCAAGTGAAATTCTTGCAGCAAGAGAACCCATCTAATAAGTCTAGGTTTAGCATCTTTCTTTTCCATAAGGTATTTGATAACAGCATGATAAGTGTGAATAGTTACTTTAGAATCAACAATATAGGGTCTAAACTTATCACAAGCAAATACAACTGCTAAAAATTCTTTCTCAGTACTGGCATAATTTCTTTGGGCACTATCTAGAATTTTACTAGCATATTGGATATCATTCAATTTCTTATCAACTCTTTGCCCTAAAACAGCACCTACAACATAATCACTAGCATTGCACATAATCTCAAAGGGTAAATTCCAGTCAGGAGGCTGGACAATAGGTGCAGAGATCAATGCTTTCTTAAGTATTTCAAATGCTTCTAGAGAATCATCATCAAAGACAAAAGGAATATCTTTTTGTAAGAGATTAGTCAGAGGCCTGGAGATTTTGGAGAAGTCCTTAATGAACCTCCTATAAAACCCGGCATGACCAAGGAAACTTCGTATACCTTTGATGTCATTAGGGCATGTCATATTTCAATAGCATCAACTTTAGCTTTGTCAACTTCAATACCTCTTTCAGAAATTTTATGTCCCAAGACAATGCCTTCATTAACCATAAAGTGGCACTAGTCCCAATTCAAGACAAGATTAGTGTCTTCACATCTCTGCAAAACTCGATCGAGGTTGCTTAAGCAATCGTCAAAAGAAGTTCCGTAAACGGAAAAATCATCCATGAAAACCTTAACAATCTTTTCAAAAAAATCAGATAATATAGCCATCATGCATCTTTGAAAGGTAGCAGGTGCATTACATAAACCAAAAGGCATACATCTATAAGCAAAGGTACCGAAAGGACAAGTAAAAGTGGTCTTTTCTTGATCCCCTTTTGACACAGGTATTTGAGAGAAACCAGAATAACCATCTAGAAAGCAGAAATGAGTATGTTTGGATAACCTTTCTAGCATTTGATCAATAAATGGCAAGGGGTAATGATCTTTCTTAGTAGCTTTATTTAACTTACGTAAATCAATTACCATCTTATAACCTGTAACTATTATTTGTGGGATCAATTCATCTTTATCATTAGGAACGACAGTCATACCTCCCTTCTTAGGGACACAATGGACATGACTTACCCACTGGCTATCAGCAACTGGATAGATAATAGCTTCCTGTAGGAGCTTTAGTATTTCCTTCCTTACCACTTCTTTCATCTTAGGATTTAATCGTCGCTGATGATCAATAACTGGTTTAGCATTTTCTTCCAATTTTATCTTGTGTTGGCATATAGTGGGACTAATGCCCTTAAGATCATCCAGAGTATATCCAATAGCAGCACGATGCTTCTTCAGAGTTTTCAGTATTTTTTCTTCTTCCTGCTCTGAAAGGTTAGCACTAATAATAACAGGATATATCTTATTTTCATCAAGATAAACATACTTAAGATTATCAGGTAAAGGTTTAATTTCAAACACGGGATCACCCTTGGGTGGAGGAGGATCCCCTTGAATTTCAACATGCAAGTTGTTTTTCAATACGGGTCCCTGTGTAAGGAATATTTCATCTATCTCCCTTCTCTCATTCATATGCATATCATTTTCGTGGTCTAGCAGGTATTGTTCTAAAGGATCATTAGGTGGCACTGCAATAGAAGCCGGGACAATAATTTCATCCTTACTGGGTGGTGCCTTTTCAAGGGGTTGTCTACGGAATTTAGCAAAGTTAAAATCATGAGTCATATCCCCTAATCCAACGATGACAATATCTTTCACGCAGTCTATCTTGGCATTAACAGTATTCAAGAAGGGTCTACCAAATATAATGGGACAGAATTCATCTTGTGGGGAACTAAGAATAAGGAAATCAGCAGGGTATTTAACCTTCCCACACAAGACTTCAACATCTCTAACAATCCCAACTGGTGAAATAGTATCTCTATTAGCAAGCTTAATAGTAACATCAATCCCTTCTAACTCAACGGGTGCAATATCATGCATAATTTCGTTATACAAATCAAAAGGGATTATACTCGCACTAGAACATACGTCACATAAACCATGATAGCAGTGATCTCCTATCTTAACGGAGATAACATGCAAGCCCACAAAAGGTCTATGTTTGTTCCTAGCATTGGGTTTGGCTATTCTAGCAGACTCTTCTTGGAGGTAAATAACATGTCCATCTAAATCTTCTACCAAGAGATCTTTAACCATAGAAACACTAGGTTCAACTTTAATTTGCTCAGAGGGTGTAGGTGTTCTAGTATTACTCTTACGAACTACAGTTGAAGCTTGAGCATGATCCTTTATCCTAATAGGGAAAGGTGGTTTCTCAAAATAAGCAGTAGGTATAACAGGATCAACATTATAAGTGATAGTCTTTTTTTCAACTTTAATAGGTTCAACTACTTTTACTTCAATAGGGGGATGGTATTTAAACCACTTATCCTTGGGGAGATCAATATGAGTAGCAAAAGTTTCACAGAAAGAAGCTACTATCTCAGAGTCAAGTCCATATTTAGTGCTAAACTCACGGAAAACATCGGTATCCATAAAAGCTTTAACACAATCAAACTTAGGGGTCATACCTGACTCCTTACCTTCATCGAGATCCCAATCTTCAGAGTTGCGTTTAATTCTTTCCAATAAATCCCATTTGAATTCAACAATCTTCATCATATAAGAGCCAGAACAAGAAGTATCGAGCATGGAGCGATTATTAAGAGAAAGCCGAGCATAAAATTTTTGAATGATCATTTCTCTTGAGAGCTCATGATTGGGGCATGAATATAACATTGACTTAAGCCTCCCCCAAGCTTGAGCGATGCTTTCTCCTTCGCGAGGCAAGAAATTATAAATATAATTGCGATCACGATGAACCTGGTACATAGGGTAGAACTTCTGATGAAATTCCAACTTCAGACGATTATAGTTCCATGATCCCATATCATCGCATAGCCTAAACCATGTCAATGCATCTCCCTTCCAAGATAAAGGGAAGACCTTCTTCTTGATAACATCCTCGGGCATACCTGCAAGCACAAACTTCATCCACATAGATTAGATGTAAATCAAGATGCAGCGTTCCGTCTCCTGTAAAGGGAATTTCAAGCTGTTTCTCTATCATACCCGAAGGAATCTCAAAGCAAACATTTTCAATAGGTGCAGTAGGTTGAGGATCAACTCTTTGCTCTTCTGGTCGGGATGAAGATACCCCGTACAAGCCCCTCAAAGGATTTTGAGCCACAGTAACAAGTGACAATAAATTTCAGCACACTATATAAATTTTTCCTTACCAAATTCCACTTACCAAAGGCGCTTCACTCCCCGGCAACGGCGCCAGAAAAGAGTCTTGATAACCCACAAGTGTAGGGGATCTATCATAGTCCTTTCGATAAGTAAGAGTGTCAAACCCAACGAGGAGCAGAAGGAAATGATAGGCAGTTTTCTGTAAGGTATTTTCTGCAAGCACTGAAATTATAGGTAACAGATAGTTTTGTGATAAGGTAATTGGTAGCAAGTGACAAACGGTAAAAGTAAATAAGGTGCAACAAGGTGGCCCAATCCTTTTTGTAGCAAATGACAAGCCTGGACCAACTCTTATATAAAGTAAAGCGCTCCTGAGGACACATGGGAATTATCGTCAAGCTAGTTTTCATCACGATCATCTGATTCGCGTTCGGTACTTTGATAATTTGGTATGTGGGTGGACCGGTGCTTGGGTGCTGCCCTTACTTGGACAAGCCTCCCACTTATGATTAACCTCTAATGCAAGCATCCGTAACTACAAAAGAAGTATTAAGGTAAACCTAACCATAGCCTGAAACATATGGATCCAAATCAGCCCCTTAGGAAGCAACGCATAAACTAGGGTTTAAGCTTCTGTCACTCTAGAAACCCATCATCTACTTATTACTTCCCAATGCCTTCCTCTAGGCCTAAATAATGGTGAAGTGTCATGTAGTCGACGTTCACATGACACCACTAGAGGAGAGACAACATACATCTCATCAAAATATCGAACGAAGACCAAATTCACATGACTACTAATAGCAAGACTTTTCCCATGTCCTCAGGAACAAAAGTAACTACTCACAAGACATAATATGGTTCATGATCAGAGGGGTATTAATATGCATAATGGGTCTGAACTTATGATCTTGCACCAAATAAACCAAGTAGCATCATCTACAAGGAGTAATCAACACTACTAGCAACCCACATGTACCAATCTGAGGTTTGGGTACAAAGATTGGATACAAGAGATGAACTAGGGTTTGAGAGCAGATGGTGCTGGTGAAGATGTTGATGAAGATAGCCCTCCCCAAGATGGGAGAGTTGTTGGTGATGACGGCGGTGATGATTTCCCCCTCCCGGAGGGAAGTATCCCCGACAGAACAGCTCTGCCGGAGCCCTAGATTGGTTTTTGCCTCGGTTCCGCCCCGAGACGGCGGCGTCTGGTCCCGAAAGCCTTCTTATGATTTTTTCCAAGTCAAAACACCTCACATAGGAGAAGATGGGCATCGGGGGCCTTCCGGCTGGCCCACGAGGTAGGGGGCGCGCCCCCACCCTCGTGGACAGCCAGTGGCCCCCCTCATGGACTTCTTTCGCCAGATATTTTTTATATTTTCTGAAACGACGTTCTGTGGAGTTTCAGGGCTTTTGGAGTTGTGCAGAATAGGTTTCCAGAGTTTGCTCCTTTTCCAGCCCAGAATTCCAGCTGCCGACGTTCTCCATCTTCATGTAAACCTTGTAATATAAGAGAGAAAAGTCATAAGTATCGTGACAAAACATGTAAGAACAGCCCATAATGCGATAAATATCGACATATAAGCATGATGCAAAATGGATGTATCAGCGCTCATGGCCGTATCTTTCCTCAGCGTCTAGCACTTGATTCCATCTGTCGTTGAGCGTATCATGTTCGGCTTTAAGCCGCCGGTGCTGCTTTTTTAGGCTTCTTGCTGTGGCTATAAGCCGTCGCTGAAAGCGTCCTTGTTCGAGGAGTTCCTCTGGGATGATGAATTCTTCATCACCAAGGGTGACATCCTCTTCGAAGATAGGTAAGTATTTACCGTCTTCCGAATCCTCGTGATTGGCGAGCTTTTTGGGGCTGAATGGATCCTTCGCCCTTTCCTCCTGCTCTAACACTGGTTCCATGGGGTTTTCGGGGTCTTCAGCATTATCCGAAGTGTCATTGTCTCCGGTGCTGGTGTTACTTTCCCTTCCTCGACGCGATCAAGAGTGGGGTGATACGTCTCCGTTGTATCTACAATTTTTGATTGTTCCATGCCAATATTATACAACTTTTATGTACTTTTGGCAACTTTTTATATTATTTTTGGGACTAACATATTGATCCAGTGCCCAGTGCCAATTCTTATTTGTTGCATGTTTTTTGTCTCGCAGAAAATCCATATCAAATGGAGTCCAAACAGGATAAAAATTGACGGAGATTTTTTTTGGAATATTTATGAATTTTTGGAAGAAGAATCAACGCGAGACGGTGCCCGAGGGGGCCACGAGGTAGGGGGTGCGCCCCAGGTGGTCAGGCGCGCCCTGGGCCCTTGTGGCCACCCTGTAAGGCGGTTGGTTCCCTTCTTTCGCCGCAAGAAAGCTAATATCCGGATTGAGATCGTGTCCAAAATTCACCCCAATCGGAGTTACGGATCTCCGAGAATATAAGAAACGGTGAAAGGTCAGAATCTGAAAACGCAGAAACAGAGAGAGACAGAGAGATAGATCCACTCGGAGGGGCTCTCGCCCCTCCCATGCCATGGAGGCCATGGATCAGAGGGGAAAC
Source organism: Secale cereale (assembly GCA_902687465.1). Lineage (NCBI taxonomy): Eukaryota > Viridiplantae > Streptophyta > Magnoliopsida > Poales > Poaceae > Secale > Secale cereale. The sequence goes on along the minus strand of LR738715.1, from coordinate 547,712,636 downwards.
CCTTCTCCCATCTATGGAGAAGGTCAAGGAATAAGGAGAAGGATGGGGCTCTCTCCCCGTCGCTCCCGGTGGCGCTGGAGTGCCACCGGGGCCATCATCATGTGACCAACACCTCCATCATCTTCACCAACATCTTCATCACCTCCCCCCACCTATCTACAGCGGTCCACTCTCCCTCAACCCGATGTACCCTCTACTTGAACATGGTGCTTTATGCTTCATATTATTATCCAATGATGTGTTGCCATCCTATGATGTCTGAGTAGATTATCATTGTCCTATCGGTAATTGGTGAATTGCTATGATTGGTTTAATTTGTGTGTGGTTATGTTGCTGTCCTTTGGTGCCCATCATATGAGCGCGCGCGTGGATCACACCATAGGTTAGTTGTATGTTGATAGGACTATGTATTGGAGGGCAAGAGTGACAGAAGCTTCAACCTAGCATAGAAATTGATGCATACGGGATTGAAGGGGGACCAATATATCTTAATGCTATGGTTGGGTTTTACCTTAATGAATGTTAGTAGTTGCGGATGCTTGCTAATAGTTCCAATCATAAGTGCATAGAATTCCAAGTCAGGGATGACATGCTAGCAGTGGCCTCTCCGACGTAAAACTTGCTACCGGTCTAGTAACGTAGTCAATTTCTTAGGGACAATTTCGCAACTCCTACCACCGCTTTTCCACACTCACTATACTAAATTTATTGCTTCTTTATCTAAACAGCCCCTAGTTTTATTTACGTGCTCTTTATTATCTTACAAACCTATCCCGTTACATCTACAAAGTGCTTCTAGTTTTATACTTGTTCTAGGTAAAGCGAACGTCAAGCGTGCGTAGAGTTGTATCGGTGGTCGATAGAACTTGAGGGAATATTTGTTCTACCTTTAGCTCCTCGTTGGGTTCAGCACTCTTACTTATCGAAAGAGGCTACAACTGATCCCCTACACATGTGGGTTATCAAGATCTTTTTCTGGCACCGTTGCCGGGGAGTTATAGCGTGGGGTGAATATTCTCGTGTGTGCTTGTTTGCTTTATCACTAAGTAGATTTTATTTGTTGTTCTAAGTTGTTTTGTATCTTTAGTTATGGGTAGGAAACGCAAATTACAAAAAAATTAGTTGTACCTACTGAACCAATGGTTGAGGAAACACTTTAAATCTATCACACTCTTGAAGCTTTTTACTTGGATCATCTTCAATCCCTATGTGCTCGTGCTGAAACCCCAACTAGCTTAGTTGAGGGAATATCTTTAGATGAGCATGCTTGTTATGTGCGACACTGCATATCTGAAAAAGGGAAACTTTTACTGGATCAAATTCATCGTTTGCAGTGCTATGCTTGGAATTTATGTGAAATATATGATTGTACTTGTTGTTCTAAAGACCCCAATAAACACCTTCCTTATCAATGTGAGTTTAGTGATAGTGGAATCATATCTTTGTATACTAAGGGGGTTTATAATTACTATGATGTCCAACAAATTGAAGAATTTGTTGCTTTTAGGGGTACTTGTGAAATTGCTTCTTTTATTGAAGAGTGTGATACTACTCTCTACAAATCAAAAAAATTGGCCATACTTAAATATTTCTATGATAATAATGCTTCTAATCCTTATATTAAACCATATATTGAAGACTCCTCCGCTGTCCAAGAAGAGACTAATATTTTGCAGGAGTCTATGGAAGAAGAAATTAATGACATTGTGAGCTCATTGGATGAATAAGACGAGGAGGAGAACGAAGAACAAAAGGAGGAAGAGCGGATTGATCACCCGTGCCCACCTTCTAATGAGACTAACTCTTTATCTCATACGTTGTTTAATTTCCCTTCGTGCTTACCGAAGGATGAATGCTATGATGATTGCTATGATCCCTTGGATTCATTTGAAATATCCCTTTTCGATGAAATTGATGCTTGCTATGCTTGTGGCCAAGATGCCAATATGAATTTTGCTTATGGAGATGAACTTGCTATAGTTCCTTATGATAAACATGAGATAGTTGCTATTGCACCCACACATGATAGTCCTATTATCTTTTTGAATTCTCCAAACTACACTATATCGGAGAAGTTTGCACTTATTAAGGACTATATTGATGGGTTGCCTTTTTCCATTGCACATGATGTTTTTGATGAATATAATATGCGTGTTCTTGTTGCCTACTTGCAATTATTATGAGAGAGGAACTACATCTCCGCTTCTCTATGTTTCCAACACGATAAAATTGCAAGAAACTGCTTATACTATCCATTGGCCTTTACTTGATGTGCATGAATTGGTCTTGTATGACATGCCTATGCATAGGAATAGAGTTAGATTTGTTTTTGCATGAAACATATCACTTTGTGCTCACTACTAAATGCCAAACCATTGCTAATTAAAATTGGCTTTGATATACCTTGGGATCCGGGTGGATCCATTACTTGAGCACTATATGCCTAGCTTAATGGCTTGAAAGAAAGCGCTGCCAGGGAGAACCCCCGGAAGTTTTAGAGAGTCATTTAATTATGTTGTGTTCTTTTATAAAGTTTAAAAACAAAAAAATAAAGAGGGGAACCTAAAACTTTTTCAAAAAGAAAAGTGAAAGTAAGAAGGACGAGCACCGTTGAAATGGGGGAGCTCCTTGAACTTTGTTCATGCCCATGGAAACTGTGCAAATATTGAATAATAAAAAATTTACAATACAAATATTTATCCCCTTGTACAATTCCATTGTATTATAAAAATAATGTGCCAAGAGTTTCCTTTAGGATGATTAAACTGCTTGTTGGTTTGTGCGGTGCAAAAACAGAAACTTTGGCTGTAGTGCGGGATTGTACATTTTTTACTGGAACGTCGAAAGGATCTGAAACTTATTGAAAAGTCTTTATATAATTGTTTTTGATTTTTCCTAATTATCCCAGAATTTTTAGAGTTACAGAAGTATGGTTAATGTTCAGATTACTACAGAGTGTCCTGTTTTCATAGATTGCTGTTATAGCTTCATTATTTGCATATGTTTGAATTCTTGTTGAAGCCTCCTTGACTTGGGGCCATAGAATTGTGATAGCATACAATGGGTAATGTTTGTTCATAATTATACAATAATGTTAGAGCAGTACATGATGGGATTTCGTTGATCATATGCACTAACCCCGCCACTAAAAGTTCGGTTAAGTTTTGTGTGGATGAAGTGTTTGAAGATCGAGGAGGTCTCGATGTGAGAAGGAGGAGAGGCAATAGATCAAGTTTGGGGATGCCCAAGGCACCCCAAGTAAATATTCAAGGAGACTCAAGTGTCTAAGCTTGGGGATGCCCCGGAAGGCATCCCACCTTTCTTCAACAAGTATCGATATGTTTTCGGATTCGTTTCGTTCACATGTTATGCGTAAACTCTTGGAGCGTCGTGTGCTTTTTATTTTTACTTTAATAAATGCACCATGCTGGTATGAGATAATCCTTGGTTGATTTATAGAATGCTCTTTGCACTTCACTTATATCTTTTGAGCATGGCTTTATAGAATGCTTCATGTGCTTCACTTATATCATTTGAAGTTTGGATTGCCTGTTTCTCCTCACATAGAAAACCTCCATTTGTAGAATGCTCTTATGCTTCACTTATAATTGTTAGAGCGTGGGCATATCTTTTGTAGAAAAAAAATTAAAACTCTCTTGCTTCACTTATATCTATTTAGAGAGTTGACATGAGTTGGTCATTCACATGGTTAGTCATAAAATCCTATATAAAACTTGTAGATCGCTGAATATGATATGTTTGATTCCTTGCAATAGTTTTGCGATATAGAGATGCTAATATGTGGGAGGTACTAGTGAATGATTGTGGTTTAGTAAAAATATTGGTGTTAAGGTTTGTGATTCCCGAAGCATGCACGTATGGTCTCCTAACTATGTAACCAAATTAGTGCGCATTGTATTTGATTGTTTATCTTTGCGTGAAGGTCGGGGGCGCGCGATGGTTAACTCCTACCAGCCTCCCCCTAGGAGCATGCTATCCGTGTCAAAACCGGCGGATCTCGGGTAGGGGGTCCCGAACTGTCCGTCTAAGGTCGATGGTTACAGGAGACTGGGGACACGATGTTTACCCAGGTTCGGGCCCTCTATATGGAGGTAATACCCTACTTCCTACTTGATTGATCTTGATGAATATGAGTTTTACAAGAGTTGATCTACCATGAGATGTAATGGCTAGACCCTAGAAGCCTAGCCTATATGACTATGGTAATGAGTATCTCCTTTCCGGACTACACCCTCCGGTTTATATAGACACCGGGGGGATCTAGGGTTACATAGAGTCGGTTACATAAGAAGGAATCTTCATAGTTGGTCGCCATGCTTGCCTTCCACGCCAGGAGAGTCCAATCCGGACACGGGTACGGTCTTCGGCCTTCATGTCTTCACAACCCATCAGTCCGACCCATGGATAACAGGCCGGACGCCCGAGGACCCCTTAGTCCAGGACTCCCTTAGTAGTCCCTGAACCTAGCTTCAATGACGAGGAGTCCAGCGCGCAGATTGTCTTCGGCATTGCAAGACGGGTTCCCTTCTTCCCGAACTCCAAGATAGTCTTCAGACGTGATGATAGTGTCCGGACCTGTATACACAACTGCAGAGGATATAATGTTTCACGAGTCCGATCCGCTGACGACTTTTGGTAATATGACATCACGCCTACTCGGCCTTTATTTTCGAGCCGTTAGCTGGCCCGTCATCCCACGTATCGAGACGTGGTTTCATTGGTATGTCTTGTCCAAGCGGAGATCGTGTCTCCCCTTTTTTAAGGGATTCTTATCAACTCGGACATGGGTAACCCAACCGTCGCTTGGGTACAACTCCTTGGGAACATGCAAGTTTCAAAGCCCAGGAGGAGACGCTCGATATTCACGGCCTTTATATAGGGGTACATACCCGTCTTTTTCTTTCGCGCTTGCTTCTTTCTCAACCCCTGCTACACCGAGTTCCAACACCCAGGTTTCAATCGCCACAAGCTCCAATCATGTTCGGATCCAGCCGTCAAGGCCGGTGGGTGGCCTCTTCTGTCACGGAGGGATATATTGCAATGCTTCGGGCGGCGAGGTATCTTACCGCAGAAATCCTTCATCGGCTTCCAATCGAGGGGCAGGTTATTCCCACCCCCAAATCCAGCGAGAGGGTCATGTTCGTGTCCCACTTCCTCCGTGGGTTAGTGTTTGCACTCAATCCCTTCGTCCGAGGGCTCATGTTATATTACGGGCTAGATTTTCACGATCTGGCCCTGGACTCTATTCTTCTTATCTCGGCGTTTATCATCGTGTGCGAAGCCTTCCTCCGAACTCCTCCGCACTTTGGCTTGTGGCTCAAGACCTTCGATGTGAAGCCGCACGTGATAGAGGGGGAGCAGGCAGAGTGCGGTGGTGCCACAGTGAGCAAGCTCGCCAGCGCTGTTTGGCTGAAAGGATCCTTTGCCAAGTCTTCCGATTTATGGCAGCAGGGGTGGTTCTATATCACTGAGCCCCGTGGCTCCAAGTGGGTAGCCGCGCCCGCATTTCGATCCAGCCCCCCAACTCAGCTTGCATCATGGATTAATAAGGGGTTGGACTGGGGATCAACAGATGAGGTGCAGGTTTTGCAAAGCCGCATCCGAATCCTCATTGAGAGGGACATCAATATTGTCAACGTTGTTCAAGTAATGCTAGTCCATCGGACCCTGCCGTGCCAGCAACGGCCTCTCCGCATGTGGAGTTCAATCCAGAAGGGCCGCGGACTCTTCAGCACTTCTTCGGCACTACGCACAAAGGAATGTGGAGATTATTTTTTGGGAAACGAAAGCAATGGTTGGACACCACCGAAGATGTCGGCCTAGACTGTAACCATCCGGACACCCCGGTAAGTACCCGCTCGCCGAACACCTCATAATCAGATACCCAGTGATAAGACACTGACCAAATCATCCTTTTTCAGGGCTGGATAAAGAAAGTGGAACGGATTAGGTGTCCGGCTTCCCTTCCCGAAGACTCAGCTAGTCCCATGTTAACAAGGATGCTGGCCTCGGAACCATACCAGGTGCCGGCAGGGGAGGGTAAAGAGGAGAGTGAGAAGACCCAATATGACCTTGGTTCCGGAGGTAAGTCGGATACTGAGTCCGGAGAAATCAACCTTTCCTCGCCAGAAGATAGAGGCGAAAGAGGACCCCGTATCCCTTCTCCGAGCAGGAGGAAAAGAGCCGCCTCCAAAGGTTGGGAAGGGCGGTTTCCCAAGAGAGGCAAGATGCCACCGTCGAGCGGCTTGGGTTTGGAAAGCGACGCGTTGAACAACTCCAGCATGGGGACAAGCCCTCAGCCAAACCGTAAGTGAATCCGGGGTACTTTAATAGCGTCCTGCTCCTTTGTCGTTACCGAAGATATACGTAACGTGTCCGCGCGTTTCTATAGGTCGGCACAGAGTTTTTCTGGGCAATCCTTTTCTTCGGGAGGTCTCCTCCCAGAGATGATGGAGAGCGAGACGCCTCCCCCAACCTCCTCGCCTAATAGGCCGGACGACTCTGAAGTGTCATCTTGGAGGGTTTTTCTTGATCAACAAGCTATGCAGGGATGAAAGAGGCAGTACCCAAAGGTGGATCTCCGACCATCTAGGATGCTGGGACTGATAATAAAGGCCCCGTACTGTCTGGCTCGCAACCGATGGTGATTCTAGAGACGGGTAGACTGATTCCTTCAAAGGATGGTTGTGCTCCTAGAGCAGCTTCCGGAGACCTGGAGGCTCCAGATATATTGCGAGACGTGTTGCAAAAAGCATCTGTCTCGGGAGAACAGCGTACCTTGATGGGTACAGTGGTCGAGAAGATTTTTTCCGCGAAAAGTGGATTGAATGAAGCCTTCATGAGCCTGCTAAAAGGCTTCGAGGTTTGTGATACAATGTCTTCAGTTATGTTTTATTTTCAAAGATGCACCTGTTTATAGGTAGTAGCCCCTGAGACTCTGGTTGGCTTCCAATGGGAAGCAAATAGAGGATCGAAAAGAATCATTCGAGGACTAACCTGATGAACTTGAACACTGGCTGCTTCCCCCTTGGCCACTTCCCGGAATATGGATATTGCCGAGCTGCAGCGGAAGCTGGATATAGCGGGGGACGGTCTTACGTTAATCAATATGCGTCTTGACGAGTCGCAAGGTATGTATTCGGGGCAATCCCCATACATTTTTGTGGTATAAGCATGATGCTAAAAGTTATATGCTGGAATATGCATGGCTGCAGATGGTGCTGCCACCGTGGAAGTTCTTCGAGCGGAGCTGGCCCGGGCCAAGGAGCAGGCCCGGTGTAGCAATGCGGCTGCCGAAGAGGTATCGGCCGAGTTGAAAGCCAAACAAGCTGCACGGCGCCGAGACGAGGAGAAGATATCCACGATGGCCCTCGAACTAAAAAATGCTACTGGCCGCTGTGAATTTCTGGAGAAGGGGAATGAAGCCAAAGCGGCTGAACTTGACAAGGCCTTATGAGAGGCGAGAGAAGCGCGGGCGTAATCCAGAGAAGCCCGTGAGGAGCTCCGGCAAGCTAGGGAGATTACGACTGGTAAGCCCTTTCTGCTACAGACTAAGTTTGGCGATCCAAACTATGCTCAGCTTGACCGAGTGTGGAGTTCTCCGGACGAGTTTTTAGACTTGTCGAAGAGTTCTTCCGATGCGGCGCGGTATTATCAAGCGCGAGAGGGGTACAACGGAGAAGCTTTTCTGGTCATAGTTTGGCGCATCAAAGCGCCCTCTGTTGCTGAATGAACAGATGTCCCAATGGGCCGAGCTTCATAGGATATCTGGTGCTGCCATGAGGAACGTCATAATCCGGTTGTGGCCAACCGAGCCTGTTCTGAATAGCTACTTCAGTTTGGTGCAAAGGCTTGTTGACATGGTGCCGCGTATCAACGCTGTGAAGAGGTTGACGTGCATTGAGGGTGCATGGATGGCTTTTGCCCGAGTCAAAACATTATGGGGGAAGATAAAGGCAATTGATGTTGCGGCAAAGAGTCCACCCAAGGGCAAGGACCGTCCTGGGCCTGAGCATTATTTTGAAGACGTCCTAGAGGCCGCCCGCTTAATAGATGGTCAGTGCTCGAAAGACATAATGTTCGAGTGAGGTGTATGAGAATTGTAAAAGACAATTTTATAGTTATGTTTTGCTCAAAAGCTTGAATTCCGCTGTGCGGCCATTTTAATATAATATGAAAGTTTTTCATTCCGTCGGCTTCAGCCTCCTTGTAGGAAGTACGGGGGTGTTCGGAAAAGCATTTAATGACTCTTTATCCAACGTCTTGGTCCATGAAGGAGGTGATAATGCGGCGAACCAGGCAATCAGACTATAGGGCATTAATACTTTCACTTAGCCATAGGAGTTCTATGGTGGGGCTACGACATAGCCCCTGTATGTATGCGGTGTATTATAATATGGCGCCTTACATATTTGATCTGAAAAAGATCCCTCGTGTGACACGGAGAATCGCTAATGATTCCAATAAGTCGTCAAGTGGTTGACCAGCTGTCACCGCATCGTGACAGTCAGTTTTCGGCTTTCTCTACAGAGGTACTTGACCAGATGAACCGGAAGCACAATCGTAGTAGTTCTCCCTTTACTACCCTAGCCGACGGGGCGGAACGAAGGGTAGCAAGCACAGGAGCTGGGCAACCCAACTATTGACCAAAGACAATGATTCGGAGCTGATGCATATAAGGCCAAACTTGCGACGCCGAAGTACGCTATAGAGCTGTTCGGGCTTTTGCTGGCAACTCATTTGTTCCCGTATCGAGCCCCTTGCAGGTTATGCCAAGGTATATCTCTAAAACAACCGTAGGGGCCATATTCATTGGCGAAGCAAAACAAATGATTTAATTCAGATACTTTTTACTGGGACCTGAGCGATATGCCAATGATTAATTTATATATAAGAAGTCCACAACCCCGACTATTTGACATGTTCGGGGTCGCAGGCGGAGGAAGAGGCATAGTACAGGCTCGAAATAAAGAGCGCGGTCTACAAAAGTTAATTTGCACCTCCTGTCGCACGTCAGCGCTGCCTGTCCTCGGCGAGGGGAATCCTTGATGGAAGTAGGCCCTTAGGTGAGTGTATGGATCCGAACTCCGATAGAGTTAGTTTTAGATGTTTGTCCTGTTCGTCACCTGTTTTTAAGAGATAGTGAAGGAAGAGATAAAAAGAAAATAGATAAAAAGTGTTAAGGGAGTGCTTGCAGGCTTGTCCGTAGTGTGCTCCTATGGTTTTTTGAGTGTGTAGTGATGTATGCACGGTACAAATTTTGCAGGTGTACGAAGTGGGCGGCGGAAGCCGGACTGCTATTTTCTATTTTCGCTCTGGGAGAATCGATCCTCGGGTGGAAATTGCTTCTGACTCCCGGTATTTCATTGGTGAACCTCTCCGTCGTCCCTATCGCCTGGCGGCCTCCTCCCCTTGTGTTCGGCGTTGAGCTTGCCGGCCTGCTTAAAGACCCAATAGTTTCTATTAGTATGATTAGCTGGTTTATCGGGGTGGCCGTGAATCTGGCATAGTCGGTCCAATATCCTGTCTAGGTTGGATGGTTCGTCTCGGTTCGCCTTGAGTGGCTACTTCCGTTGACCGGGCTTGGGATTGCTGAATCCGGCATTTACCGCTATGTCGCGTGATCTTTCATTATCATTGCGACTGTTGTGTTTTCCTCGTCGTGGCTTGCCGTTGCCGTCTCGGATTTCGGAAGTGCCTGGGTCACTGGCATTGTTGGCTCTGCGAGCGAGCCAGTTGTCTTCTCCCGCGCAAAAGCGGGTCATTAGAGTAGTAAGGGTTGTCATGGATTTAGGTCCTTCTTGACCGAGGTGGTGTGCAAGCCATTCGTCCCCGACGCTGTGCCTGAAGACTGCGAGGGCTTCTATGTCCGGACAGTCAACGATTTGGTTCTTTTTTACTAAGAACCGAGTCCAGAGCTTTCTGGCTGACTCTCCGGGCTGCTGGACAATGTGACATAGGTCATCCGCATCCGGTGGCCAGACATATGTTCCTCGGAAGTTGTCAAGGAAAGCTTCTTCCAAGTCTTCCCAGCTGCCTATGGACTTTTCAGGCAGGCTGTTCAACCAGTGCCGAGCCGGCCCTTTTAGCTTTAGTGGGAGGTATTTAATGGCATGGAGGTCACCTCCACGGGCCTTATGGATGTGGAGGATAAAATCTTCTATCCATACCGCAGGGTCAGTTGTTCCATCGTGTGATTCAATATTGACGGGTTTGAATCCTTCGGGAAATTCATGATCCATTACTTCACCAGTGAAGCAAAGAGGGTGTGCGGCGCCTCTATGTAGGGCCACACTACGACATAACTCCGAAGCAGTCCATTTGCGGTTTTCGGCTCGGGCGTGGCTGGGGTTGTCACGTCCGAATAGGTAGCCATCATCGCGTGTCGAGGCATGCTCTCGCGATCCGTAGATCGATCTTGCGTGTCCTGCTCTACTGTCCAAGTCCCGTCGAAGGTCGTTTGTACAACCGTGAGCTATGTTATTCCTGCCTTTACGGCAAGGTGGGGCGGTCTGGTGTTCGGCTTGAGTTGCCTCTTTATCCGGACAGGGTTGTCGACGACCTGCCGCATTGTGTGATGAAGGTGCGTGCTCCAATGCCTCATCATCGAACTGAGGTAGCAATCTATGCTTCGGGTAGCTTTTGGTTGGGCCATTAAGGCTGTATTTTTCAGCGGTCAGGACTTTGGTCCATCTATCATTGAGTAGGTCTTGGTCAGCTTGAAGCTGTAGCTGCTTCTTTTTCAGGCTCCTTGCAGTGGCTATCAGCGTGCGCTTGAAGCGCTCCTGCTCGAGGGGTTCTTCGGGTACAATAAATTCTTCGTCGCCGAGGCTTACCTCATCTTCGGAGGGCGTAAGGTAGTTGTCCTCCTCTGAATTGTCGCTGGGCAGGGCCTGTTCATCGGGGTTTTCTTGCCCATTTTCTTGCTCATCCTTCTCGAATCTTGCTCCAACAGAGTCTTCATTGTTTTCGGCGTCGTCCGGAGTGTTGTCTTCTCCGGTGCTAGCGTTGTTGAGATCTGACTTAGAGCGGTGTTTAGGGCACTGGTATTTAGACTGTGTCTCAGGAGGTTTATTCTCAGCTGGATCTTCTTTGTCATCAACGCTAGCTTTTTTAGGTATATCAACCATGTACACGTCGTATGAAGAGGTGGCCGTCCCACGTCTCGTGAATGGCGGGTCTTGGCCTTGCTCCTTGTTGGCATTGTCGTCTATACCGTCGATGTCTTCGGAGCCATAGTCAAGCATGTCGGTTAAGTCCTCGACAGTCGCTATGAAGTGGGTGGCGGGTGGGAAGAAAAATTCTTCGTCATCAGCCCCTAGTTCGAACCGGACATAGTTCGGCTGCGAGTCCCCCGCCAAGGACATGTTTATAACGAGTTTAGCACGTCGCCCAGGGGCGAGTGTTGGAAGATGTTTGCAGCGTCGAATTCAAAAATTGATAACCGATCCAGCTCGGTGTCCGCAGGCGTACGTGGTTCGGAACTTATAGCTAGAGACGAGTCCATAGCTCCGTTAACACAAACATTGCCAGGTGTCGAGTCTGTGTGCGGCTCCAACGCCGTGGACTCTGTGGCCTCAGACGACACAATCTGCTCCGGATTTAAGGCCGTTGTAGCAATAGGATCCGTCTCCTAGGTGTGATCCGATGATAGATTTAAGTCATGTTCATCGGAGCTAGGGGGAGCGATCGCCGCGGTCTCAAATCCGTCAAAGATCAGGTCTCCACGAATGTCTGCGACGTAGTTCAAGCTCCCGATTCTGAATTGATGGACAGGGGCGGAGCTGTCGATCTGCTCCAGATGGCCAAGCGAGTTGGCCTGCAGTACGAAGCCGCCGAATACGAAGATCTGTCTGGGAAGGAAGGTTTCCCCTGGACAGCGTCACTATCGATGATTGAAGGGGCCATCGAACCTTTCGTCGACGACATAGTGGAACTCTCAATGAAAGCACCAATGTCGGTGTCAAAACCGGCGGATCTCGGGTAGGGGGTCCCGAACTATGCGTCTAAGGTCGATGATTACAGGAGACTAGGGACACGATGTTTACCCAGGTTCGGGCCCTCTCTATGGAGGTAATACCCTACTTCCTGCTTGATTGATCTTGATGAATATGAGTATTACAAGAGTTGATCTACCACGAGATAGTAATGGCTAAACCCTAGAAGCCTAGCCTGTATGACTATGGTAACGAGTATCTCCTTTCCGGACTACAGCCTCTGGTTTATATAGACACCGGGGGGGTCTAGGGTTACATATAGTCGGTTACATAAGAAGGAATCTCCATAGTTGGTTGCCAATCTTGCCTTCCATGCCAAGGAGAGTCCAATCCGGACACGGGTACGGTCTTCCGCCTTCATGTCTTCACAGCCCATCAGTCTGGCCCATGGATAACAGGCCGGACGCCCGAGGACCCCTTAGTCCAGGACTCCCTCACATGCATCGTAGTATTTTGCTTCGAGGGCTAATAGATTTTTCGCAATAAGTATGTGAGTTCTTGATGACTAATGTTGAGTCCATGGATTATACGCACTCTCACCCTTCCAGCTTGCTAGCCACTCTAGTACCGCGCAACTTTCGCCGGTGCATCAAACCACCTTATATCCTTCCTCAAAACAGCCACCATACCTACCTATTATGGCATTTCCATAGCCATTCCAAGATATATTATCATGTGACTCCACCGTTCTGTTTATTATGACACGCACCATCATTGTCATATTACCTTGCATGATCGTGTCACGCCCAAGATGCGATCGTATCTCGACCACCAGATAAAACTTGTGATTGAGGCACAACCACATTTTGGGCGCTTAGCAAGATGGATATCATTACATCGTACCATTCGTACATGGAGAGGATACATACAAGGCATACACGATCCACATGAATACAACACATTATCCACAAGACACCCGACTACGGATGAAAACATGAAAAGCAAAACAACATCCATCCTGCTATCCCAGGCCGCCGACGAGGAACCTATCCCAAGATCGACGAAGAAGAAGAAGAAGAAAGAACTACAACACATGTAAACATCGCTCTCACGTCAAGTCATCGAAAACCTGCACCTACAACTGTTGTTGTAGTATCTGTGAGCCACGAGGACTCAACAATCCCATAACCATGGGTATCAAGACTAGTAAAGCTTAAAGGGTACGGAGAGGTTAAGTGGTGAGGTTGCAGCAGCGGCTAAGCATTTGTATGGTGGCTAACTTACGAGTACAAGAATAAGATGAGCATCTACGCAAATGGTCGCAAACTAGTAATGATCGCTAAGTGATCCTGAATTACCTACGAGTTAAACATAACCCCACCGTGTTCTCTTCTCAAAATGAAAAGAGACGGTCATGGTTACTCACGTGGTTGGTGTATTTTATCTCGGATCCTCTGTCAAGTTTTCTACAACCGGACATTAACAAATTCCAATCTGCCACATAACCGTGGGCACGACTTTCGAAAGATCATAATCCTGCAGGGGTGTCCCAACTTAGCCCATCACAAGCTCTCACGATCAGCAGAGGTAAAAACCCCTTATCTTAGTGAAGACCCGATCAGACTCGGAATGCCGGTGCACAAGACATTTTGACAATGGTAAAACAAGTCTAGTAGGACCTCCCAGCGTGCCGACACCCTGATAGTAGCCACGCGTATCTCATCTCAGGCCATGCCTGGATTGGCTAAGTTTCCGGCTGGCACACCCGTTGGTGGCCCCGACTACTGCCATTTTGGACCAACACTCATGAGGAGCACTGGCCCGGGTTCTAAATTATGTCCTCGGGGTCCGGAAAGTCCCTATGCAAGTTTTTTAGTTATTAGGCAAATGGTAAAAACCAAAGTTGGGCCTTGTTGGAGGAGTTTTATTCAAAGCGAACTGTCAAGGGGGTCCCATAACCCCCAACCATGTTAGGAACGCAAACTCAAGGAACATAACACCGATTTATTTGTTCTTAAGGCGGCATAAGTGGAACAAAACACCGAGCAAAAGGTCAAGCCTTCCACCCATTGCCAAGTATATGTGTGCATTAATATAGTTAAGAGATATTGTGATATTCCCAAAACATCCAAGTTCCAACATGGAGCAATCTTCATCTTCACCTGCAACTAATAACGCTATAATAGGGTCTGTGCAAGCGGTAACATAGCCATACAACGGTTTGCTGGGAAGGTGTCAAAGGTTAGAGGTTTCATGGCAACAATGAGAGGCTGACAACAATAGATAGGCAGCGCGACATATAACGATAGCGTCGAAACAACTAGCATATCAATGATAGTAATGATATCCAAGGTGACGGTCATCTTGCCTGGAATCCCGCAAGGAAGAAGAACGAGTCCATGAAGAAGACGAAGCCATGAAGACGAACCAAGTGTAGTCGGACGAATCCTCACGATCGCAACAAAACAGGAACTAACGAGAAGAAGAAAACAACATGGTAAACAGATCACACATAAACAAGACATGATGCTCAACCAAGTATGATGCATGACAAGGCTACATGATGCAACTCATGGCCAGAGATGAAGCATACAAGAACATCACACAAAGCAAGTTTAAATGAGGCCGGAAACAACATATAACAATTCCGGTAAGTCCTCATATGCAAATTTCGAAATTGGTCCAGATCTGAACAAACATTAAGTTAAAGTTGTTAAACAACAAGTTAACATGCAGCATGATGATCTACAGAAAATTCTAGTCAAGTTACATATAAAGTTCATTTAATTCGGAGCTACGGCCTAGAAGATATGAGCAAAACAAGATACACTTGGCAAGATGCAAATGCATTCAAACATCAAGCAAACACACTACAAACATGTATACAACATGATATGATGCATCTACATGAAAAAACAAGCAAGTTTGATATAGAGCACGCTCAAAACGGAGCAACGGTTCAACACATACACATGAAACAAGATATAACAACAATCTATCCCAAAACAGCAACTAGGCACTTTGCAATCATCAAAACAACATGCTACAGGAACATTTCATGGCATCAAATGGCATAGCAAGCATGTACATGTCAAGCACTACAAAGGTGATCATTGAGCTACTGCCAAACACCACTAGAACATGCTCAAACATCATGGCAAGATTGCAAATGATAACAGTTTCACAGACTTAGTGAAATAAACTGAACATGGAAGCAACAACGACAACAAGGCATGTTTACAAGCTTTTGCAACTCATCTCAAAGCATATCATGGCATGCGAATATAACTAACAGTAAGAAGACATGTTTATGCAGCTACTCTTGGCAAGAACATGATCATAGGATGCATAGAACACTAGCTATTCACATGGCAAAACTAAACTTACTGATAATAGGCTGACACAAACATTATATAGCAATCTGAGAGCAAGAAAAAGTCAAGCTACAACAACCTATAATTACAAACAAGGACATGGATGGATAGATCATAACATGGTCTTCAAGACATGGTCATTGGACATCTCCAAATGTGCATAGATATGAGTGTAGCATCAAGCAAACATGGCATCATGATATAACAGTTTCAGACTTGGCAATTTTCAACAAGTCTCGGGAAACATCAAACAACAAGTAGGTCACTTTACAAGCTTGTTCCACTCAACACATGGCATATGATGAAAAATAATTACACCATTGCAAAATGACATGATTGTGCTCCTAAAACATGTAGACATGATGCTCAAACAAAAATCACACAAAAAGATATGAAAAAGACAAATCAGCAAGTTATATTAGTTTCAGCAGTTAACATCACTTAGCACTTTTGCAACAGAGATTAACATGGCAAAGTGCATCCTATCATGAGTGCAAGGCACACCAACATGTATAGCACAGAGAGACGAACATTTTGACAAATCATACACTCCAAACGGTTAAACATGCACAAAGATACATCAAGTCAAACATGCCTATATGATGTATGAAACAGGGACTTACCTGTTTAAGCAAAATAAATGCAAGCAACACTTTAAGTGTTCCTTTACATTTATGAGGATGCCATGTAAAGTCATATGCAATTTTAGTTAAAAGTTGACATGAAGATGATATGAAGCATTTGTTCACCATGGCAGAACGAAAGGTGTGCCACGACAACGACAACGGAAATGGTGCCACGACAACATTCCGATGATGCGAAAACTCGTCGAGATGCCGATGCAAAAGAAGGGTGGCGTGGGCGAGTCATGCAAAATATGGTGGGGTGATCCCGGTTATCGGGTTCTCACGGGTGGACGACATGGCAAACGAGGAGGGACGTGCACGAGACAAATCGAACACGATGCAAACACGAGCATCTCATAAAACACACATGCATTCTTCCACGGGCATTGTCTCGGGGTTATACCTTCGAAGCGTGCATTTAGACATTTTGAGTTCGATGGGATGTATAGGAAGCAGACGTTCTCAGGACGGTCGTAGTGGAAGTGGTCGTTCACGAGGCGTCGTGGGAAGTATTCGTTCTCGTTTTTGAAGAGGAACTTGTCGAATCGGAACCCTTTTGGGTCGTCGTGGTACTTGGGGTCATCAGACTTGCCGATCTCGGTTCTTGCGACGGTAGTGGTACTTGGCGTTGCATCGTGTAGTCATACACATTCCGTAGATGTTCGGGGCCACGACAAGGAGCTTGACGTACGTAGGGTCGACGGTAGTGGTACATAGTTGTCGTGGACTTGACTCCGAGAGGTACTTGGCGAACAACATTCGTTGTGGTACTTGTCGCTTGTGGTTCTGTAGTCGTACATGGGTCTTTGCTGAAGGTAGTCATACACACATAGATGAACTTGACGGGTCATGGACGTCCTGGTACCTGGTGTCCTCTCGACATTGAGAAGGATGAAATAGAACTGCGTCGGTGCACGATGGGGAGGGTCCCGCGGCAACGGGGGGTTGACCACGGAGCAGCACGGGAAGAGCAGCAGCAGAACGAAGTGGCCGGCGTCGTCCTTGGCACTGAGAAGGGAGGCGGAGCTCCTGGAGGTTGGAGGTGCCATGGGCGTCGGGCGCGCGTCGCCACAGAGGAAGCGAAGCATCCATGGCGCGTGGAGGAGGGGTCGAAGCAAGGCGACGGAGGGAGCTCAAGGTTGGGGCGGCCTTCGACGTGGACTCGTGCGGCGCTGGGGACATGGCTCCGGCGGGGTCGTGGTGGAAGGAGGTCGGCCAGCTGGGCGCCATGGCAGGCGGCACGCGAGGGAGAGGGGCGCTCGGTGTCGAGGAAGATGGTGGCGCTGGAT
This sequence comes from Secale cereale, assembly GCA_902687465.1. Classification (NCBI taxonomy): domain Eukaryota; kingdom Viridiplantae; phylum Streptophyta; class Magnoliopsida; order Poales; family Poaceae; genus Secale; species Secale cereale. The sequence continues at coordinate 547,695,390 of LR738715.1, read as the reverse complement.
GATGTCCCGACGCGTAGGCAGAGTCGCGGGGCACGATGGCAACGGGGGCGGCCTATGCTCGTCGGCATCGGAGGATGGCGTTGTAGCGCAGCTGCGACAGAGCAGCGATGGAGCCGGAGGCCAGCACGCGGGATTGGGCGGAGGAGACAAGTGGAGGGGGATGGGATCGAGGGTGCAGGAGATGGCGGCGGAAGGAGGACGAGAGGGAGAGATGTGGGGGATATGGAGAGAGAGGCTGCGACGGACAGACGGCGCTGAGGGTGAGCGAGAGGTAGAGGTTGAGAGGGAGGGGGTCGGGGCTAGGGTTAGGGGCGGCTGGGCCTTGGGCCGGCCGGCCTGCGGCTACATCTAGGCTCCCAGGCTGTGCAGGCTCCTCTATCTTCCTTCTTTGTTTTCTTCAAACAGAAAAGTGGAAGAAAAATAAAGGCAAAAGTAGATATCTAATTTGACAGAGATGAAGATATTTATGGAGTCCTGGTTTTATGCCCAATTTAAATAAAATGCTCTGGTAATTTTTAGAAACAATAAATTTATGCAAGTTTGAAAATAACTCAAACTTGAATAAATCCGTAGGCCAACCAAAGAATTTTCAAAAGACCTGAAAACTGGAGGGGGTGGTATTGGCATAAACTATAATTGACAGGAAAAGAATGAACATTTGTATGTGACAGAAAAATGTCACTTGCAATGAATGGGTAAATTTGAAAGACGGAAGCTAGTGAATGGGTTTCAACTTGATGAGGGATTTGGTGGCAAGAGTGTTGGGGAACATAGTATTTCAAAAAAATTCCTATGATCACGCAAGATCTATCTAGGAGAAGCATAGCAACGAGATGGGAGAGTGTGTCTACGTACCCTCGTAGACCGAAAGCGGAAGCGTCTAGTGACGTGGTTGATGTAGTCGAACGTCTTCGCGATCCAACCGATCCAAGCACCGAACGTACGACACCTCTGCGTTTAGCACAAGTTCAGCTCGATGACGTCCCACGAGCTCTTGTATCCAGTTGAGCATGACGGGAGATTTTCGTCAGCACGACGGCATGGTGATGATGATGATGAAGCTACCGGCGCAAGGCTTCGCCTAAGCAGTGCAACGATATGACCGAGGTGTGTAACTGTGGGGAGGGGCACCGCAAACGGCTAAAATCAACTTGTGTGTCTATGGGGTGCCCCCTCGCCACATATATAAAAGATGGAGGGAGGAGGAAGCCGGCCATCATAGGGCGGACCAAAGTGTGGAATCCTACTAGGACTCCCTAGTCCTAGTAGGATTCCATCTCCCACATGGAATAGGAAAAGGGGAAGGGAGAAGGAGAAGGAAGGAAGGGGACGCCCCCTTTCCCTAGTCCAATTCGTACTAGTCCATGGGGAAGGGGCACGACCACCCTTGAGGCCTTTCTCTCCTTTTCTGTATGGCCCATTAAGGCCCAATATGAATTCCCGTAACCCGTAACTCTCCGGTACTCCGAAAAATACCCGAATCACTCGGAACCTTTCCGATGTCCGAATATAACCTTCCAATATATCGATATTTACGTCTCGACCATTTCAAGACTGTTCGTCATGTCTGTGATCTCATCCAAGACTCTGAACAAACGTCAGTCATCAAATCACATAACTCATAATACAAATCGTCATTGAACGTTAAGCATGCGGACCCTACGGGTTCGAGAACTATGTAGACATGACCGAGACACATCTACTGTTAATAACCAATAGCGGAACCTGGATGCTCATATTGGCTCCTACATATTCTACGATGATCTTTATCGATCAAACCGCATAACAACATACGTTGTTCCCTTTGTCGTCGGTATGTTACTTGCCCGAGATTCGATCGTCGGTATCATCATACCTAGTTCAATCTCCATCATACCTAGTTCAATATCGTTACGGGCAAGTCTCTTCACTCATTCCATAATACATCATCTTGTTACTAACTCATTAGTCATTTGCTTGCAAGGCTTATTATGATGTGTACTACCGAGAGGGCCCAGAGATACCTCTCCGACGATCACAGTGACAAATCCTAATCTCGATCTATGCCAACTCAACAAACACCATCGGAGACACCTTTAGAGCATATTTATAATCACCCAGTTACCTTGTGACGTTTGATAACACAGAAAGTGTTCCTCCGGTATTCGGGAGTTGCATAATCTCATAGTCATAGGAACATGTATAAGTCATGAAGAAAGCAATATCAACATACTAAATGATCAAGTGCTAAGCTAATGGAATGGGTCAAGTCAATCACATCATTCTCTAATGATGTGACCCCATTCATCAAATGACAACTGATGTCTATGGCTAGGAAACTTGACCATCTTTGATTTAATGAGCTAGTTAAGTAGAGGCATACTAGTGACACTCCTTTTGTTTATGTATTCACACATGTACTAAGTTTCCGGTTAATAAAATTCTAGCATGAATAATAAACATTTATCATGATATAAGGAAATAAATAATAACTTTATTATTGCCTCTAGGGCATATTTCCTTGAGTCTCACACTTGCACTAGAGTCAATAATCTTGTTCACATCACCATGTGATTTAACACCAATACTTCACATCCTCATGTGATTTAACACTTTATAATTCACAGCTCCATGTGACCAATACCTAAAAGGTTTACTAGAGTCAATAATCTAGTTCACATCGCCATGTGATTAACACCCAAAGAGTACTAAGGTGTGATCATGTTTTGCTTGTGAGAGAGGTTTAGTCAATTGGTCTGCCACATTTAGATCTGTATGTATTTTGCAAATTTCTATGTCTACAATGCTCTGCACGGAGCTACCCTAGCTAAATGTCCCACTTTCAATATGTATCTAGATCAAGACTCAGAGTCATCCAGATCGGTGTCAAAGCTTGCATTGATGTAACTCTTTACGTCGAACTCTTTATCACCTCCATAACCGAGAAATATTTCCTTAATCCTCTAAAGATAATTTTGACTGATGTCCAATGATCTACACCTAGATCAAAATTGTACTCCCTTGCCAAACTCAGGGCAGTGCATACAACAGGTCTGGTATACATCATGTCATACTTTATAGAACCTATGGCTGAGGCATAGGGAATGACTTTTCATTCTCTCTCTATCTTTTACTGTGGTCGGGCTTTGCGTCTTACTCAACTTCACACCTTACAACACAAGCAAGAACTCTTTCTTTGACTGTTCCATTTTGAACTACTTAAAAAAACTTGTCAAGGTATGTACTCATTGAAAAAAAAACTTATCAAGCGTCTTGATCTATCTCTATAGATCTTGATGCGCAATATGTAAGCAGCTTCACCGAGGTCTTTCTTTGAAAAACTCCTTTCAAACACTCCTTTATGCTTTCCAGAAAGTTCTACATAATTTCCGACCGACAATATGTCATTCACATATACTTATCAGAAAGGCTGTAGTGCTCCCACTCACTTTCTTGTAAATACAGGCTTCACCGCAAGTCTATATAAAACTATATGATTCAATCAACTTATCAAAGCGTATATTCCAACTCCGAGATGCTTGCACCAGTCCATAGATTGATTGCCGGAGCTTGCACATTTTATTAGCACCTTTAGGATTGACAAAACCTTCTGGTTGCATCATATACAACTCTTCTTTAATAAATCCATTAAAGAATGCAGTTTTGTTCTCCATTTGCCAGATTTCATAAAATGTGGCAATTGCTAACATGATTCGGACAGACTTAAGCATCGCTACGAGTGAGAAAATCTCATCGTAGTCAACACCTTGAACTTGTCGAAAACCTTTCGCAACAAGTCGAGCTTTGTAGACAGTAACATTACCATCGGCGTCAGTCTTCCTCTAAAAGATCCATTTATTTTCAATGGCTTCCGATCATCGGGCAAGTCAACCAAAGTCCACACTTTGTTCTCATACATGGATCCCATCTCAGATTTCATGGTCTCAAGCCATTTTGTGGAATCTAGGCTCATCATCGCTTCCTCATAGTTCGTAAGTTTATCATGGCCTAGTAACATGACTTCCAGAACCGGCTTACCGTACCTCTCTGGCGCGGAACGCACTCTGGTTGACCTACGAGGTTCAGTAGTAACTTGATATGAAGTTTCATGATCATCATCATTAGCTTCCTCGCTGATTGGTGTAGGAATCACTAGAACTAGTTTCTGTGATGTACTACTTTCCAATTCGGGAGAAGGTACAATTACCTCAGTAAGTTCCACTTTCCTCCCACTCACTTCTTTCGAGAGAAACTCCTTCTCTAGAAAGTATCCATTTTATCAACGAATATCTTGCCTTTGGATCTGTGATAGAAGGTGTACCCAACAGTTTCCTTTGGGTATCCTATGAAGACACATTTCTCCGATTTGGGTTCGAGCTTATCAGGTTGAAACTTTTTCACATAAGCATCGGTGCCCCAAACTTTAAGAAATGACAACTTGGGTTTCTTGCCAAAACACGGTTCATATGGTGTCGTCTCAACGGATTTAGATGGTGCCCCATTTAACGTGAATGCAGCTGTCTCTAATGCATAAGCCCAAAACGATAGTGGTAAATTGGTAAGAGACATCATAGATCGCACCGTATCTAAGAAAGTACGGTTACGACATTCGGACACACCATTATGCTGTGGTGTTCTGGGTGGCGTGAGCTATGAAACTATTCCACATTGTTTCAAATGAAGATTAAACTCGTAACTCAAATATTTGCCTCCGCGATCAGATCGTAGAAATTTACTTGTTACAATGATTTTCTACTTCATTGTGAAATTCTTTGAACTTTTCAAATGTTTCAGACTTGTGCTTCATTAAGTAGATATACCCATATCTGCTCAAATCATCAGTGAAGGTCAGAAAATAACGATACACACTGCGAGCCTCAACGCTCATCGGTCCACATACATCAGTATGTATGATTTCCAACAAATCTTTTCCTCGCTCCATTGTTTCGGAGAACGGAGTTTCAGTCATCTTGCCCATGAGGCATGGTTCGTAAGCACCAAGTGATTCATAATCAAGTGATTCCAAAAGTCAATCAGCATGGAGTTTCTTCATGTGCTTTACACCAATATGACCTAAACGGCAGTGCAACAAATAAGTTGCACTATCATTATTAACTTTGCATCTTTTGGCTTCAATATTATGAATATTTGTATCACTACGATCCAGATCCAACAAACCATTTTCATTGGGTGTATGACCATAGAAGGTTTTATTCATATAAACAGAACAACAATTATTCTTTAACTTAAATGAATAATCGAATTGCAATAGACATGATCAAATCATATTCATGCTCAACGCAAACACCAAATAACATTTATTTAGGTTCAACACTAATCCTGAAAGTATAGGGAGTGTGCGATGATGATCATATCAATCTTGGAAATACTTCCAACACACATCGTCACTTCACCCTTAACTAGTTTCTGTTCATTCTGTAACTCCCGTTTCGAGTTACTACTCTTAGCAACTGAACCAGTATCAAATGCCGAGGGGTTGCTATAAACACTAGTAAAGTACATATAAATAATATGTATATCAAATATACCTTTGTTCACTTTGCCATCCTTCTTATCCGCCAAGTATCTAGGGTAGTTCCACTTCCAGTGACCATTTCCATTGCAGTAGAAACACTCAGTCTTAGGCTTAGGTCTAGACTTGGGCTTCTTCACTTGAGTAGCAACTTGCTTGCCGTTTTTCTTGAAGTTCCCCTTTCTATCCCTTTGCCCATTTCTTGAAACTAGTGGTCTTGTTAACCATCAATAATTGATGCTCTTTCTTGATTTCTACCTTCATTGGTTTCAGCATCACGAAGAGCTCGGGAATCGTTTTCGTCATCCCTTGCATATTATAGTTCATCACGAAGTTCTAGTAACTTGGTGATAGTGACTAGAGAACTCTGTCAATCACTATTTTATCTGGAAGATTAACTCCCACTTGATTCAAGCGATTGTAGTACTCAGACATTCTGAGCACATGCTCATTGGTTGAGCTATTCTCCTCCATCTTGTAGGCAAAGTACTTGTCAGAGGTCTTATACCTCTTGACACGGGCATGAGTCTGGAATACTGTTTTCAACTCTCGGAATATCTCATATGCTCTGTGGTGTTCAAAACGTTTTTGAAGTCCCGGTTATAAGCCGTAAAGCATGGCACACTACACTATCAAGTAGTCATCATACCGAGCTTGTCAAACATTCATAACATGTGCATCTGCTCCTACAATAGGTTTGTCACCTAGCGATGCATTAAGGACATAATACTTTTGTGTAGCAATGAGGATAATCCTCAGATCACGGACCTATTCCGCATCATTGCTACTAACATCTTTCAACCTAGTTTTCTCTAGGGACATATCAAAAACATAGGGGAGCTATAACGCGAGCTATTGATCTACAATATAATTTGCAAATACTATCAGGACTAGGTTCATGATAAATTAAAGTTCAATTAATCATATTACTAAAGAACTCCCACTTAGATAGACATCCCTCTAGTCATCTAAATGATCACGTGATCCAAATCAACTAAACCATGTCTGATCATCACGTGAGATGGAGTAGTTTTCAATGGTGAACATCTAATGTTGATCATATCTACTATATGATTCACGCTCGACCTTTCATTCTCAAGTGTTCCGAGGCCATGTCTGTACATGCTAGGCTCGTCAAGTTTAACCTGAGTGTTATGCATGTGCAAAATTGTCTTACACCAATTGTATTTGAACGTGGAGCTTATCACACCCGATCATCACGTGGTGTCTCGGCACGACGAACTTTCTCAACGGTGCATACTCAGGGAGAACACTTGTACCTTGAAATTTTGTAAGGGATCATCTTATAATACTACCATCATACTAAGCAAAATAAGAAGCATAATAAGATAAACATCACATGCAATCAAAATATGTGACATGATATGGCCATCATCATCTTGTGCTTTTGATCTCCATCTCTAAAGCATCGTCATGATCTCCATCGTCACCGTCTTGACACCATGATCTTCATCGTAGCGCCGTGGTCGTCTCGCCAACTATTGCTACTACTACTATCGCTAACTCATAGTGATGAAGTAAAGAAATTATATGGCCTTCACAATTCATACAATAAAGAGACAACCATAAGGCTCCTGCAGGTTGCCGATAACTTTACAAAACATGATCATCTCATACAATAACGTATAACTCATCACGTCTTGACCATATCACATCACAACATGCCTTGCTAAAACAAGTTAGATGTCCTCTACTTTGTTGTTGCAAGTTTTACATGGCTGCTACGGGCTTAGCAAGAACCGTTATTACCTACGCATACAAAACCACAACGATTTTTCGTCAAGTGTGCTGTTTTAACCTTCACAAGGATCGGGCGTAGCCACACTTGATTCAACTAAAGTGAGAGAGACAGACACCCGCCGGTCATCTTTAAGCAACGAGTGCTCGTAACGGTGAAACCAGTCTCGCGTAAGCGTATGCGTAATGTCGGTCCGGGCCGCTTCATCTCACAATACTGCTGAATCAAAGTAAGACATGTTGGTAAGCAGTATGACTATTATCGCCCACAACTCGTTGTGTTCTACTCGTGCATATCATCTACGCATAGAACTAGCTCTGATACCACTGTTGAGGAACGTAGTATTTCAAAAAAATTCTACGATCACGCAAGATCTATCTAGGAGAAGCATAGCAACGAGAGGGGAGAGTGTGGCTACGTACCTTGTAGACCGAAAGGGGAAGCGTCGAGTGACGCGGTTGATGTAGTCGAACGTCTTCGCAATCCAACCGATCCAAGCACCGAACGTACGACACCTCCGCGTTGAGCACACGTTCAGCTCGGTGACGTCCTACGAGCTCTTGATCCAGTTGAGCGTCACGGGAGAGTTTCGTCAGCACGATGGCGTGGTGATGGTGATGATGAAGCTACCAGCGCAGGGCTTCGCCTAAGCACTTCAACGATATGACCGGGGTGTGTAACTATGGGGAGGGGCACCGCACACGGCTATAATCAACTTGCGTGTCTATGGGGTGCCCCCTGGCCACGTATATAAAGGATGGAGGGAGGAGGAGCCAGGCCCATTAAGGCCCAATACGAATTCCCGTAACTCTCCGGTACTCCAAAAAATACCCGAATCACTCGGAACATTTCCGATGTCCGAATATAGCCTTCCAATATATCGATCTTTACGTCTCGACCATTTCGAGACTGTTCGTCATGTCTGTGATCTCATCCGGGACTCCGAACAAATGTCGGTCATCAAATCACATAACTCATAATACAAATCGTCATTGAACGTTAAGCGTGCGGACCCTACGGGTTCGGGAACTATGTAGACATGACGGAGACACATCTCTGGTCAATAACCAATAGCGGAACATGTATGCTCATATTGGCTCCTACATATTCTACAAAGATCTTTATCGGTCAAACCGCATAACAACATATGTTGTTCCCTTTGTCATCGGTATGTTACTTGCCTGAGATTCAATCGTCAGTATCATCATACCTAGTTCAATCTTGTTATCAGCAAGTCTCTTTACTCGTTCCGTAATACATCATCTCATGACTAACTCATTAGTCATTTGCTTGCAAGGCTTATTATGATGTGTATTACCGAGAGGGCCCAGAGATACCTCTCCGACAATCGGAGTGACAAATCCTAATCTCGATCTATGCCAACTCAAAAAACACCATCGGAGACACCTGTAGAGCATATTTATAATCACCCAGTTACGTTGTGACGTTTGATAACACACAAAGTGTTCCTACGGTATTCGGGAGTAGCATAATCTCATAGTCATAGGAACATCTATAAGTCATGAAGAAAGCAATAACAACATACTAAATGATCAAGTGCTAAGCTAAAAGAATGGGTCAAGTCAATCACATCATTCTCTAATGATGTGATCCCGTTCATCAAATGACAAGTCATGTCTATGGCTAGGAAACTTAGCCATATTTGATTTAACGAGCTAGTCAAGTAGAGGCATACTACTGACACTCTGTTTGTTTATGTATTCACACATGTACTAAGTTTTCGGTTAATACAATTCTAGCATGAATAATAAACATTTATCATGATATAAGGAAATAAATAATAACTTTATTATTGCCTCTAGGGCATATTTCCTTCGAAGAGAAAGATGCAAGTACAAGATGTAGATGAGGAGAAGGAGTTCACACAAGATCATGACAAAATTAAAGATGCCACAAGCAAAACAATGATGATCTATGATGCATGATGTAATGCACACATGAAATAGGGAAAGCAAATAAAACACACGATAACCACAAAATAACTGGAAGGCTTCTGGAGCATCGGTCTCGGGGTGTCACAACACTCCCCTACTAATAAGAGATCTCGTCTCGAGATCTTAGGAACAAGACGGGAGAAGAATAGGTAGAACAAGTTATTGGAGAAAAGAGTGAAACAAAAGAATCTTGAGAGGTTGAGCCACCTGAAAGGACGAATACAACGGAGATAAATGAGATTGAGAAGCTCCGGTAACAAGAGGAAACAAGGCATACGACTGATGGAATTCATTCTTACGTCACACTTGAAAAGAATTTGGGAATCACTCTAGAAATAATTAGAAGAGTCAGGTAAGATCTTGGGAAAAGACCTGTGGGTTATGAGCCCACCAAAGAGAAACACCGTTGAAAGGATGAAAAATGAGATAATGCACCGGAGCGATTGAAAAACTCGAATGAGGTGACAACCTCGAATAAATTAGAACACAGAAAAATCTCCTGAGATGTTTTCCCGGTGATTAGGCGAATGAGGCGAACGAGCAAGGGAAAAATATTTGAGCAATGTGAAAGAAGATGATCAACACCGGATATTTGAATTGAATCCACCGGAGAAGAAAAAGAGATGAAGAATGTCGAACTAGATGAGAATTCACAAGTTGAATAATTGAGGAAAGAAGGCAAAGGCTTCACACGAGTAGGATGGATACTCGATTAAGGGCTCCGACTCCGAGAAGAAAAAGGATGGGCGGGTGGGAAAAAGAAGGACCACTTTGGATGGGGAAACAATGCCGGTTGGAAAGAACTGAGGATTGAACTAGCAAAAGACAAGGAGGGTCGAATCAACTTGACGAGAATTGCACCGGATGAAAAGAGCTGACACCGCAACAATGAAAACTAACTGCGTGATCCTAAAAAAATTTGAAGGGGAAGAGGAGTAATTCAAAACACCTACGTCAGGATTCCTCACCAGAGCGACGAATGGGCTGAGGAGTAAAAAGAATTCCTACTCTGACTCCAAAATAGTTTTTGATAGACTCAACATGGCTGGACTACGATCAATCAAGGGGGCTCCTATGGTCGGTCGAGGCTCTGATACCAACTTGTCATGCCCAAGATGCGATTCTATCTCGATCGCTAGATAAAACTTGTGATGGAGGCACAACCGCATTTCAGGCGCTTAGTAAGATGGATATCATTATATCATACCATTTCATACATAGAGGGGATACATAAAAGTCATACAACATCCACATGAATACAACACATTATCCACAAGACACCCGACTAAGGATGAAAACATGAAAAGGACAACGATATCCATCCTGCTATCCCAAGCCGCCGACCAGGAACCTATCCCAAGATCGACGACGACGAAGAAGAAAGAACTCCAACACACGTAAACATCGCTCTCACGTCAAGTCATCGGGAACCTATACCTGCAACTGTTCTTGTAGTATCTGTGAGCCACGAGGACTCAGCAATCCCATAACCATGGGTATAAAGACTAGCAAAACTTAATGGGTACGGAGAGGTTAAGTGGTGAAGTTGCAGCAGCGGCTAAGCATTTGTATGGTGGCTAACTTACGAGTACAAGAATAAGATGAACATCTACGCAAATGGTCACAAACTAGTAATGATCGCTAAGTGATCCTGAACTACCTACGAGTCAAACATAGCCCCACCGCGTTCTCTTCTCAAAATGAAAAGAGACGGTCATGGTTACTCACGCGGTTGGTGTATTTTATCTTGGATCCTCTGTCAAGTTTTCTACAACCGGACATTAACAAATTCCAATCTGCCACATAACCACGGGCACGGCTTTCGAAAGATCATAACCCTGCAGGGGTGTCCCAACTTAGCCCATCACAAGCTCTCACGATCAGCGGAGGTAAAAAATCCTTATCTTAGTGAAGACCCGACCAGACTCGGAATCCCGGTGCACAAGACATTTCGACAATGGTAAAGCAAGTCCAGCAAGACCTCTCGGCGTGCCGACACTCTGATAGTAGCCGCGCGTATCTCGTCTCAGGACACGCCCGGATTGTCTAAGTTTCTAGCTGGCACACCCGTTGGTGGCCCCGGCTACTGCCATTTTGGACCAACACTCATGAGGAGCACTGGCCCGGGTTGTAAATTAAGTCCTCGGGGTCCGGAAAGTCCCTATGCAAGTTTTTTACTTATTAGGCAAATGGTAAAACCAAAGTTGGGCCTTGTTGGAGGAGTTTTATTCAAAGCGAACTGTCAAGGGGGTCCCATAACCCCCAACCGTGTTAGGAACGCAAACTCAAGGAACATAACACCGATTTATTTGTTCTTAAGGCGGCATAAGTGGAACAAAACACTGAGCGAAAGGCCAAGCCTTCCACCCATTGCCAAGTATATATGTGAATTAATATAGTTAAGAGATATTGTGATATTCCCAAAACATCCAAGTTCTAACATGGAGCAATCTTCATCTTCACCTGCAACTAATAACGCTATAAGAGGGTCTGGGGAAGCGATAACATAGCCATACAACGGTTTGCTGGGAAGGTGTCAAAGGTTAGAGGTTTCATGGCAACAATGGGAGGCTGACAACAATAGATAGGCAGCGCGACATATAACGATAGCATCGAAACAACTAGCATAGCAATGATAGTAATGAAATCCAAGGTGACGTTCATCTTGCCTGGAATCCCGCAAGGAAGAAGAACGAGTCCATGAAGAAGACGAAGCCATGAAGATGAACCAAGTGTAGTCGGACGAATCCTCACGATCGCAACGAAACAAGAACTAACGAGAAGAAGCAAACAACATGGTAAACACATCACACATAAACAAGACATGATGCTCAACCAAGTATGTTACATGACAAGGCTACATGATGCAACTCATGGCATGAGATGAAGCATACAAGAACATCACACAAAGCAAGTTTAAATGAGGCCGGAAACAACATATAACAATTCCGGTAAGTCCTCATTTGCAAATTTATAAATTGGTCAAGATCTGAACAAACATTATTTTAAAGTTTTTAAACAACAAGTTAACATGCAGCATGATGATCTACACAAAATTCTAGTCAAGTTACATATAAAGTTCATTTAATTCGGAGCTACGGCCTAGAAGATATGAGCAAAACAAGATACACTTGGCAAGATGCAAATGCATTCAAACATCAAGAAAACACACTCCAAATATGTATACAACATGATATTATGCATCTACATGCAAAAACAAGCAAGTTTCATATAGAGCACGATCAAAACGGAGCAACGGTTCAACACATACACATGAAACAGATATAACAACAATCTATCCCAAAACATCAACTAGGCACTTTGCAATCATCAAAACAACATACTAGAGGAACATTTCATGGCATCAAAGGGCATAGCAAGCATGTACATGTCAAGCACTACAAAAGTGATCACTGAGCTACTGCCAAACACCACCAGAACATGCTCAAAACATCATGGCAAGATTGCAAATGATAACAGTTTCACAGACTTGGTGAAATAAACTGAACATGGCAGCAACAACGACAAGTAGGCATGTTTGCAAGCTTGTGCAACTCATCTCAAAGCATATCAGGGCATGTGAATATAACTAATAGAAAAAGACATGTTTATGTAGCTACTCATGGTAAAAACATGGTCATAGGATGCATAGAACACTAGCTATTCACATGGCAAAACTGAACTTACTGATAATAGGCTGACAGAAACATTATATAGCAATTTGAGAGCTAGAAAGAGTCAAGCTACAACAACCTATAATTGCAAACAAGGACATGTATGGATAGATCATAACATGGTCTTCAAGACATGGTCATTGGACATCTCCAAATGTGCATAGATATGGCTGTAGCATTAAGCAAACGTGGCGTCATGATATAACAGTTCCAGACTTAGCAGTTTTCAAGAAGTCTCAGGAAACATCAAACAACAAGTAGGTCACTTTACAAGCTTCTTCCGCTCAACACAGGGCATATCATGAAAAACTAATTACACCATTGCAAAGATGACATGAGTGTGCTCCTAAAACATGTAGACATGATGCTCAAACAAAAATCACACAAAGGGATATGAAAAAGACAAATCAACAAGTTATATTAGTTTCATCAGTTAACAACACTTAGCACTTTTGCAACAGAGATTAACATGGCAAAATGCATCCTATCATGAGTGCAAGGCACACCAAAATGTAGAGCACAGAGAGAAGAACATTTTGACATATCATACACTCCAAACGGTTGAACGTGCACAAAGATATATACATCAAGTCAAACATGCCTATATGATATATGAAACATGGACTTAGCCGTTTAAGCAAAATAAATGCAAGCAACACTTTAAGTGTTCCCTTACATGTATGAGGATGCCATGTCAAGTCATATGCAATTTTAGTTAAAAGTTGACATGAAGATGATATGAAGGTCACCATGGGGGAACGAAAGGGGTGCCACGACAATGACAACGGAAATGGCGCCACAGCAACATTCTGATGATTCGACAACTCGTCGAGATGCCGATGCAAAAGAAGGGTGGCGTGAGCGAGTCATGCAAAAGATGGTGGGGTGATCCCGGTTATCGGGTTCCCACGGGTCGATGGCATGGCAAACAAGGAGGGACATGCACGAGACAAATCGAACACGATGCAAACACAAGCATCTCATGCAACACACATGCATTCGTCCACGGGCATCGTATCGGGGTTATACCTTCGAAGCGTGCATTCAGACTGTTTGAGTTCGATGGGATGTAGAGGAAGCAGACGTTCTCAGAACGGTTGTAGTGGAAGTGGTCGTTCACGATGCGTCGTGGGAAGTAGTCATTCTTGTTTTTGAAGAGGAACTTGTCGAATCGGAACCCTTCCGGGTCGTCATGGTACTTGGGGTCATCAGACTTGCCGATATTGGTTCTTGCGACGGTAGTGGTACTTGACATCGCATCGTGTAGTCGTACACATTCCGTAGATGTTCGGGGCCACGGCGAGGAGCTTGACGTCCGCAGGGTCGACGGTAGTGGTACATAATTGTCGTGGCACTTGACTCCGAGAGGTACTTGGCGAACAACAGTCGTCGTGGTACTTGTGACGTTCAGGTTCTATAGTCGTACATGGGTCACTGTCGAAGGTAGTCGTACACACGTAGATGAACTTGACGGGTCATGGACGTCCTGGTACCTGGTGTCCTCTCAACATTGAGAAGGATGAAACATAACCCCGTCAATGCATGATGGGGAGGGTCCTGCGCAATGGGAGGTTGACCGCAGAGCAGCACGGGAAGAGCAGCAGCAGAACGAATTGGCCGACGTCGTCCTTGGCATTGAGAAGGGAGGCGGAGCTCCTGGAGGATGGGGGTGCCATGAATGTCAGGCGCGCATCACCACAAAGGAAGCGAGCCATCTATGGTGTGTGAGGAGGGGTCGAGGCAAGGAGACGGAGGGAGCTCAAGGTTGGGGCAGCCTTGGACATGGACTCGCGCGACGCTGGGGACGTGGCTCCAGCGGGGTCGTGGGGGAAGGAGGTCGGCCGGCTGCACGCGAGGGAGAGGTGCGCTCGGTGTCGAGGAAGATGGTGGCGCTGGATGAGGGCTCGACACGAAGGTGGAGGCGCGAGGAACGATGGCAATGGGGGCGGCCTGTGCTCGTCGGCGTCGGAGGACGACGTTGCAGCGCAGCCGAGACAGAGCAGCAACGGAGCCGGAGGCCAGCACGCGGGATTGGGCGGAGGAGACAAGTGGAGGGGGATGGGATCAAGGGTGCATGAGATGTCGGCGGAAGGAGGACGAGAGGGAGAGAGGTGCAGGGTCGGGAGAGAGAGGCTTGGAGGGAGAGACGGCGCTGAGGGGGAGCGAGAGGTAGAGGTCGAGAGGGAGGGGGTCGGGGCTATGGTTAGGTGCAGCTGGGCCTTGGGCTTTGGCTGGACCTTGATCCGGCCAGCTTGAGGCTACAGCTGGGCTCCCAGGCTGTGCAGGCGCCTCTCTCTTCCTTCTTTGTTTTCTTCAAACAAAAAAGTGGAATAAAAAGAAAGGAAAAAGTAGATATCAAATTTGACAGAGATGAATATATTTATGGAGTCCTTTTTTATGCCCAATTTAAATAAAATGCTCTGGTAATTTTTAGAGACAATAATTTTATGCAAGTTTGAAAATAACTCAAACTTGAATAAATCCGTAGGCCAACCAAAGCACTTCCAAAAGACCGGAAAACTAGAGGGGGTGGTATTGGCATAAACTATAGTTGACAGGAAAGGAATGAACATTTGTATGTGAAACAAAAATGTCACTTGCAATGAATGGGTAAATTTGAAAGTCGGAAGCTAGTGAATGGGTTTCAACTTGATGAGGGATTTGGTGGCAAGAGAAAGATGCAAGTACAAGATGTAGATGAGGAAAAGGAGTTCACACAAGAGCATGAAAAAATTAAATATTCCACAACCAAAACAATGATGATCTATGATGCATGATGCAATGCACAAATGAAATAGAGAAATCAAATAAAACACATGATAACCATGAAATAACTGGAAGGCTTCTGGAGCATCGGTCTCGGGGTGTCACAGATCGTCAGATAGCTAGCATGATGTTTTTATAGCTTGTCCGTTTTTTGATGCCATTGCTATGCTAGATCATTGCACATCCCGGTACACCGCCGGAGGCATTCATATAGAGTCATATTTTTGTTCTAGTATCGAGTTGTAAGTAAATAAACGTTTGATGGTCGTCATTATTAGAACATTGTCCCATGTGAGGTTATAAAAATATAAAAGAGGCCAATGAAGCCCAAATAATAAAAGAGGCCAAAGAAGCCCACCAAAAAAAGAGAGGCCAAAGAGCCCAAAATAAAAAAAATAAAAAAATGAGAGAAAAAGAGAGAAGGGACAATTTTACTATCCTTTTACCACAATTGTGCTTCATCATGATAGAGAGTCTCCTATGTTCTTCATGATAGAGAGTCTCCTATGTTGTCACTTCCATATACTAGTGGGAATTTTCATTATAAAACTTGGCTTGTATATTCCAACGACGGGCTTCCTCAAATGCCCTAGGTCTTCATCAGCAAGCAAGTTGATGCACACCCACTATTTTTCCTTTGAGCTTTCATACACTTATATCTCTAGTGCATCCGTTACATGGCAATCCCTACTCACTCACATTGATATCAATTAATGGACATCTCCATAGTCCATTGATTTGCCTAGTCGATGTGATACTTTCTCCCTACTTTTGTCTGCTACCACCTTCTATTCCACCCATAGTGCTATGTCCATGGCCCACGCTCATGTATTGCATGAAGAGTTGAAAAGGTTTGAAAAAGTAAAGTATGAAAACAATTTCTTGGCTCACACCGGGATGGGCATGAGGGGTACCTTGTGTTATGAAAAGGGAGCATAAAAGACTATATGATTTTGTAGGGATAACATTCTTTAGCATTGATATTTTGAAAGACTTGATTGTTTGTTGGGATGCCCAAGTATTAAATTCTTTTATGTCAAATGATAGACTATTGCTTTGAATCACTCGTGTCTTAATATTCATTAGATTACATGATCCAGATTATGCTAGGTACCATTCCACATCAATTTTTTTTATCATTTACCTACTCGAGGATGAGCAGGAATTAAGCTTGGGGACGCTGATACGTCTCCGTCGTATCTATAATTTTTGATTGTTCCATGCCAATATTATACAACTTTCAGATACTTTTGGCAACCTTTTATACTATTTTTGGGACAAACATATTGATCCTGTGCCCAGTGCCAGTTCCCATTTGTTGCAAGTTTTTTGTTTTGCAGAAAATCCATATCAAACGTAGCCCAAACGGGATAAAAACGGACGGAGATTTTTTTGGAATATATGTGATTTTTGGGAAGAAGAATCGGCCCAATCAGAGTCAAAAATTTAGCCCAATCAGAGTTACGGATCTCCGGGAATATAAGAAACGGTGAAAGGCCAGAATCTGGGTACGTAGAAATAGAGAGAGACAGAGAGACAGATCCAACCTTGGAGGGGCTCTCACCCCTCCGCTGCCATGGAGGCCATGGACCAGAGGGTCAATCCTCCTCCCATCTACGGAGGAGGTCAAGGAAGAAGAAGAAGAAGAAGAAGAAGGGGGGCTCTCTCCCCCTCGCTTCTGGTGGCGCCGGAATGCCGCCGAGGCCATCATCGTGTCATGACGATCTACAGCAACACCTCCGTCATCTTCACCAACATCCTCATCACCTTCCCCCAACTATCTATAGCGGTCCACTCTCCCACAACCCGCTGTACCCTCTACTTGAACATGGTGCTTTATGTTTTATATTATTATCCAATGATGTGTTGCCATCTGATGACCCTCAACCATAAGGGATCTATTGCAGCATTTTCGATAAGTAAGAGTGTCGAACCCAACGAGGAGCAGAAGGTATTGATAAGCGATTCTGAGCAAGAAATCACTGCAAGCACGGAAAGATAACTTTTTAGGGGTTTCTCGATATAAGTAACAGGAAAGTAAAAGCAAGCAATGTAAAAGGCACTGAGAGTAGCAAGTGGCCCAATCCTTTCTTAGCAAAGGAGAGGCCTAGCAACTGAACTTATAAAGACTAAAGCGTTCCTGAGGACACACGGGAGAGGTAGTCATGTGCTTTCACCATATTCCGTATCGATACTATGTTATGTGTTGATAAGTGTTGAGTGGGTGGATCTATGCTAGTACACTCTCTAGACTAAGATGAGTGCACTCTTATGATTAAACACCTTGCAAGCATCCGCAAATACAAGATAGAATTTAGGCAAAAGCCTAACCATAGCAATACGATCGAGGATCCATTATTCCCTTATGCAAAAGCGTGCGAACTGGGGTTCAGGTTTCTGTCACTCCGGCAACCCACCATAAGCATTATTTATACACAATGTATTCTCCTAGGTCCTTAATAAGGCGAAGTGTTGGGTGTTCGACTCACACAACACCACTAGTAGAATGACAACGCAACTTAAGTATCAAACAACACATATTACTTCAACAGCATATGACTACTAACAACAAGACTTTCCCCATGTCCTCAAGCACTAAGGTAACTACTCATGAGACATAAAGGAGATCATGATCAGTGGGGATAAATAGGTGATAAACAATCTGGACATAATAATATTTCTCCAACAAAACTCAATAGCATTCACCACAAAGTAGTAATCAACACGGATGGAGTAGAGAGGATAGGTAGTACGAGTTACAACACAAGTTGCGATTGTAAGATGAGATTTGGATGAAGATGGAGATGGTGCTGGTGTTGGGGATGATGTTGATGATGATCTCGATGATGCCCGTGATGATGGTGATGACGATGGCGACGATCTCCCCTTCCGGGAGGTGATCTCCCCGGCGGAATCTGCCCGCCGGAGATGGCTTTTTCTTCTCTGTAGGTTTCCGCCACGGAGCGGCGGCGGAACTCCGTAAAAATTCCCGTCCCTAGGGTTTTTGGATAACGGAGAGCATATATGCAAAAGGGGGCGGCCAGAGGTGGGCCAGGGGCTCCAGGCGCCCCCCC
>LR738715.1:547636333-547676640 GCA_902687465.1 Secale cereale | reverse complement strand
CGCCCCCAGGGCGCCTGGGCACCCTGTGGCCCCCCTCTGGTTGCCCTTTCGCGTGCCTTCGTGATCCGTCTGAAAAATATCTCCCGTCAATTTTCAGGTAATTTGGAGGTATTCTTCTTCAGCAACTCAGCGTCCACTTTTTACTGCTGAATCCTGCGTCTGCTGCTTCGGCATCGGAAAGTTTGCAAACTTTGTAAAATAGACCAAAACAACATAAGAACATCACCGTAACGTGAAATATATCAATGTATAAGGATAAATTATGATACAAAATAGTGATGCATTTTGGACGTATCAACACCCCCAAGCTTAGACCTCGCTTGTCCCCAAGCGAATATGAACTCGGTAAACCTGTCCACAAGTTTAGAGAGTGAAGTGTCGATAAATAGAATACGGACAAGAAGCATCATAGTTTCTTTACCAACTCAAATATCCTCAACAGCAATCTTCAATTCATAAATCCCTTATAAAAGAGTGATAACACTTATATTCGAAAGTAGGGCTAAGGAAACTCATTATATCATGACAAACATGTCCTTTGGTCAAAGAACAACAAATAGATTTAACTTTTGCTCTTATATTTTGATGAGATCAATTGAAGCTTTTTGAAATAACATGTTAATAGGCAAGAAGTGAAAGTGTTAACACAAATGAAGATATTTTCCTTAGCTGGGCATGACAAACAACTTACTTATCGAATGATAATGTCAACAAGGATATGATATGACAAATCTTAATGCAGCTTTATATGAATGAATCCTTATCAACATCAAATGTCTGCTCTCTTTAAGAATAGAAGGGAGTAGGAATAACTGACTCAACTTAAAATTAAAAGATGGGCCCTGCTCTAGGGTAGTAGGGAAAACTCATGTGCTATCCTTAAATCAAATAGAATGAAAACAAGTTTTGAGAGGTGCATGATTTGTCAACGAATGCTAATAGATAACTCAACTACTTCTTGAGCTGGACAAGTTTCGAGGAACGGCTCCTGCACGAGGACGATCACATCCTCATATTCTCCTTTGTTAATCACTGCCAAAGTTTTCTGATTTCTCATGGACAAAGCGTGAAGGAGGGTTTGTTTGTTATATTATCTTTTTGAGCCGGGCACACTCAATGCCAGTTCCTTCTCGTATTATGGGTTTGCACATTATACATGCAATCCCGGGGTGAAGCTTGTCCAAGTCAAAAAGATCATGGATTAGCTATTACTTCCTCATGAGCTAAAACAGAGGCACAAAATAAAAGATTTTGAATATTTAAGGATAACACATAAATTATATACTTTTAGGAGTTGGTAGTAGAACACCACGAGTAGGAAGGTATGGTGGACTCATATGGAAGGTATTGGCTTAAGGGTATGGATGCACAAGCAGAATTCCGCTTAGTACAGAGTTAGGCTAGCAAAGGTTTTGAAAGAACAGACAATTGATGATGACTAAGATGCAAAGCAATATAAAGCATGAACATTGGAATAAGCATAACACATCAAGTTGTCTTCCTTGTCAGCATAACACTTCAAACATAATAACATAAAGGTTTTGGCTATGTTGATACTTTAAGAAAATCATGCTTGTTGTTATGACCAAAGCTATGTTTGCCAAGATTAAATAAAGTTTTCACAGCCATACCTGACATAAGGTCAATACTCCACATAAGAGTCATCATATAAGGTCGATTGCGTGAAGAGAATACCGAGTGCATCAAAAGGAACCAATAAACTTCTCATTAATATTCCATCATGGACGACTCCACACTCACGGATACAATTCTTCACCGAAGGAGCGATAGACCTCAATGCACACACCTATTTCATATAATAACCTCCCTAGACATGATACGACCCTACTTGACTCTAAAAGACAAAAGGTAAAGATAATGATACCGGGCACTCCCCCAAGCTTGGAACAAGCCAAGGGAATGCCGTTACCCAAGGAGATTTCACTCATCATGCTTGTTGGCGTTGATCACGTAGTCCTTCGCGAAACACTTCCATGGAAGGGGTTCTCCAGTCTCATATGAGAAGCTCGTCTCCTGAATCCTGCATTCAGCACCCAAACCCATGCGCATAAACCTTAGTTCATACTCACAGTTCTGGTTATGTAGATCATTAATTTGCCCTTGGAGCTCTATAATTCTTTCTTCAGACGCGGTGACGCTTTTCCACATCTCCTTCATCTCCTTCAGGAAGTAGTTCTTCAGCTCATTGGTGATGTTAAAGTTAGCTTCAACACCATGCTCGATCATCTTCTTGTACTCGAAGACTTCTTGCTCCACTTCTTCCAGCCTGGCCTGGATGCTCCCCTCCTTGATAGGTCCCTTCAGATCTTCTTGATGAACGACACCGTCCTCCATCCGAACAACCTGAGGGTGCTTCTTCACCTCAGCGAGGTAAGGGTTGATGACGTTGACGATGAACTCGTCCTTGGGGGAGCTTGGAGAAGCCATGGCACCTAAATTCAGCTGAAAGATTCCCTGGCAGAAACAGATCGAAGAGAAAACACGCGAAATCGCAAGATACGTTGCCGGAACAATCCGGGCAAATATATAGGAAAAATTTATGCACAGAAAGGAAGGTAACAGACCAAAGCGGGGTCGGAGACGGACTCCCGGGTGTCCAGGCGGCCTCCCGGCGCGGCCCAGGGGGGGGGGGGGCGCCAAGGGGGCGCCTGGGCTCCCTGGAGGTCGTCTCCGGCTCCACTTAGGCTCGGAGTTTTACTAATTTTGCAGAAACTCGTAATACGGAACTTTTATGGCGGTTCGCGATGTTTCCTTACCGTACTACATACCTTTTCTTTATTGTGCTTCTGCTGGCGTCTGAAACAGGGCTGCAACATGTTCTTCGTGGGTTGTCGTGTATATTATATTCACATCAACATTGACAGGGTCTCCTGCTATGTAATGTTTAAGCCTTTGTCCATTCACAACTTGAGGTTTGGTGCCTTCAAAATTATTAATCTTAATTGCACCAGACCGATAAACCTCTTCAATATGAAATGGTCCTTCCCACCTGGATAGTAGTTTACCTGGAGAAAACCTGAAACGGGATCTAAACAACAAAACTTTATCACCAACATTAAATTCACGTTTCAGAATCTTCCTATCATGCCACTTTTTTACCTTTTCCTTGAACATTTTAGCGCTCTCGTAAGCTTCACTTCTCCATTCATCTAGAGAAGTCAAGTTCATGAGACGCTTCTCACCAGCTAGTTTTGGGTCAGCGTTAAGCTCTCTAACAGCCCAGAAAGCTTTGTGCTCTAACTCTAATGGCAAATGGCAAGCCTTACCATACACCATCTTATAGGGGGACATGCCCATGGGGTTTTTGTAAGCAATTCTATATGCCCACAAAGCATCTCCTAACTTATTTGACCAGTCCTTTCTATTTCTGTTTACTGTCTTCTGCAAGATCAACTTAATCTCTCTATTGGTGAGCTCAACTTGCCCACTAGTTTGAGGATGATATGGTGAAGCAATTCTATGATTAACATCGTATTTAGCCAAAGCTTTTCTAAAAGCTCCGTGCGTGAAGTGTGATCTCCCATCATTCATGAGATACCTTGGTACACCAAACCTAGGAAAAATTACATCTTTAAGCATTTTCAAAGATGTCTTGTGATCAGCACTTTCAGTGGGGATTGCTTCAACCCACTTGGTCACATAATCAACAGCTACTAAAATGTGAGTGTACTCGTGCGAAGAAGGAAAAGGACCCATAAAATCAAAACCCCAACAATCGAAAGGTTCAATCACTAGTGAGTAATTCATAGGCATCTCATTCCTTCTACTAATGTTACCAACTCTCTGACATTTATCACAGGCTAAAACATAATTTCTAGCATCTTTAAAGAGAGTAGGCCAATAAAAACCTGATTGAAGAACCTTATGTGCAGTCCTCTCACCGGCATGATGTCCTCCATAGGGACTATCATGACACCGTCTGAGAATGTCCTTCTGCTCATGTTCCGGAATGCATCTCCTCACGATCCCATCGGGACCTTCTTTGAAAAGATGTGGGTCATCCCAGAAGTAGTGCCTCAAATCATGAAAGAACTTCTTCCTTTGCTGAAGTGTTAAACATGGAGGCAAATACTTTGCAACAATAAAATTAGCATAATCTGCATACCAAGGGTCGGAAAGAGATTGTACTTTTACAACGGCAAGTTGCTCGTCTGGAAAACTATCGTTGACTGGGATGGGATCATGCGGTATATCTTCCATCCTTGAAAGATTGTCCGCTACCGGATTGTCTTCTCCTTTCCTATCAACAATCTGCAAATCAAATTCTTGAAGAAGGAGTACCCATCTGATAAGCCTTGGCTTGGCATCCTTCTTTGTCATAAGGTACTTAATGGCAGCATGATCAGTATGAATAATAACTTTGGAATCAACAATATACTATCTAAATTTATCACAAGCAAAAACTACAGCTAAGAATTCCTTCTCAGTAGTAGCATAATTCCTTTGAGCACTATCAAGAGTTTTGATAGCATAATGTATAACATTCAATTTCTTATCAAGTCTTTGTCCTAAAACAGCTCCAACAGCAAAATCACTTGCATCACACATAATCTCAAAAGGTAAATTCCAGTCAGGTGGTTGTACTATAGGAGCGGTTATTAAAGCTTTCTTAAGGACTTCAAAAGCTTCCTTACAATTTTCATCAAATACAGAAGGAACGTCCTTCTGGAGAAGATTAGTGAGCGGTCTTGAGGTTTTAGAAAAGTCTTTAATAAATCTTCTATAAAAACCTGCATGACCGAGGAAACTGCGAATACCTTTGATGTCCCTTGGATAGGGCATCCTCTCAATAGCTTCGATCTTGGCTTTGTCCACTTCAATTCCCCTTTCGGAAATCTTGTGACCAAGAACAATTCCTTCATTAACCATGAAGTGGCACTTTTCCCAGTTGAGTACCAAATTTGTCTCCTCGCATCTCTGCAAAACTTTATTAAGGTTGTGAAGACAATGGTCAAAAGAAGTTCCGTAGACAGAGAAATCGTCCATGAAGACTTCCATAATATCCCCGCAGAAACCATGAAAGATAGCAGACATACACCTTTGAAAAGTAGCAGGGGCATTACATAAACCAAAAGGCATACGCCTGTAAGCATAAGTACCAAAGGGACAAGTAAAAGTGGTCTTCTCTTGATCGGTAGTGTTAACATGAATTTGAGAGAAGCCAGAATAACCATCGAGATAACAAAAGTGGGTATTTTTGGATAACCTTTCAAGCATTTGGTCGATGAACGGCAACGTGTAGTGATCCTTCCTAGTTGCCTTGTTCAACTTCCTGTAATCAATACACATTCTATATCCAATAATAATTCTCTGAGGTATTAATTCATTTTTATCATTAGGAACCACAGTTGTACCTCCTTTCTTAGGAACACAATGTACCGAACTTACCCACTTACTATCAGCTATAGGGTAGATAATACCTGTGGACAGAAGCTTGAGAATCTCAGTTCTCACAACATCCATCATCTTCGGGTTCAACCGTCGTTGATGATCAACAACTGGTTTAGCATCAGGCTCAAGGTTGATAGTATGTTGACAGATAGATGGACTAATCCCCTTAAGGTCATCAAGGGTGTAGCCAATTGCGCCTCGGTGTTTACGAAGTACTTCCAATAATCGCTCTTCTTCATATCCTGAAAGGTTAGAATTGATAATAACAGGATATACTTTCTTTTCATCCAAATAAGCATACTTGAGCGTATCGGGAAGAGGTTTAAGATCGAACACCGGGTCTTCTTTTGGTTTTGATAAAATTCCCAAAGGTTCAACCGAATGGTTGTGCTTCAGGATAGCAGGCTGCCTCAAGAATATTTCATCTAGTTCATTTCTTTCCTGCATATGCAAATCATTCTCGTGGTCCTCCATGTATTGCTGCAAAGGATCATTAGGGGGAATAGCAATAGAGGCAATACTTTCAATAATATTATCATCACTAGGTAAATCAGTACCACGAGGCTGCTTAGAGAACTTAGAAAAATTAAATTCATATGGCTCACCATCGAATTCAACAGAAACTTTACCTTTCTTGCAATCTATTATAGCTCCACAAGTTCTAATAAAAGGTCTACCAAAAATAATTGGACAAAAATTGTCCCTCTCTGAACCAAGTACTAGAAAGTCGGTAGGGTATTTTACCTTTCCACATAGGACTTCAACGTCCCTCACAATCCCGATAGGAGAGATAGTTGTTCTGTTTGCAAGATGAATGGTAACATCAACTTCTTCAAGTTCACAAGGGGAAATCTCACCGATGATTTCTTCATAAAGTGAATAGGGGATAGAGCTTGCACTCGATCCCAAATCGCATAGCCCATAATAATTGTGATCTCCTATTTTAACAGATACCACTGGAGTACCTGAAATTGGGCCTTTATTCTTGGCTGTGACAAGGTTAGTGGAAACAGCACAAAAATTTATATTGGAGTCCAAAATATCATTAGTCGCAAGGTCTTTAATCAATGCAACTTGAGGATCGACCCTGATCTGGTCCTCAGGCTCATCAACTCTTCTCTCACTTTTATTTATTATGCCTATCACAAGAGAGTGCCCCCTTATCCTCGTGGGAAAAGGAGGCTGTTCATATATAATTGCAGGCAAAATAGGGTCAGCAACATAAATATCAATAGGTGGCTCTTTAAAAGGTTCATGGTGCTGGTCTCTCTTCTTTTTAAAAGAATCAACGTGAGAGGCAAAATTCTTACAGAAATCAATCACTAGATGGGAATCAAGACCAATCTTAGAGCAAAAAGTATTGAAGTAATCAGTTTTCACATAGCTCTCAATATAATCATGTTCATAATTTATAGCGGGTTCAATACCTTTATCAATTTCCCAATCTTCGGTATTCCTCTGGATCCTTTCAATGAGATCCCACCTTTCTTGAACACTCTTCTTCTGAAATACCCCACTAGAGGAGGCATCTAGCATCTCCTTATCCTGACGAGAAAGCCTGGCATAAAAATTTGTAAGTATAATTTCCTTGGGAAGCTTATGAATAGGGCATTTGAGCATTAGGGACTTCAATCTCCCCCAAGCTTCAGCAATGCTTTCTCCGTCACGAGACCTAATGTTATAGATATAGTTCCTATCTCGATGAATTTCATGAAGAGGATAAAACTTAGTATAAAAGAGAGACATAAGCTCCTGCCAGTCAAGCAAGTGTGAGTTATCGAGAAGCCTATACCAATCCGAAGCTTTATCTATAAGTGATACGGCAAACAATTTTCTCATGACAAACTCCCTCGATACACCTGCAAGCTTAAATAATGAACTTAGTTGTGACACATATAGCAAGTGTTCACCGGGATGTCTGTCTCCTGCATAACGATTAGCCAAAACATAATCGATAATGCCAGCTGGTATTTTATAAGGCACAATTTCAGTAGGGGGAGGATCAACCACCACAGGCGTGGGGCGTCTTCCCGCAAGCAACGCTCCAATAACAGGGTTATCCATAAGGACAAAGAGCAGCAATAGCAAAAACAAAAACAGAATTATAAAAACTTCCTTACCAGTTTCACTTTACCAATAGCGCTACGCTCCCCGGCAACGGCGCCAGAAAACGGTACTTGATGACCCTCAACCGTAAGGGATCTATTGCAGCGTTTTCGATAAGTAAGAGTGTCGAACCCAACGAGGAGCAGAAGGTATTGATAAGCGATTCTGAGCAAGAAATCACTGCAAGCACTGAAAGATAACTTTTTAGGGGTTTCTCGATATAAGTAACAGGAAAGTAAAAGCAAGAAATGTAAAAGGCACTGAGAGTAGCAAGTGGCCCAATACTTTCTTAGCAAAGGAGAGGCCTAGCAACTGAACTTATAAAGACTAAAGCGTTCCCGAGGACACACGGGAGAGGTAGTCATGTGCTTTCACCATATTCCGTATCGATACTATGTTATGTGTTGATAAGTGTTGAGTGGGTGGATCTATGCTAGTACACTCTCTAGACTAAGATGAGTGCACTCTTATGATTAAACACCTTGCAAGCATCCGCAAATACAAGATAGAATTTAAGGCAAAAGCCTAACCATAGCAATACGATCGAGGATCCATTATTCCCTTATGCAAAAGCGTGCGAACTGGGGTTCAGGTTTCTGTCACTCCGGAAACCCACCATAAGCATTCTTTATACACAATGTATTCTCCTAGGTCCTTAATAAGGCGGAGTGTTGGGTGTTCGACTCACACAACACCACTAGTAGAATGACAACGCAACTTAAGTATCAAACAACACATATTACTTCAACAGCATATGACTACTAACAACAAGACTTTCCCCATGTCCTCAAGAACTAAGGTAACTACTCACGAGACATAAAGGAGATCATGATCAGTGGGGATAAATAGGTGATAAACAATCTGGACATAATAATATTTCTCCAACAAAACTCAATAGCATTCACCACAAAGTAGTAATCAACACCGATGGAGTAGAGAGGATAGGTAGTACGAGTTACAACACAAGTTGCGATTGTAAGATGAGATTTGGATGAAGATGGATATGGTGTTGGTGTTGGGGATGATGTTGATGATGATCTCGATGATGCTCGTGATGATGGTGATGACGATGGCGACGATCTCCCCTTCCGGGAGGTGATCTCCCCGGCGGAATCAGCCCGCTGGAGATGGCTTTTTCTTCTCTGTAGGTTTCCGCCACGGAGCGGCGGCGGAACTCCGTAAAAATTCCCTTCCCTAGGGTTTTTGGATAACGGAGAGCATATATGCAAAAGGGGGCGGCCAGAGGTGGGCCAGGGGCTCCAGGCGCCCCCCGGCGCGGCCAGGGGGGCGCGCCCCCAGGGCGCGGCCAGGGGGGCGCGCCCCCAGAACGCCTGGGCACCCTGTGGCCCCCCTCTGGTTGCTCTTTCGCATGCCTCCGTGATCCGTCTGAAAAATATCTCCCGTCAATTTTCAGGTAATTTGGAGGTATTCTTCTTCAGCAACTCAGCGTCCACTTTTTATTGCTGAATCCTGCGTCTGCTGCTTCGGCATCGGAAAGTTTGCAAACTGTGTAAAATAGACCAAAACAACATAAGAACATCACCGTAACGTGAAATATATCAATGTATAAGGATAAATTATGATCCAAAATAGTGATGCATTTTGGACGTATCACCATCTTATGATGTCTGAGTAGATTTTCGTTGTCATATTGGTAATTGGTGAATTGCTATGATTGGTTGAAATTGCTTATGGTTATGTTGCTGCCCTTTGGTGCCATCATATGAGCGCGCGCGTGGATCACACCATAGGGTTAGTTGTATGTTGATAGGACTATGTATTGGAGGGCAAGAGTGACAAAAGCTTCAACCTAGCATATAAATTAATGCATACGAGATTGAAGGGGGACCAATATATCTTAATGATATGGTTGGTTTTTACCTGAATGAACGTTAGTAGTTGCGGATGATTGCTAATAGTTCCAATCATAAGTGCATAGAATTCCAAGTCAGGGATGACATGCTAGCAGTGGCCTCTCCCACAGAAAACTTGCTATCAGTCTAGTAACGTAGGCAATTGCTAAGGGAAAAATTCGCAACTCCTACCACCACTTTTGCACACTCGCTATACTAACTTTATTGCTTCTTTATCTAAACAGCCCCTAGTTTTATTTACGTGCCCTTATTATCTTGCAAAACTATCCCGTTACATTTACAAAGTGCTTCTAGTTTTATACTTGTTCTAGGTAAAGCGAACGTCAAGCGTGTGTAGAGTTGTATTGGTGGTCGATAGAACTTGAGGGAATATTTGTTCTACCTTTAGCTCCTCGTTGGGATTGACACTCTGACTTATCGAAAGAGGCTACAACTGATCCCCTGTACTTGTGGGTTATCATGGGGCCGCTAACACCGTCGTTTTGGTGGTTCATCGACGGGCTTATCCTCATCCGGGTCTTTAGTGCCATCGTCGTCCTTGTTTTTTGGCGTGTCCACCATGTATACATCGTAGGTGGAAGTGGCCGTCTAGCGCCCGATGATGGGTGGGTTTTGACTTGGTTCGGCTTCAACATCGTCATCCATGCCATCGATGTCATCGGAAGCGTAGTCTAGCATGTCGGTTAAGTCCTCGACCGTGGCTACCAAGTGGGTGGCGGGTGGGACACGAAGTTCCCTAATCTCAGCCCCCAGTTTCGACTGGGCGTAGTTCAGTGATGATACCTCCGCGATGGCGAGAGATTGTAGCTGGTCTAGCGCCTCTCTTATGAGCGAGAGCTGGACATGAGTCTGTGGATCTACGGTTCCAGGCTCGGTGATGACCACTTGATGGAGCCCGGAGGGCGCAGACTCCAGGAGTTTTGAGCTCGTGATCAGAAGCTAGTCAGGCTTCCCAACAACGGGGAGAGTCCCATTTGATTCTGGGTCTGTGAACAGCGTGATCACCTCTGAGTCTATGGCTAGAAGCTCCATGGAGGGAGAGAGTCCGGCAGGGTTTATCCTCCCGTCTTCGAATGAAGTGATCTGCTCCAGATCAAATGCCGGAGCGCACATGAGTTTCGACCCCTGGACGGGATCTGATAATAGATCTGAAGGGCCTTCTTCGTGCAGGCAGGTAGTGGCAGCCGAGGCCCCTTGTCGGTGTACAAAAAGAGGGGTACACTTTTTGTACCCCTATGACTGTGCACGGGCAGTCTGAGCCACGGGCACCACCACACCAAGCATGGCAAGGGAGGTGAGCAAGGGTAAGATCGAAGCTTGATGGAGTCTGGAGCAACGCCAAGAACAAGGCCACAAAGAGCAAAGGGATGAAGCGGCTTCCCCCGGCAAGGTCCTTGCCGGGGGCTAGCTCTGGCAGCCCCGGCAAAACCTTTGCCGCGGCAGCTCGCCCCACGCCTACGGAGCGGATCACCCTTGAGTCCTCCGCCCCCATGGGGCGAGGATTCGGGAGATATCCCCGTGGTGGCATGCAGATCTTTGTGAAGACATCCAAGATCATATACAAGTTAAGAAGACGGCGACCCTTGGCAGGATCCCAGCCAAGGAGAACTACAAGGCCCCAGGCAAGCACCTTGCCGGGGATGACAGCAGGCGCCGCGGCAGGACCCTTGCCGGAGCCCCGGCAAGGCCCTTGACGAGGACACCCGCAGGGCCACCGTCAGGCCCACACCAACTGGGCTTCCACCGACCCACGCAGCTGCCGACCCGACCAGCTGGACAGGCTCCTGCATGGCAACCCACAGATCTTCGTGGAGACCCGCCGTTGCGCCACCTCAGCTGCCTGTCTGCCTACATGGCGCCTCAGGCACTGCTGGCCAGGGCGCGTGTCAACACAAGGAGGGGCGGCGACGGACAAGACGGACGTCTCCCCTCATCCCCGATAAAGCGAGGACACCTAAGCTAAGCGCATTAAATGTGCCTTGTCCTGTAATGCGAGGGATAACCTCGCATCACTGTACCCTTTCCACCTCATGTGTGCCACTGTGGCGACCCCTTTTCCTTTAAAAGAAGGCACGAGGCGACCAGGAGGAGGATTCAGCTTTTTAGAACTCCTCACGACTCTTTTGGAGCTCCACATTAGCTGAAGAACACAAACATATAATCCACCAAACCAGGAGTAGGGTTTTACGCATCTTTGCGGCCCGAACCTGGGTAAAGGAACCGTGTCCTGACTGTTAGATCCGCTCTTCTCTCAACCCCGCGCCCCGCAACCGTAGTAGGGATTCTTGTGATCCTATAGGTGTCGATCCAAATACACCGACACCGCGAATCCCTCGATGATCAGATCTCCTCGGATATCGACGATGTAGTTCAGACTTCCAAACCTGATCTGATGACCAGGCGCGTAGCTGTCGACCTGCTCAAGGTGGCCATCCGAGTTGGCACGTAGCACGAAGCGGCCAAACACGAAAAGCTCACCAGGGAGGAAGATCTCCCTGGAGACAGTGCCGTTGCTGATGAAAAAGGGAGCCATCGATCCTTCCATCGACAACATAGAAGAACTCTTAATGAAAGCACCAATGTTGGTGTCAAAAACCGACAGATCTCGAGTAGGGGGTCCCAAGCTGTGTGTCTGAGGATCAATGGTAACAAGGGACAACAAGGACACAATGTTTACCCAGGTTCAGGCCCTCTTAATGGAGGTAAAACCCTACTTCCTACTCGATTGAATATGGTGTGTATAGGGGTTACAAGAGTTGATCTACCTCGAGACCGTGTTGGCTAAACCCTAGTTGTCTAGCTAGAGATTATTCTGATAGCCTCTACGGACTAAACCCTCCAGTTTATATACACACCGGAGGGACCTAGTGTTGTACAAAGTCATCTTGCAGAGGAAGGAAACATTACACCCGGACACAAAACTTGCCATTCTACGCTCATAGGAGTCCTACCCGGGCACGTAGGGTAATCTTCTACTTTATCTTCACGACCCATCAGTCCGGCCCATATCGAGTAATCCAGACACCCGAGGACCCCCTAGTCCAGGACTCCCTCAATGGGCCTCATGGGCCAAGGGGGGAAACGCACCAGACACATGGGGCTGGTGTGCCCCCCATATGGGCCGACCAAGGTGGAGAAGGAAAGGGGAAGAAGGAAAGGAAAGAAACGGAATAGCATTCCCCTTCCTTTCCCTCCCCCTCTTTCCTTCCCCCTCCAAACAAACATGGCAGTGAGGGGACGCGACCAAGGAGGATCCCAAGTAGGATTCGGCCAACTTGGGGCGCCCCATGGCAGCCTCCCCTCTCCCTCCCACCTATATATATATGAGGGGAGGGGCACCCTAGCACAATACAGACAATTGCTTAGCCATGTGCAGCGCCCCCTCCATAGTTTACACCCCGGTCATATTTTCGTAGTGCTTAGGCGAAGCCCTGCGGAGATCACTTCACCGTCACCGTCACCACGCCATCGTGCTAACGGAACTCATCTACTACCTCGACGTCTTGCTGGATCAAGAGGGCGAGGGACATCATCGAGCTGAACATGTGCAGAACACGGAGGTGCCATGCGTTCGTTACTCGATCGGTTGAGGTGCAAAGAAGGTTGACTACATCAACCATGTTGTGAACCGCTTCCGCTTACGGTCTACGAGGGTACGTAGACACACTCTCCCCCTCGTTGCGATGCATTTCTGTAGATAGATCATTGCGTGTGCGTAGAATTTTGTTTTGTTTTCCATGCAACGTTGCCCAACAGTGGCATCATGAGCAAGGTCTATGCGTATATGTCTTGCACGAGTAGAACAGAAAGAGTTTTGGGCGGTGATCGTCATACTGCTTACCACCAACATCTTATTTTTAATTCGGCAGGATTGTAAGATGAAGCTGCTCGGACCAACCTTACATGTCCACGTACATGAGACCGGTTCCACCGACAAGCATGCAACTTGTTTTGCATAAAGGTGGCTGGCGGGTGTCTGTTTCTCCTACTTTAGTTGAATCGAATTTGACTTCGGCCGGTCCTTGTTGAAGGTTAAAATAGAAAACTTGATAAATCACCGTTGTGGTTTTGTGACGTGGGTAAGAACGGTACTTGCTAGAAGCCCGTAGCAGCCACGTAAAACTTGCTACAACAAAGTAGAGGACGTTTAACTTGTTTTTGTAGGGCATGTTGTGATGTGATATGGTCAAGACGTGATGAGTTATACGTTATTGCATGAGATGATCATGTTTCATAAATTATCGGCAACTGGCAGGAGCCTTATGGTTGTCTCTGTATTGTATGAATTGCAAGCGCCATATAATTGCTTTACTTTATCACTATGAGTTAGCAATAGCCGTAGAAGCAATAGTTGGTGAGACAACCATGATGCAATGATAGTGATCAAGGTGTCGAGCTGGTGAAGATGGGGATCATGACGATGCTTTGGAGATGGAGATCAAAAGCACAAGATGATGATGGCCATATCATGTCACATATTTTTGATTGGATGTGATGTTTATCCTTTATGCATCTTATTTTGCTTAGATTGACGTTAGCATTATAAGATGCCCCCTTCACTAAATTTTAAGATAATAGTGTTCTCCCCGAGTATGCACCGTTGCTACAGTTCATCGTTTCGAGACACCACATGATGATCGGGTGTGATAGACTCTATGTTCACATACAACAGGTGTAAGACAGTTTTACAGACGCAGAATACTTGGGTTAAGCTTGACGAGCCTAGCATGTATAGACATGGCCTCAGAACACCGGAGACCGAAAGGTGGAACATGAGTCATATAGTAGATATGATCAACATAGAGATGTTCACCATTGATGACTACTCCATCTCACGTGATGATCGGACATGGTTTAGTTGATTTGGATCATGTATCACTTAGTTAACCTGAGGGATGTTAATTTAAGTTGGAGTTCATTAGTAATTTGATTATTTGAACTTAGTTTATCATGAACTTAGTCCTCATAATATTTGCATATCTATGCTGTAGATCAATAGCTCGCGATTTAGGTCCCCTGTTTTTGATATGTTCCTAGTGAAAATTGAGTTGAAAGATGTTAGTAGCAATGATGCGGACTGGGTCCGTGATCTGAGGATTATCCTCATTGTTGCACAGAAGAATTATGTCCTTGATGCACTGCTAGGTGACAAACCTATTCCAGGAGTAGATTGAGATGTTATGAATGTTTGGCAAGCTCGATATGATTATTACTTAATAGTTTAGTGCGCCATGCTTTACGGCATAGAACCGTGACTTCAAAAATGTTTTGAACGCCACAGAGCATATGATATGTTCCAAGAGCTGAAATTGGTATTTCAGACTCATGCCCATGTCGAGAGGTATGATACCTCTGACAAGTACTTTTCCTACAAGATGGAGAAGAATAGCTCATCTAGTGAGCATGTGCTCAGAATGTCTGGGTGCTACAATCACTTGAATCAAGTGGGAGTTTATCTTCCAGATAAGATAGTGATTGACATAGTTCTCTACTCATTATCACCAAGCTACTAGAACTTCATGATGAACTATAATATGCAAGGGATGAAGAAAACGATTCCCGAGCTCTTCATGATGCTAAAATTAGTGAAGATAGAAGTCAAGAAAGAGCATCAAGTGTTGATGGTTAATAAGACCACTAGTTTCAAGAAAAAGGGCAAGGGAAAGAAAGAGAACTTCACGAAGAATGGCAAGCAAGTTGTCACTCCCGAGAACAAGCCTAAAGATAGACCCAAGCCTGAAACTTAGTGCTTCTACTGCAAAGGTAATGGTCATTGGAAGCGGAACTACCCCAAATATTTGGCGGATAAGAAGGATGGCAAAGTGAGCAAAGGTATATTTGATATACATGTTATTGATGTGTACCTTACTAGTGCTCGTAGTAGCCTCTGGGTATTTGATACTTGTTCGGTTGCTAAGATTAGTAACTTGAATCAGGAGTTGCAGAATGAACGGAGACTAGTTGAGGGTGAGGTAACGATGTGTGTTGGAAGTAGGTCCAAGATTGATATGATCATCATCGCACACTCCCTATACTTTAGGGATTAGTCTTAAACCTAAATAAATATTATTTAGTGTTTGTGTTAAACATGAACAAGATTGGATTGTGCTTATTGCAGTACGGTTATTCATTTTAAGTTAGAGATTATTATTCTGTTTACATGAATAAAACTTTCTATGGTCATACACCAAAGGTGGATGGTTTATTTAGTCTTGACCGTAATAATACACATATTCATAATATTGAAGCCAAACGATGCAGAGTTGATAATGATAGTGCAACATACTTGTGGCATTGCCGTTTAGGTCATATTGGTGTAAAGCAGATGGAGAAACTCCATGCTGATGGACTTTTTGGAATCACTTAATTATGAATTATTTGATACTTGCGAACCATGCTGAGGGAGTTCTGGACTAGGGGGTCCTCGGGTGTCCGGACTATTCGACATGGGATGGACTGATAGGGTCGTGAAGACAAAGCAGAAGACTATCCCGCGTGTCCGTAATTCAAATTTGATCTGCATGTACATGCAACTGCTAACCATAATGGTTTGAAAAGTCATATTTGTGTACTTGTGTGCGAGTTAATTCAATTTGCAGTAAATTGGAAAGAATTTTCAAACATACTGGTCTCACGGCTATGACACAAAGCATGGAGTGCCATAACATTTAAATTCCAAAAAATAAAAAATATTAGAATAACATGGAACCTTGCTTGATGTAATGTCATGCCACCAATATGATGTGGTAAAAAACTTGACATGTTTGACGAAAGTTTGGACACACACCCTTCAGAAACCGGAGCAACTCACTAGAAGGCTCGTGGTTCCGAGAGGGAACAATGCATGTTTGATGACGAATGGGAGATAGTTCCTCTTACGGCCTTCAAAAAAATTCTAAATTTAACATGCACTAATACAACTGTCTTTTGAAAATTTGGAAAATTTAAGGGGTCATTTGACCTTTTATAGACATTTAAGTGATTTTCTAGCCATTTAATGGCCGTAATGGAAATTTGAACTACATCTACATGCAACAGATAAGTATAACGGTTTGAAAAATCATATATGTGTACTTGTGTCTGAGTTAATTCCATGTGCAATAAATTGGAAGGAATTTTGAAAATATTGGTCTCACATTTATGACACAAAGCATGGAGTGCCATGGCATTTAAATTCCAAAAAATTAGAAAAAAGATCAGAAACACATGAAACCTTGCTTGATGTAATGTCATACCACGAAGATGATGTGGTAAAAAACTTGGCATGTTTGACGAAAGTTTGGACACACTCCCCTCACAAACCGGAGCAACTCACTAGAAGGCTCGTTGTTCCGAGAGGGAACAATGCATGTTTGATGACGAACGGGAGATAGCTTCCTCTTACAACCTTCAAAAAATTCCAACATTTAACTTGCACTAATACAACTGTCATTTGAAAATTTCAAAAGTTTCAAGGGTCATTTGACCTTTTAAAGACATTTAAGTGATTTTCTAGCCATTTAATGGTCGTAATTCGAATTTGAACTACATCTACATGCAACGGATAACCATAACAGTTTAAAAAAAATCATATTTATGTACTTGTGTGCAAGTAAATTCCATGTGTGGTAAATTGGAAAGAATTTTCAAACATATTGGTCTCACGGCTATGATACAAAGCACGGAGTGCCATGGCATTTAAATTCCATTTAAAAAAAAATACCAGAAACACATGAAACCTTGATTGATGTAATGTCATGCCACCAACATGATGTGGTAAAAAAACTTGGCATGTATGATGAAAGTTTAGACACACATCCCTCAAAAAACGGAGCAACTCACTAGAAAACTCGTGGTTCCGAGAGGGAATAATGCATGTTTGATGACAAATGGGAGATAACTTCCTCTTACGGCCTTCAAAAAATTCCTACATTTAACAAGCACTAATACAACTGTCATTTGAAAATCTGGAAAATTTTAGGGGTCATTTGACCTTTTAAAGACATTTTAGTGATTTTCTCGCCATTTAATTGCCGTAATTCAAATTTGAACTACATCTACATTCAATGGATAACCATAATGGTTTGAAAATCATATATGTGTACTTGTGTCTGAGTTAATTCCATGTGCAGTAAATTGGAAGGAATTTTCAAACATATTGGTCTCACGACCTGGACACATGCATGGAGTGTCATGGCATTTAAATTCCAAAAATTAAAAAATGATCAGAAACACATGAAACTTGCTTGATCTAATGTCATGCCACCAAGATGACGTGGTAAGAAACTTGGCATGTTTAACGAAAGTTTGGACACACACCCCTCACAAACCGGAGCAACTCACTAGATGGCTCGTGTTTCTGAGAGGGAACAATGCATGTTTGACGACGAACATGAGATAGCTTCCTCTTATGGCCTTCAAAAAAATTCTACATTTAACGTGCACTAATAAAACTGTCATATGAAAATTTGGAAAATTCTAGGGGTCATTAGACCTTTTAAAAGCATTTAAGTGACCGTAACATAAATTTGAACTACATCTACATGCAGTGGCTAACCATAATGGTTTGGAAAAAAAGTTGTGTACTTGTGTGCGAGTTAATTTCATGTGCAGCAAATTGGAATGATTTTCAAACATATTGTTGTCACGGCTTGGACACATGCATGGAGTGCCATGGAATTTTAATTCCAATTTTTTTAAAAAATTATCAGACGATGTTAATATCTGGTGTTCAAGAAAGAAAATGTAAATATCTGGCAAGACAACCGGGCCCCACACGATTGGCACTCTATTTCATGCCTCGAGATTTGGAATGTGAGTGGCGTGTGTTATTAATCAGACACGGTTCTATATTGGAAACCGTCAGCTATTAAGTTCACACACGGCTTTCGCTGCAGGAATCATGTGTAATTCAAACTACAGTACTCATAAATTCCGGCGACCGGCATGTGTACTGTTCCCGTTGATCTAGATTCTAGCTACCAATAAATACTACCTTGCTCACATTGTCTCGCCTGCATTCTCATCTACATCCTCCCCTCGCTTGCACACTCTCTCTCTCTCTCTCTCTCTCTCTCTCTCTCTCTCTCTCTCTCTCTCTCTCTCAAATCTCTGCCATGGCACCGACGATCTGCCCACGCGTCGATGAGGAGGGGCTGCCCCTCGAGGACGCTCTGTCGAAGAGCAGCGATGAGGGGGACCCCTACGAGCCGCCGGACCAGGTTGCATCGGACCCCCCAACTTTGGAGTGGTTTTGGGGCCAGTGCAATCTTTGTTTGTGGAAGTCGCTGCCACCGGTTGAGAAAGCTAGGCAAGTGGCGATCAAGAAGGAGATGGCGGAGGAGGAAGCGAGGTACCAGGCTACCTCTGAAGCCCGTAACGTCGCCTGAAAAAACGAGGCAAAGAAGCTTTGGGGGCGGGCACGTCGTCGTGCGGAGGAGGTGTACGAAGACAGGTACTTCACGAGGAAGGTCAAAGGCGCTAGGCGCCTCATCGCTGCATGGAGGTGGGTCGATAAGCTCCAGCATGCAACCGACGAGGAGCTCCCGTGGGCGCCCAGCGAAATGGCAAGATCGTTCATGCTCGTCCGCCAGCAAGAGGCAGATTGGTATGTCAAACACTGCGAGGCGGAGGAGGCAGAGTACTGCCTCCGTGACGGGAAGACGCCGTGCACCAGGGAGCTGCTGACGAGGGGCTGCCGGAATACTGCCCCTATGAGGAATTATTAGTTTTAGTATTGCTCGTTTTCAATTTTATGCATTGTACCTAGTAGTTAAATATCATCACGTATATGTGATGATATTATATATATTCTGTGATGAACTAATGAACAATTAATATATATTACGAATTCAATTTCTATCTGTTTTCATATACTAATTTGTATCTAGCTGTTATCATCCACATATACAGAATGGAAAGCATATATACACATTGAAACATAACATATAAGAACGGAAAACATAGTACACTCATCTAAACAGAGCAATAAATAGATCAATATTATGATTGCTATGAATACATAGCAAAAAACGTCGAAACGACTCAACAAAATAAAACGCGTCCATGAGACCATCACCAGCAGGCCTTGCCTACGGTAGCTCTTGGCTCTGCCTAAACTCATGCAGGTATTCGTCCAAGCGGTCGACAAGCTCACGATAGATTTGTAGCGCGATCTCGAGCTCCAAGTTGGCCATTTCATCGGAGATCACCAGCTCGACGATGTGACGACCATATTCCTCTATTGCGCCAAGGTGGACACATGGGCCAAGGAGGCGGTCGAGCCTAGCGACCAGCGTGTTGGCATTGAGTGGGCCGCAGACAAGGCAAACGACGCAACCATGCGAACAGCGCGGTGGGCGTCCGGTGCAAGTATGGCGCGGCCGGCCGCTGGTGCAAGTACGACGTAGACGTCCTCTGCCCACTCCTGGCGAGGAATGAGGGTACTGATGGATCTGCTCTTGCTGTGCGGCGCGCCGCGCCTCTCGCTCTGCGGTGTTCCAACGGTCTCGATGTGCGGCGAGCCGCAACCTATCGGTGCGGACAGGCCTGGCTTGCTCTGCAGCGCGCCATCGATCATGTTGTGCGGCGAGCTCAAGCTTCTCGGCGCCGACATGCCTATCTTGATCCGCGGCGCTGAAGCGCCATGCACCAAGGGTCTGCTCAACGCTGGTGACGATGTGCATTACAGCGTAGTCCGCCGCATTGCTGGGGAGCGCCTTGGCCTCGACGGGCCATGGTGCCTTCTCGTTTTCCTCATCGAGGAGGTTGATGGCAGAGGTAGTGCTTTGGTGGGTTGGCATGCTTGGAAAAGGTGGATGTGCTACAGGCTGCGCTTGTTGCCTCCGTGCTTCGCACGCCGCCTAGGTTTATGTGCAATATCGCTGGTGGCGGTGGGAAACCAGTGAGGAAATAGCGGGAAACGGTGGCGTGTTCATAAAACGCAATCAATTAATGGAAACTTAGCATAAAAGGAACATCGAGCTAGCACGACGCGTGCGGGCACATTGCTCTTCCAAGGCTATGATCCATATACTTGTGTGCCCAACAAAGCACACTATTCACAGTAAATAATACCGTTCCGTTTATCCTAGTAGAGCAGTGGTGGCAAGCATCACAAGAAGTAGATGATGATCAGATGATCGTTTATCCTAGTTAATTACGCAAGTAATAGTCTACTTTGGTGTGTGGAAATGTCATGTGTGTACTAGCCACCTATGTAATTGGATGTTTTCCACGTATCACACACATCTTGTTTATGTGAAGCTGTAGCGACCAGACCTCAAACAGTCTGATCTCCATGCATCAGTGTCATCCCTGGATCAGTAATGCTGACACGCATGGTACTCGAAGGATTTATAACAGAGTAGCAATCACACACTTATTACATCGATAGTCCAACGATGAATTTATTACAAATATTATGGCTGAAGGCCATCTAACACGATAACAGCGGAAGGCTTGGAAGATAAGTGAGTCCATCAACTCCAGCGGCATCACTGAGTATAGAACCACGACCTAAAAGGGCATCTTACTCGTCGTCTGAAAAGTCTGCAACATAAAACGTTGCAGCCCGAAAAACGGGTCAGCACATGGAATATGCTGGCAAGGTAACACAAGAGATGCAATGAAAGTAAAGCTATACTATATGCAATATGGCTGGTGGAAAGCTCTATGGTTAAGTTTTTGCGTAAAGCTAAGTTTTCCCTACTTCAAAGGAATATATTTTAATTAACTATCATGGTAGTTGAAACATCGTTGAGAAGATAGACATCCTCTCAACCCCAATTAAAAGTAATCATTAAAATCAACAAAATTAAATTAAGTAACATGTTGAGATGCACATGATAATCCAAGTACCAGATACTCAAGATGTCCATAACCGGGGACACGGCTAATCATGATCAGTTTGTACACTCTGCAGAGGTTTGTGCACTTTCCCCACAAGACTCGATCGCCTCCGTTTGGTTTCTCGCACTGCATGGTGTTTGAGAAACGGATGACCGAGACATAGTCTTTCCGAAGAGGTCCCCTTAACCAGATAGATAGGCCGGTACACCTACAAAACCCAACTACATCTGCTAGCCCATCATGGAAAGGTTTCCCACAACTTACTCAACTATGCCAGAGCCCATATTGGCATGTAGCTGCATACGGAAGTTTCTAGTATGAGAAATCTCATGATCCCTTTGAGCCTGGGTGGCGGTCCAAAATAAAAACAGGCAATCCTGGAATACCCAGATGCCTCAATCCACCCAGATGTGTATTAAAGTTGCCACCTTAAGTTGAACCATTAATTAACAACTCACATTTGTCATGGATTTCACTCAAACCCAAACCACGTCTACGAGCATAGCATGTCCTAACAGCAAACGTAGAAGTAACTCCCAAGTGTTTGAATGTAATGCAGGTAATAGGTACTACCTCAATCTACTTCCCAATCCCACAAGTTAATTGATCCTACTCATGCAATGTGTGAGGAGTTTGTCTAATGCAATGAAAACTGGGTAATTGGAAAGCATGATCAAAGTGTTACTTGCCTTGCTGATGATCCGCAAAACCTAGAGACTCAACGTAGCAAGCGG
The DNA here is from genome assembly GCA_902687465.1 of Secale cereale. Classification (NCBI taxonomy): domain Eukaryota; kingdom Viridiplantae; phylum Streptophyta; class Magnoliopsida; order Poales; family Poaceae; genus Secale; species Secale cereale. The sequence continues at coordinate 547,654,685 of LR738715.1, read as the reverse complement.
CGTACTCCGGGTACTCTATCGCAATCAAACAACAAGCATACAATAAGTACTTAACTAATGCACGGGCAAAACTCAAATAAGAGATCTAACCAGAAAGTTCAACTTAAGAACTCCGGTTTGCAAAAAGAATCAACTCGAAAGAAGCAACGAAACTCAAACTGCAAAAGAAACGAGCTCCGAATTACTAGTTGGCCTAAAGTCAATTTTTACAGTAGCCAAAACTTTGTTCAAGTTGATTAAACGTAAAGAGGGTTTCGAGACGAAGATCTGGGATTTTGAATCACCTGATTCCGACTCTCGAGCAAAAAGAAAAACGAAAAACAAGATCAGGGCAGAAATCATGATCGGAAAAATCAAGGTTTAAATACCCCGAAAAAGAAAAACGACGAACAGGCTAACGAACGAATGTTCGCTGTCTGCGATTAACTAACGAAAACCGTTCATTAAGACGAACGTATGGACGAACGTCCGCTATTTAACTAAACCGTCGGAAAATAAAAAAAAACCGAATCGATCTATTAAAAAAAGATCTAGGTTTTCTAAAAAAAACGCTCGGTTAACAGAAAAAAACTACCTCTCTCTCTACTCCGTCAGGCGGCGGGGCGGCGGTCCTCCGGCGGGCGGCGGGGCAGCGGCACTCCGGCGGGCAGCGGGGCGGCGGCACGCGGGCGGCGGGTCAATGAGGTGGGTGGAGGCGCGGCGGCGGCGGGCTGGCGGCGGCTCGGGCGGCTAGGGTTTCGCGCAGGCGGGCTCGGCGAGTGGGGCCGGATCTGGCGCTATTTAAAGCCCAGAGTCCTGGTCCTTTACTAGTCCTAGTCGGTTTCCTTTTTTTTAAATAAAGTCCCGGCGCAGTAAAACTAACGAAAGAAATACCAAACGGACTCCAAAATTCCCGAAATAAATTTTTACCGTCCTCTAATAATATTTAGGACAAAGTGTACATTTTTCCCGGACCTAAATGCAATTTTGAAAAACACGTATTTTTCCTATGCAAATAAATCCGAAAATAAATCCGGAAAAATACCAAAAGTGATTTTAATATTTTTCCTCCAATATTTCTGTTATTTTGGAGAAGTCATATTATCTCCGCTCATTTATTTTATTTAGAAATATTTTTAGGAGAGAAAAATAATTAGAATCACACCGTCCTCGTACCGGTATTTCGAGCGAACTCAAATACGAAAACGGTAAAATTCCCAACTCTCTCCGTAGGTCCTTGAGTTGCTTAGAATTTCGAGGAACTCCACGAAAAAAATGCAAAACAATGAAAATGCAACAATATAATCTATGTATAACATTCCAAATTAAAAATTTGGGATGTTACAAACCTACCCCCCTTAGAATGAATCTCGCCCTCAAGATTCGGCTTGGCTAGAGAACATGTGTGGGTGGTCCTTGCGTAGATCATCTTCTTGCTCCCAGGTGGCTTCTTCCTCGGTGTGGTGACTCCACTGAACTTTGCAAAACTTGATAACCTTGCTGTGAGTAACTCTACTCGAAAATTCGAGAATCTTAAAGGGCTTCTCCTCGTAGGTCAGGTCACTGTCCAACTGAATTGCTTCCAGGGGTACTGTGTCTCTAAGCGGTATATCGGCCATCTCCGCGTGGCACTTCTTAAGCTGCGATACGGGAAACACGTCGTGCACTCCTAACAATCCTTCGGGCAATTCCAACTTATAGGCAACCTCTCCCATGCGTTCCAAAACACGGTAGGGTCCCACAAATCTCGGGGCTAACTTCCCTTTAACTCCGAAACATTTAACTCCTCGCAGAGGCGATACCCTCAAGTACACTCTGTCTCCGATCTCATAGGTTATCTCTTTGCGTTTCGAGTCGGCATAACTCTTCTGCCTGGACTGAGCTACCTTCAGTCTATCTTGAATCAACTTCACCCTCTCCTTAGACCCTTTGATTAAGTCTGGTCCAAACAACTGTCGGTCTCCAACTTCGTCCCACGACAAAGGTGTTCGGCATCTCCTTCCATACAATGCCTCGAACGGTGCCATCTTCAAACTGGCCTAGTAACTGTTGTTGTATGAGAACTCTGCGTAGGGCAAGTTGTCATCCCAACTAGATCCATAATCTAATGCACAGGCTCTAAGCATATCTTCCAGTATCTGATTGACTCTCTCCGTCTGTCCATCAGTCTGTGGGTGAAATGCTGTGCTAAACTCTAGCCTGGTTCCCAAAGTTTCATGTAACTAATTCCAGAACTTTGAGGTAAACTGAGTTCCTCTATCAGATACAATACTCCTCGGTACTCCATGCAGACATACAATTCTGGTCATGTATATCTTAGGCAACTTTGCACTGGTATATGTGGTTTTCACCGGGATAAAGTGGGCTACCTTCGTCAATCGGTCTACTACTACCCAGATTGAATCATATCCTTCCTTGGTCCTGGGCAATCCGGTGATAAAATCCATACCAAGCTTCTCCCACTTCCATTCGGGAATTGGCATAGGTTGTAGCAATCATGCTGGCTTCTGATGATCTGCCTTTACTCTTTGACACACATCACAAACTGCTACATACTCCGCAATATCTTTCTTCATACCGGTCCACCAGAAAATATCCTTCAAATCCAAATACATCTTAGTATTTCCTGGGTGAATCGAGTATGGTGAATCATTGGCCTCCTGTAAAATCAACTTCCTAATCTCCGGGTCATTGGGCACATAGATTCGATCCTCAAACAATAAGGTGTCGTGCTCATCCTCACGAAAACCTTTAGCTTTTCCTTCGCTCATCCTCTCCTTTATAGTGACAATCTCCTTGTCAGCTTTTTGAGCTTCTCTGATTTTATCCGTCAAGGTAGACTGGATTTCTAGTGTTGCTACATAGCCTCTCGGAACGATCTCCAAACGTAGTTCTCGTAGGTCCTCGGCTAACTCCTTTGGAAACTCCTCCATCATTAGGGTATTGACATGGCTCTTACGGCTCAGCGCATCGGCTACTACGTTAGCCTTCCCGGGGAGATAATGCAATCTCATGTCGTAATCCTTAATGAGTTCCAGCCATCTCCTTTGCCTAAGATTCAACTCCTTCTGAGTGAATATATACTTCAGACTCTTATGATCCGTATATACTTCACAGTGGTTTCCTATGAGAAAATGTCTCCACGTCTTCAACGCATGCACTACGGCTGCTAACTCCAAATCGTGGGTGGCATAGTTCATCTCATGAGGTTTTAGTTGTCGTGAAGCATACGAAACAACTCTTCCTTCCTGCATAAGAACTGCTCCAAGTCCTCGACGTGAAGCGTCGCAGTACACCTCATAATCCTTATGTTGATCTGGCAGAATCAACACAGGGGATGATACTAACATTTTCTTCAACTCCTGGAAACTAGTCTCACATTCTTCGGTCCAACGGAACTTGGTTTCCTTCTTCAACAACTCCGTCATTGGCTTGGCAATCTTCGAGAAATTCTCGATAAATCTCCGGTAGTATCCTGCCAGTCCAAGAAAACTCCGGATCTCTCCAACGGTCGTCGGTGCTTCCCAATTGGTCACAGTCTCCACCTTGGCGGGATCTACTGCTATTCCTTCTCCGGATATAACATGTCCGAGGAATCCGACTTCCTTCAACCAAAACTCACATTTGCTAAACTTGGCATACAACTGATGTTCTCTGAGCTTCTCTAATACCAAACGCAAATGCTCTTCATGCTCCTCTTCATCCTTCGAGAAGATCAAAATATCATCTATGAACACTACGACGAACTTATCCAAATACTCCATAAATACTTTGTTCATCAGGTTCATAAAGTAGGACGGTGCGTTTGTCAGACCAAACGACATAACGGTATACTCATACAACCCATACCTAGTGGTAAAGGCCGTCTTAGGGATATCTTGCTCTCGAATCTTCAATTGATGGTACCCTGATCGTAGATCGATCTTCGAAAATACCTTAGCTCCTTGCAATCTATCGAACAGATCATTGATCATTGGCAGTGGGTACTTATTCTTGATCGTTACCTCATTCAATCCACGGTAATCAACAACCATTCTTAACGATCCATCCTTCTTCTCCACTAGAAGTACTGGCGAACCCCAAGGCGAAGAACTTGGGCGTATGAATCCTTTATCCAGTAACTCCTTAATCTGCTTCTTTATCTCCTCCAAATCCTTTGTGGGCATCCTATATGGTCTCTTAGAAATTGGCCCAGTGCCTGGCAAAAGTTCAATAAAAAACTCTATATCTCTATCCGGTGGCATGCCAGGTAACTCCTATGGAAACACATCCGGATAATCCTTCACTACTGGCACTTCCTCCTGAACAACTCCCGTGAGAGAATATACTTGAGTCCTTGTAGGCGAATGCCTAGATACATACTTGATCCTTTTTCCCTCCGGGGTGGTGAGCAAAATAGACTTACTGGCACAGTCAATGTTACCTCCATACTTCGATAGCCAATCCATACCTAATATCACATCCAATCCTTGTGACTCCAGAACTATTAGGTCAGAGGGGAAAGTATGGCATCCTATGATCAATGGCGTCTGAAAACATCCTTGGTGTGCCATATAATCTGCTCCAGGTGAACTTACTAACATGGGGGTCCTAAGAACTCGGGTGGACATCCTATGTCTATTTACGAATCCCCTTGAAATATATGAATGCGATGCACCAGTATCGAAAAGAACTATTGCGGTAAATGTCTTAACCAAAAACTTACCGACAACAGCATCTGGTTGCTCTTCTACTTCCTCCACGGTCACGTGGTTCACTTGTCCTTTGTTTAACGGGTTGGGCTTCTTCCCGGCGCTTCCATTGCCGTTCCCATTCTTAACTTCAGGGCATTCATTTGCATAATGTCCAGTCTTCCCACACTTGTAACAAGTGACATGGCTAAAATCCCTCTTGGTGGGTGTGGACGGTGCAGGGCGGTTCTGGTTTCCATTGGCTCCATTCCCATTCCCGTTACCATTGCCATTCTTGGTGCCATTGTGGTTGTGCGAGCTACTTCCTCCATGGGTATGCTGAAACTGTCCTACTGCTTTAGGGGTAAAGCGAGGCTTCTGCTGAGCTCCAGAATTATACTTCCCTTGCCCATACTTCCTCTTGCGGCTCTCAATCTGCTGATGCTTCCTTTCAATCATCAGGGCTCGGTCAACCAATTCCTGATAGTTATTGGAAGTTGCCACCATCAACTGTACACTCATCTCATCATTCAGCCCTTCCATAAATCTCTCCTGCTTCTTGGCATTTGTGGCCACATCATCTGGGGCATAACGAGATAGGGCACTAAACTCATCCACGTACTGGGCTACTGTACGATTTCCTTGGCGCAAGTTGCGAAACTCCTGCTTCTTCATACTCATGGCTCCAGTCGAGACATGGGCAGTACGAAAAGCTTGCTGAAACTGATCCCAAGTCACATTGGCTACGGGGTAAGTGGCTGTGTAATTCTCCCACCATGCTGCGGCTGGTCCAAACAACTGGTGTGCGGCAAATCGCACCTTCTCAGCATCCGAGCAATTGGCGGTGGTCAAATCCCTTCCAATCTTGCGTAGACAGTCATCAGCCACAATTGGTTCGATGTTGCTAGCAAACACGGGTGGTTGCAACCTTAAGAAACGTGTCAGGTTGTCCACATGTGGTGGTGGTGGAGGGTTGTTGTTGTTGTTCTGGTTGTTCTGGGTGTTCTGGACAAGAAGTTGCATCAGGTATTCTGCTGCTGGATCAACTGAGTGAGCTCAGGGGGAAACTCGAATTCACGTCTTGGAGGCATCTGATGGGTGTAGAGGGAAGAGATTAGAATAGAAATGAGGTCTAAGGGAAAATCACTACCCATATGCACATGAGACAAACACACAATCATATCACACCAATCAATTTCAAACAAGGTCTTACAAATCTAACGATCGTTTACAAAAGTGCTCTAAATCTAATATATGGAGGTATACTACTACTCATAGGGTGGTCATCTAAAAATATTGGTCGGCAGAGGATTCCATAATATCTGCCCCAGCTTCATCTTCATAGTCTTCATCCTTGCTATCCTCAGTTTCCGAATCCGTGTCATCTATGATGATATAGTCTTCCGGTGGAATCTCCTTGGGTTCTTCTTCCTCGTCTTCTTCTCCCATGAGTATCCCTAACTTCCGAGTCAAATCATCATTCTTCTCCACAAGTATCTTCATCTCCTCCTCATAACCGTCGCGTGTAGACTTAAGTTCTTCTTCTAGCTCCAAATTCCTATTTAGGGCCTTCTTCAATTCTATCATCCCTGCACACATCTTGTGCTCCTGGCGGCGAATGTGGTGGTTCAACTCCTGGATGAATGCGGCAATGGATATACCCTTCCGAGTGCTGATCATATCCCAATTCTCATCTCGGCGTCCACAAATCTGGTAGATAGTGTCCTTTAGCTCCTGCTTGTAGACTTCTCCAATCCTTCCCATAGCAATGTGGGCTGCCATACTCCTTCCTAGGCTCCATGTAGGTGCATTAAAGGAAAACGCTATGAGTGAGGTGACGGGTGCGAACGTCCTTCCTGGAACTTGAGCTTGAATCAACCAACGCTCCTCCTCAGGTAGAGTGGCATTGTAGGTTCCAGTGAAACTTGGTAATCCAATGTGTAGATATCTGGTGACTTCCTTCAGGTGTCGTCCAAAAGGTGTGTCGTCATCCGGTTGCATGAACTTGTGCTTTGCTTCCACCATCTTAAAGAATAGAAAAGATGAGGAGTCAGAAGAGAAAAGAGTGGATAGTGTTCTAGGGCTTGTCTTAGTGGTCGTGTCCTATAGTCAGCGTGTGCTCTGATACCATCTTGTAGCGACCAGACCTCAAACAGTCTGATCTCCATGCATCAGTGTCATCCCTAGATCAGTAATGCTGACACGCATGGTACTCGAAGGATTTATAACAGAGTAGCAATCACAGACTTATTACATCGATAGTCCAACAATGAATTTATTACAAATATTATGGCTGAAGGCCATCTAACACGATAACAGCGGAAGGCTTAGAAGATAAGTGAGTCCATCAACTCCAGCGGCATCACTGAGTATAGAACCACGACCTAAAAGGGCATCTTACTCGTCGTCTGAAAAGTCTGCAACATAAAACGTTGCAGCCCGAAAAACGGGTCAGCACATGGAATATGCTGGCAAGGTAACACAAAAGATGCAATGAAAGTAAAGCTATACTATATGCAATATGGCTGGTGGAAAGCTCTATGGTTAATTTTTTGCGTAAAGCCAATTTTTCCCTACTTCAAAGGAATGTATTTTAATTAACTATCATGGTAGTTGAAACATCGTTGAGATGATATACATCCTCTCAACCCCAATTAAAAGTAATCATTAAACCCAACAAAATTAAATTAAGTAACATGTTGAGATGCACATGATAATCCAAGTACCAGATACTCAAGATGTCCATAACCGGGGACACGGCTAATCATGATCAGTTTGTACACTCTGCAGAGGTTTGTGCACTTTCCCCACAAGACTTGATCGCCTCCGTTTGGTTTCTCGCACTGCATGGTGTTTGAGAAACGGATGATCGAGACACAGTCTTTCCGAAGAGGTCCCCTTAACCAGATAGATAGGCCGGTACACCTACAAAACCTAACTACATCTGCTAGCCCATCATGGAAAGGTTTCCCACAACTTACTCAACTATGCCAGAGCCCATATTGGCATGTGGGTGCACACGAAAGTTTCTAGTATGAAAAATCTCATGATCCCTTTGAGCCTGGGTGGCGGTCCAAAATAAAAACAGGCAATCCTGGAATACCCAGATGCCTCAATCCACCCAGATGTGTATTAAAGTTGCCACCTTAAGTTGAACCATTAATTAACAACTCACATCTGTCATGGATTTCACTCAAACCCAAACCACGTCTACGAGCATAGCATGTCCTAACAGCAAACGTAGAAGTAACTCCCAAGGGTTTGAATGTAATGCAGGTAATAGGTACTACCTCAATCTACTTCCCAATCCCACAAGTTAATTGATCCTACTCATGCAATGTGTGAGGAGTTTGTCTAATGCAATGAAAACTGGGTAATTGGAAAGCATGATCAAAGTGTTACTTGCCTTGCTGATGATCCGCAAAACCTAGAGACTCAAAGTAGCAAGCGGCGTACTCCGGGTACTCTATCGCAATCAAACAACAAGCATACAATAAGTACTTAACTAATGCATGGTTAAAACTCAAATAAGAGATCTAACCAGAAAGTTCAACTTAAGAACTCCGGTTTGCAAAAAGAATCAACTCGAAAGAAGCAACGAAACTCAAACTGCAAAAGAAACGAGCTCCGAATTACTAGTTGGCCTAAAGTCAAATTTTACAGTAGCCAAAACTTTGTTCAAGTTGATTAAACGTAAAGAGGGCTTCAAGACGAAGATCTGGGATTTTGAATCACCTGATTCCGACTCTCGAGCAAAAAGAAAAACGAAAAACAAGATCAGGGCAGAAATCGCGATCGGAAAAATCGCGGTTTAAATACCCCGAAAAAGAAAAACGACGAACAGGCAAACGAACGAACGTTCGCTGTCTGCGATTAACTAACGAAAACCGTTCGTTAAAACGAACGTACGGACGGACGTCCGCTATTTAACTAAACCGTCGGAAAATAAAAAAAAACCGAACCGATCTATTAAAAACAAGATCTAGGTTTTCTAAAAAAAACCGCTCGGTTAACAGAAAAAAAACTACCTCTCTCTCTACTCCGGCGAGCGGCGGTCCTCCGGCGGGCGGTGGGGCGGGGGCACTCCGGCGGGCGGCGGGGCGGCGGCACTCCGGCGGGCAGCGGGGCGGCGGGGCGGCGCATTGGGTGGCGACCCGGCGGCGGCGGGCGGCGGCGGCGGGCTGGCGGCGCGGAGGTGGCTCGGGCGGCTAGGGTTTCGCGCGGGCGGGCTGGGCGAGTCGGGCCGGATCTGGCGCTATTAAAGCCCAGAGTCCTGGTCCTTTACTAGTCCTAGTCGGTTTCCTTTTTTTTAAATAGAGTCCTGGCGTAGTAAAACTAACGAAAGAAATACCAAACGGACTCCAAAATTCCCGAGATAAATTTTCACCGTCCTCTAATAATATTTAGGACAAAGTGAACATTTTTCCTGGACCTAAATGCAATTTTGAAAAATGCGTATTTTTCCTATGAAAATAAATCCAGAAAAATACCAAAAGTGATTTTAATATTTTTCCTCCAATATTTCTGTTATTTTGGAGAAGTCATATTATCTCCGCTCATTTATTTTATTTAGAAATATTTTTAGGAGATAAAAATAATTAGAATCACACTGTCCTCGTGCCGGTATTTCGAGCGAACTCAAATACGAAAACGGTAAAATTCCCAACTCTCTCCGTAGGTCCTTGAGTTGCTTAGAATTTCGAGGAACTCCACGAAAAAAATGCAAAACAATGAAAATGCAATATGATCTATGTATAATATTCCAAATTGAAAATTTGGGATGTTACAGAAACGTTTCTGTTCTATTGGCACAACGCAAACAGTTTACCGGGATGAACTGTATGCCCTCTATTGCACACACCTTGATCTGGCTGAACCGTTTCCGTTGCATTGCCTAATCGAAAATAGTTCATCCGAGTGAACCGTCACTCCTGCAGGATGGTCCAAACGCGACACTACAATCCGAGACCCTTCTACGAAACTGTGTGCGATGCCGTAATCGCAAACGGTGGTGTAAAAAACTAGTCAAAAAAGGTGCAAAACGTTTGCGATGACAGATGCATCAAACATGGTTCAGAATTTAGTTGCGTGTGCGATAGGGCATACGGTTTAGCTCAATTAACCGTTTGGGATGAGGAGGCACAAAAGAAACGGGCAGCCAGATGAAGGCGTGTGCGATATACAGTATACAGTTCACTAGGATGAACTGTGTGTGATTAGGCAACACAATGGAAACGGTTCAACTGAACAAGATGTGTGGGATACGCGGCAAACAAGTCTGTAATATGAAATGTGTGCGAAGACCAATAATAACACAGACGATTGCTACTAATAAGCCATGTGAATTGCTCTGTCTATAGTAGAATAACATGTGTATATATATAACTGAAGTAAACATCCAATTACATAAGTGACTATACAGATCATTCGCACACACCTCAATAAACAATTGCATACATTCTAAAGTAGGAGAAACGATCGTCTAGTCATCTACTTCTTGTGACGTGCCCGCCACTGCTATGTGGCTTGATCCCTCGTCTGGGTCAGGAAGAAGACAGTTCCTCAGGTCAACGATCCGCCTGTACATCTTGTAGCTTGTGTACGCGTCCATGGCCGCGTACTTGACATGTTGTTCATCCAGTCTCTTATGCCACACACACTCTGCTAGGCGTTCTTCTCCTTATTGCTCTCTTGCTTCATCTTCGCGTAGTAGGGGTAGATGATGGCCGAGGTGAGGTCAACCAAGGAGTTCAATATGCTTTTGTCGCTGCCCAGACCTTGTAGTGGTGCTGGATGTTGACAAGATTCGGGCATTTCAAGTCTGAAACCTTGAGCGCTTTTAGATTGTTGGTAGTGTCCACCATAGCGAACTGTAGTCGGAGTTGTTGATAAACCTGGAGAAATGCTCGCAAGGCCTTGTGGCAAGGTCGAAGTGGTAGACAAGGACGTCATGTCGCATGCACAACAGGGCGACGGCAACCTTCTGATCGTGCCCGGCATGACCGATGGTGTACTCGAGGTCGAAGCCGACCACTTGGTACTTGTCCTCGGCAAGGAACTGCTCCATAGTTTGGATGGAGCTCTCCACCGAGACCGGATCGTTTGTGTACATCACCGAGATGGCCTTCCCCCTCACGAGGGTGTCCACTCCGTGATGCGTGGTGAACTGCCTGCCGTTGTCGTCGTCGGTCGCTGGGAGCGCCATTGGAGCCACGAGGAGCGCCATTGGAACTGCTTAATGTCCTCTCTGTATGTGTCCTCGTGGGTGTGCTTATTGTGTCGTGTGAGATGTGAGATGAAGGTAAATGACCGCAAGAATAAAAGGGGGCCGGGCGGCGTGGATTCTCGGCGCGTCCGCATGGTAGTTTTTATAGCGGGTAACTGCATCATCGCGCCGTGCCCGGCGCAACCGCTTGCACATGAACGTGCATGATCGTGCGCGAGGAGGGATGAGGGCAGAGAACCCGGAGGGACATGAGAGCAGAGCGCCCGCGGCGGGACGCGAGCAGAGCGCACCGCGGCCACCTGAACCGCAAGCAACCACACACATAGACCAGTTGAACACACATGAAATGGTCGCCTACAAGCCGACCGACAGTTGCGTTACTGCGTAGAGAGCGGCCGTGTGGTACCACCTCCGTCTAGTCTATAGTCTCCTTTATATTCCGTGCCATACTTTGCCCTCAAATTTAACCCACAAAATGTTAATGCATGTTTTAAAAATTATATAATTGGAAACTATGTTCAAATACAAATCCAACTGTATTATCTTTGCCAACATGCATTCGTATTTTATTAGTTAAATCATACTTATAAACCAGGACGGTGGTATAGTAGGTAATTAAATCGCAAACATTTTTTTATTAACCTTATGTGTACGTGGCCTTTCGTCCTTCCATCGCACGTCTTGTCACCCCGCTGCCACAGACGGCTTACAGTGCAAGCTTGCGCAGCGCGCGGGGGCGTTCTTTTTGCCAAACGGTGGCGCCAATGAATCATCGGTGAGCCTGTTCCCACGCAACCTCGCAGGTTCCCGGGCAAGCTTCCCATCCGACTCGGTGAAATCCCCCAAAATCCCAATGCTTACCGGCCTTCTATAAAAACCCTCATGACTGGCGAATCCTGCGTCGCATTTTCCCCTCCATCCTTGTTGCTCATCCGTCTTGCTATAAATTAGCTAGTATATATAGTTGAACTAGCTATTTCAGTACGCGGTTGGCAACAATTGGGGAAAAGTTTGGTCGGTTCAGCTGTCGAGTTGAACTATTTAATAAATTAAGAACGATTGCTTAATCTATGAATGAAATCTATGCTTAATTACTAAATTTTAGTTGAAAAAATTAGATACTGCTAGTGACTTTTAGCTTCATATTTTGACAAATAACAGTGTTACAAGGATTGACAAATCTTACCAAATTGTTTGTACGTGGTTGCACATGGGTCATCCAAAACAACCGTTTGTGTTGAAGGGATGCACAAATCCTGCACTGCTCTCACTTTGCATACGGGTGTTCTATCTAAAAGGTTTGCGATCAAGAGCTGCATAAATCTTGCTCGACACATTTTCTCTTGGATTCCTGGGGAAGCTGTCGGTTTGCATACGGGTGTTCTAACTAAAATGTTTGCGATGAGTGTTTTATATTTAAAAAGCGAATTAAACTGCGGATTGGGCACCATTAGTGGAGAAGATGCGAGCAAGGCGGGCGGCCATGGAAGTGAAAGGCTCGCTTCCTAGTGAGCCTGCGTAGCGTATAGATAACATGCTTCCGGGTGATCCTGCGCACTCGAGCACAGCTTGCATGCCTCTCGGTCAGCCTGCGCATCGGACGGCGCTCGCACGCCTCCTGTTCAGTCAAGGTCAATCAGCTGTCCGCACGGCACCTCCTACAACCATTAAAACCAAGACACATGGCATCACTTTAAAAGTTAACAAAATTTTGGATTTACTAGAATTTAAAAACCAGGCATCTCAATGTTTTGCCGGCAATCAACAGTGCCCTGGTGTTTGAAATTCATTCCCATTTCTTGCATGGGACCTAAGCATGTACCCAAGGACACATATTTGATTTTTCAACCAATTTATATGCACTGGAGAATGTGCATGTATTTCAAATTTGAATTATGCACATAAATGCATTGAAAACTTAGTTAATGCATAAAAATGTCCAAACAAACCCCAAAAAATCACAAAAATTCACATAAAACTCATGTTGTTCTATGTTGGCACGAGAAAAAAAATTGAAAGCAATAAGAGGCAATGGATATCTGTAACATCCCAAAATTTCAATTTGGAATATTATAAATAGATCATACTGCATTCATATTTCTTTGCATTTTGTGCGAGGCGATCCTCAAAAATTCTAAGCAACTCAAGGACCTACGGAGAGAGTTGGGAATTCTACCGTTTTCGTATTTGAGTTTTCTTGAATACCGCTACGAGGATAGCGTTGATTTTAACTATTTCTCTCTCCTAAAAATATTTCTAAATAAAATATATGAACGGAGATAATATGACTTCTCCAAAATAACAGAAATATTGGAGGAAAAATATTGAAATCACTTTTGGTATTTTTTTGGATTTATTTGCGATTTTATTTGCATAGGAAAAATACCCGTTTTTCAAAATTTCATTTAGCTCCGAGAAAAATGTTCACTTTGTTCTAAATATTATTAGAGGACGGTGACAATTTATTTTGGAATTTTTGGAGTCCGTTTAGTATTTCTTTCTTTAGTTTTTGTACGTCAGGACTCGTTTAAAAAAAGTGCGAACCGACCTTGGGCCGTAACCGGCTAGGACTCCCCTAGCCGGGGGCCTTTATAAGCCGAGGCCCAGCGGGCCGCCGAGCTGCCCCAGCCCGCCTCGCCTACCGCGCCAACCCTAGCCGCCACCGCCCTAGCGCCGCCAGCCGCCACCGCCGCCGCACCGCACCACCCACTACTAGGAAAAGGGCTATAGATGGAATTGATACTAATGGCGCACCAGACAAGCAGTGCGCCATTAGTATATAGTAATGGCGCACCAGCAACAGATACGCCATTAGAGTTCAAACTACTAATGGCGCACCAGGCCCATAGTGCGCCATTAGTATCAAGAAGTTTTTTTTTGAACTAGCGCGCCTGTCCAAACATACTAATGGCGCATCCAGACAAAGTGCGCCATTACTAGTTGCAACTAGTAATGGCGCACCAGCAGTAAAGTGCGCCATTAATGCTCTTTTTTTTATGATATTTTTTATTCTTTTTTCTACAAAACTACTAATGGCGCACTGTCCCAGAGTGCGCCATTACTAGTTTAAACTAGTAATGGCGCACTGTGCGACAGTGCGCCATTAGTATGTTTTTTTTGCAAAACTAGTAATGGCGCACCTACTATAAATGCGTCATTAGTAACCTTGATTACTACTGGCGCATTTATAGTTGGTGCGCCATTAGTAAGCGGGCAGCAACAAGATATTTTGGACAACCTCTCCTATCACACTCACTTTCCCCCCCACTTCTTCATTCTCTCCACCTCCTCTCATCTCTGGTCCCTCCTCTTTTTCACCTCATTTCCATCATATATTCATTCAAATTATGTGGTTAACTTACCTTGTTTTGATAGGTATGTAAGGGGGGAAACTATATTTATGTTGTTCTCCATACAACAATGTGCACATGCACTTTTTATGGCCTAGCTAGATCTATGTATATTTGTGGTGTTGCATATGTTTGTTGTGTTGCATATGTGTTTGTGTTTGGAGGTGTACCGGTATTTGAAATGCGATAGTTGCCAATATTTTCCCGGAATGTTGATTCATTTCCGTTTTGGTGAGAATTTTGGCCTTAAGCATTCATTTTTGTCCTATTTTTAGGGAAAGTCATGGCAAATTTTTTCTTGGTTATAAAATATCGTTTTGCTCTACCCCGCAGGCGACCATGGTGCGCACGATGACCGAAGGCATCGTGAATAGGTTTTTGAGGTCCGCGAAGGCCGAGATGATTCAAAAGAATGAGACGGAGATAAGATGTCCGTGTCGAAGATGCAAGCTGAAGAGCCTTATTGCGGACCCGGATTCCGGGTAGGTGCGGGACCACCTGCTCTTGCGTGGTTTCATGGATGGCTATCGGTGGCAAGGTGATGAAGATGACTACGAAGTCGTCCATGGGGGCCGGGCAAGAAATGAGGAAGGGCGGCAAGACAACCACCGCGGCTCGGGCGGGCGAGAAGACGAAGAATCCCCAGGAGATGATCACGACGGTGATGCTGTACACAGTCATCATGTAGAAGATGCAGGACATGATGATGAGGAAGATGCCGGAGCAGACGACGGGCATGATCATGAAGATGATGATGCCGGCGGAGCAGACGACGCTGAACCATCGATGGGCTGGGTGCAGGACCCTCATATTCAAGAGCTGCTTCTCAAGTAGACCGATAACGCAAGAGCTGCCACCCGAGAGAAAGACAAGATGGATCAACTTGAGTTAGACGCGGTTACTCCATTGTATGAAGGATGCAGGCCCGAGGATACCCGCCTGAAAGTAACGCTCATGGCTCTGGAGATGAAGGTAAAACACAAAATGACCGACGCATGCTTCGACGAGAACATGTCATTCTGGCACGAACGTCTTCCCAAGGGGAACAAGTGCCCCACCAGTTTGGAGGAGGCGAAGAAAATCGTGTGTCCTCTGGATTTACCGCACGTGAAATACCATGTGTGCATGAACAATTGCATCATTTATCGGGACGAGCACGCGGAGTCAACCATATGTCCGGTGTGCGGCGTCACTCGCACAAGAAGAGGAAGAAAGCTCCTCGAAAAGTGGTGTGGTACTTTCCGATCACTCCTCGTCTGCAGCGGTATTTCGCGGACCCTAAGGTAGCAAAGCTCCTGCGTTGGCACGCGGATAGGGAGGAGAAGAAGCGAGAAGATGACGCAAATGATCCGGAGATAGATAAAAAAGACAAGATGCTGAGTCACCCTAAAGATGCGAGCCAGTGGCAAGCGTTGAACTTCGAAGACCTAGAATTTGGGAATGATCCAAGGAACATCGTGCTGGGCGCAAGCACCGATGGAGTCAATCCGTTTGGCAGCCAGAGAAGCACACATAGCACCTGGCCTGTGTTTGTGTGGATGTACAACCTTCCCCCTGGTTGTGCATGAAGAGGAAGTACATTCACATGAGTATGCTAATTGAAGGACCGAAACAACCAGGGAACGACATCAATCTGTATCTGGGGCTGCTGAAAGAGGAGCTAGACACGATGTGGAAAACGCCAGCCAATACGTGGGACGCCGTAAAGAAAGAATATTTCCCTATGAGAGCCGCGCTGCTCACGACGGTGCACGACTATCTCGGTTACGGATATGTCGCGGGGCAGGTGGTCCACGGATTTTCTGGATGCGTCAGGTGCATGGATGACACAACGTATCGCCAGCTAGATAGAGATCCCGGGTCTTCGAAAACCGTGTTCATGGGACATCGAAGGTGGCTTCGCGACAATGACCTGTGGAGAAAACGCAAGGATCTGTTCGATGGTGAAATCGAACCCCGAGGACGCCCGCGTACGAGGAGCGGCGAGGAAAAGGACGAGCTGTTGAAAAATTGGAAAGATTGCCCACTGTCGGGAAAGAAGCAAAAGGCGCCAGAGCCGGGAAAGAAGCGAAAGGCGCCAGAGTCGCTGCTGAAGGTATGGAAAACGAGGTCTGTTTTCTGGGACTTGCCGTACTGGAAGATCCACCGTGTGCCTCACAGCCTTGATGTAATGCATATCACGAAGAACATGTGCGAGAGTCTGCTTGGTACCCTGCTCAACATGCGAGAGAGGACGAAAGATGGGCCGAAAGCAAGGGCAGACTTGAAATCAATGGGCATCAGGCAGGAGCTTCACGCTATATATGATGATCATGATGATGATGATGATGATGAGGCGAAGCAGGACACGGAAAGTCGTCGCAAAGGCAAAAAGGCCAAGAAGACCGGAAATGACTACCCTCCCTCGTGCTTCACTCTAAGTCAGGAGGAGATCGAGCAGTTTTTCACCTGCCTCGTAGGAGTACAACTTCCTTACGGTTACGCGGGGAAGATAAGTAGATACCTAGACCGGGCAAAGCTGAAGTTCAGCGAGATGAAGTCTCACGACTGTCACGTGCTGATGACGCAGATACTTCCAGTTGCAATCCGTGGTATCATGGACGCGCACGTCCGTGAAACCCTATTTGGCCTATGCAACTTTTTCGACGTCATCTCTCGGAAGTCTGTTGGCGTGAGGCAACTCAGAAGGCTACAGGAAGAGATCGTGGTGATACTATGCGAGCTTGAGATGTACTTCCCGCCCGCATTCTTTGACGTTATGGTGCATCTGCTGGTCCATATCGTGGACGATATCATCCAACTCGGGCCGACGTTCCTGCACAGCATGATGCCATTCGAAAGGATGAATGGTGTCATCAAAGGATACGTTCGCAACATGTCACGTCCAGAGGGAAGCATAGCCAGGGGCTTTCTGACCGAAGACTGCATCTCCTACTGCACGAATTATCTAGGCATCGAGAACCCCGTTGGTCTGCCCATCAACAGGCACCTCGACAGGCTCGCTGGATGGGGTCGCCGCGAAATGCATGTTGACTTCGAGGGTCGACTCGCTGACTTTGAAAGAGCAAACCTAGTCGCGCTACAACACATAGACGTGGTCGATCCTTGGGTGTTTCAGCACAAAACCTTTATTGAGAAGACATACAATGACCGAGGCCAACAGAGGACGGACGGAGATATAATGAAAGAGCACAACTCATGTTTCACGCGTTGGTTCAAGCAGAAGCTTCTGTCGTACCCTTTACATGATGATTCTTCCGCGAAAGAACAACTCATATTCGCCTTGTCACAGGGCGCCAAGCACAACCTGATGACCTATGAGGCGTACGATATCAACGGCTACACATTCTACACCGAGGCCAAGGACATGAAGAGCGATGGTTATCAGAACTCCGGGGTAACGATGGAATCCTACACCGGTAATGACAAGGACAGATACTACGGAAGGATCGAGGAGATCTGGGAGCTGAGCTACGCTGGAGAGAAGGTCCCGATGTTCCATGTGAGATGGGCCAAGAGCGTCCTAAAAGAAGACCGGTATTTCACCACCATGGTTATACCCGAAGCCAAATCCAAGACCGCGGGCGCAAACGTCACCGCGAAAAATGAGCCATGGGTACTGGCTTCCCAAGTTGACCAATGCTTCTTCATTAACGATCCGTCAAAGCCCAGTCGTGTTGTCGTGAGGAGAGGCAAAAGGAAGATCATCAGAATGGATGCAGTAGCCAATGAGCAAGACTTCGACAAGTACGGCGACCCGAGGATCGAACATGACGACGATGATGAAGTAGCAGCTTACACCACAGGAAGAAGCAGGACCACCCTACCTAAAGGACGTCCGTTCCACAGAAGAACTCCATTTGCGAAAAAGAAGGGCAAGAAGATTGTGAACAGATAGCTAGCTAAGATCGATTGTATTTAAATCGTACCCTTCATTTCTCGATTGTATTTCATAGGCACTTTTTGAACTATCATGAATATTTTTAAATTTCATGGACACTCGATCTCGACCCCCCTCCATCTCGATCGCTATCCCACCTCGCCAGATTCCGGTCCCCCTCGCCGCCGAGCACCCCCCGGTCCACCGGCCGCCGCCGCCGACCCCCCGCACCCTCGATTCCCCTACT
>LR738715.1:547608628-547635696 GCA_902687465.1 Secale cereale | reverse complement strand
GGTTCTGTTAGGTAGTGGGTTAGGTGAAAGATATAGCTTTCTCACAATACTAATGGCGCACCTGGGGGCGGTGCGCCATTAGAGTCCACATACTTATGGCGCACATAGCAGAAGTGCGCCATTAGTAATCCCACATACATACGGCCGCACCCTCCTCTCTCTCCCTCTCGCCAGATCTCTCCCCCCTGTCTCCCCGACGCTTCTCTCTCCCTCACCGCCGACGCCCTCGCCCCCTCTCCCCGACGCCTCTCTCTCCCTCACCGCCGACTCCCTCGCCCCCCTCTCCCCGACGCCTCTCTCTCCCTCACCGCCGACTCCCTCGCCCCCCTCTCCTCGACGCCCGGGCATCACCCAGGCCGCGCACAAGAGCTTCCTAACCCTAGTTCGGCGACGACTCGGCGCACGGCGGCGGTTGGTTCGGAGCCGACGAGGGCCACTCGGGGCACGTGAAGGGAGCGCCGCCGCCGGCCTCCGCCGTGATTGCTCACGGCATCGTCGAGAAGGACCTCCTCGAGGGTTTCGCAGTCCAGGTGCGCCGCTTACCACACCCACCGCCCCCCTCCACACTTGCTAGTTACAGTAGTTAGACAGTAGTTTCAGTAGTTAGACTAGTTATAGTAGTTTTGGACTAGTTAGTAGTTAGACAGTAGTTTCAGTAGTTAGACAGTAGTTTTAGTAGTTAGACTAGTTAGTAGTTAGATAGTAGTTTCAGTAGTTAGACTAGTTACAGTAGTTTTAGACTAGTTACAGTAGTTTTAGTGTTTTCAGGTTTAATGTCAGTAGTTAGACTAGTTAGTAGTTAGACAGTAGTTTCAGTAGTTAGACTAGTTACAGTAGTTTTAGACTAGTTACAGTAGTTTTAGTGTTTTCAGGTTTAGTGTCAGTAGTTAGACTAGTTAGTAGTTAGACTAGTTAGTAGTTAGTAGTTAGTAATTTGACATTAATATCGTTTTGTTCTGGTTGGACTTGGAGTAGTTTCAGTAGTTAGACTAGTTAGACTAGTTAATATGCGCTGGCCAAGATTACACATGCATACATCTCACCTTTAGGCTTGCAAAGGCTCTGCACACATGAGCCAGTGAACCCACAGCCATTGATAGGTTTGCTTCCACCTACAAAGAGCGCGCTCATTTTGTTGGTAAATAGTTCACACAGACCAGAAAAACCGTCTCCTTTTTCTAAATCACCTCTTGCCCTGCAAGGGAGTAGAAATTAATAAGCTAGAAAAGAATGGGACCCTTTCTTAACCCCCTTTGCCTAGAATACTCACATGCACAAGGCATTGCGCCATGCTTGCATAGAACGTTTAAGATGAGCTGACACGGTCATTGGCCAGACCAAGGAAAGCCTTCCAAGAGTTACCGCTGTGTTTCCAACAAATATATTGTCTAGTCCCTCATAATGGCACAACATAAAGGCACTTAGCTGGAATTATCGCTCAACTAGGAAAACTGGTGATAAAAGAAATTACCTCTGTAGACCTTAGAATAGGAAGCAGCCATGAAAGAATGGTGGTCACCACTGGTGATGAAGTTTCTTGGCCGAAATGAAAAGATATAGTCAGACAGGCATGCAGACGATTTTAAAAGTATGTCTGAGGCAAGAAACTGAGGTAGCCTACAGACTAGTTACAGTAGTTTTAGACTAGTTACAGTAGTTTTTGTGTTTTCAGGTTTAGTGTCAGTAGTTAGACTAGTTAGTAGTTAGACTAGTTAGTAGTTAGACTAGTTAGTAGTTAGTAGTTAGTAATTTGACATTGATATCGTTTTGTTCTGGTTGGACTTGGAGTAGTTTCAGTAGTTAGACTAGTTAGACTAGTTACACTTGAAGGCAAATGACAGCAATTGCATCAAATCAAAATAGCAAGGAATCACTCTAGTGCCCATTTTCAGTTTTTTCAGCAACTTTTACTCTGAAAAACACATGAATCTCAAATCTGAAGCAACTTGTACTCTGAAAAACACATGAATCTCAACTCTGAAACTGTTACTTCAAGCCATACTTTGATGAATGGCTTGAAACTTGTTGCTGTTAATTTTTCTGCTAAGCCATAGTTTAAATTTTTCTACTAGGCAAACTGTTGTTGCTTGGAGTAATTGACATGATGAACTTGCTGTTAATAAAAAAGCACTGTTGTGATATTATATTTAAAAAAACACTGTTGTGATAGTAAAACTCTAGTATGAAAAGCAACCAAGAACAAATGCAGGTCCAGGCCACCAAGCTCTGAGGTTTGTATGGTGCCTCCAGTAAAAAAAAAGAATATGAGGAAAATTGGCTCCAGTAATAAAAGAATATGAGGTTTGTATGGTGGCTCTATTAATAAAACTGTAGATATCTAACATGGGTTGAACAAGAGAAGGCTTCACTCTGAAACTTCTGTAGCTCATATATATGTGTTTTAAGTTTGCCAACTCTGGCTTACAACATTTGTTGTATTTGTGTGGCCACACTTTTGTTTCTCTTTCGAGGGAGCTTTTGTACTACAGCATGTGTTTTAAGTTTGCCAACTCTGGCTTACAGCTTTTGTTGTAAAACATGTTCATGTACTGAACTACTACTGCCTTGTGATGCTTGTGATCACATTGAGAAAGACTTGTAAAGATGATGATCACATTGAGAAAGACTTGTGATCACATTGTGATAGTTTTGCAGGTACCCCGAGAGGCCCTTGAGTTTGCTGGAATGTCGATTAACTTCCGTTCCGGCAAATTCGGGTACTCCATATGTCCTATTTTCAGCAAAGGTCATGCTGAAATTTTCCGTGAATTTTAGCATGACTTTGCTAAAAAATAGGACATATGGGGTACTTGTGACTAATGCATGGGCCGGGGTATCTTAGTAGTTAATTAAGTAGGATCAAGTGCCCCTTTATTCTAGCTGCATTAAACCATAGGCGGCAATAATAGAGCCAAGTGATTAGGCCCAACTTAGAATTCTCCTTCCTAGCTTAACTTTTAGGATGCCTCGGTGTCGACAAACCATAAATGATGAAACCTTGGCTTTTAGGGTGCCTCGGTGTCGATAAAAACTAAAATGATGAAAGCTTAGGCTTTTAGGGTGCCTCGGCGTCGAAAAACCCTCAATTATAAAAGCTTAGCTTTTAGGATGCCTCGGTGTCGACAAACCCTAAATGATGAGACCATGATCTTGTTCCTTGACAATAACCAACTTTTTGACCAAACTTTGTTCCTATTTAGAGAGAAACATGGCCAACAACGATGAGGCCGGCGGTTCGGGCGGGAAGGCATTCTGGGAGCTGTCCCAGGAGATGGAGGAACAACCTCACTTGTATGAGGACGCCGCCTTCCCCACCGATCCTGAGACCACTGATGGTACCGCGGAGGATGACCCCACTGATGCCACCACTGATGGTGCCGCCGAGAATGCCACCACTGATGATGGCGGCGCACGCACAGATGGCAGCCAACCGAAGAGGCAACGGAAGGACCGGCGCCCGACCATGCTCCGCACCCTCAAGGAGGAAGTTACTGAAGTGGACTCCGACGGGAATCCAACGACGCCCGAACGAATAGTCAAGGGGTACTCGCTTCAGCTCAGGTGCATTCTCCGGAGCACCGTCTCGATCAACACCGAGAACCTGAGGCATCCTAACCACGGGAATTACCGCAACCTCCTCTTCACGAAGCTGCACGATCGATACAAGTTCCCCGCTCAATTTGATAACACAAGCCTCAAAGGGAATAAAGTGAACAATGCTGCCCTCACGAAGATGAGCAAGGCCCTGTCTACTTGGAAAACCAATGTGAAGAGAATGATCGAGAAAGGTGAGAGTTATGAGAAGATCAAGGAGAAACATCCTTCGATCACCGAAGATGACTACAACGACTTCAACATCAATTGCTCGAGCACCGCACACTCCGAATCAAGTCAGTGGGGGAAAGAAATGCGGGAGCTCAACTTAGGGGAACACACACTCGGTCCCGGCGGTTACAGAGTGGCGGAGCCTATATGGGATAAGGAGGAGGCGGACCGTGCCGAGCAAGGCCTACCGCCCCTCTTCGATAAATACGGTGACAAGCAGACCAGGAACTTTGTCAGGGCCCGGTACAAGAAGGACCCGAAAACAAAGGAGCTGACCACGGATCCGAAGACCAGGGCGCTTGAGGCTGTTCTGGTAAGGAATACACCCCCGCGTAATTAGCTCCATATGGTTGCATTCTAATTAATGAAGCCAAATTTCTAAATGATTCACATTCCTTCCGCAGGTGACTGAAAGCAGTAGCGCGGGGTCGACTAAGAGCGGCCCTTGGGACACGACTCTAAATAGGGCGTTGAATGTAATGAAGAACAAGGATAAGCTCGAGAAGCCGACATCAGCTGGTCGTGTGGCCGGCAAAGGTTTGTCGACAAAATGGTTGTCATACTATAACGTTGGTGGGCGAAAGGAGAAAAAGACCAGCTCGGAAAGCCAGGCGCGCGAGGTTCAAGAACTCAAGGCACAGGTGGCGCGGATTCCGGAGATTGTCCAAGAGAAAGTGCAACAACAGCTCGGAGCGACGATCACCGCCATTGTGCCTAGCTTGATCGAGGGGTTGCAGGCGTGGATTGCGGGCGGCCAACAGGGGCCGCCCCCGATTCCCAGCTTCACGGCCAGCAACTCGCAGAACGCGCTGGCCGGGCCATTGGTGTCTCCGGCGGAGGCGGCATTGGTGTCTCCGACGCCGGCACGGGAGCTTAATGCACCCGGGTGTACGCCGGCCGGCACCTTTGCAGCAAGCGGCCCCTCCGTCAACTGCACGCCCGCCATTGGCGGTGCCTGGACATTAGCCGAGCTCGACGCCATCATCACGGTAACTAATTAAGCCTCTCTCGGCCGAGGACTTCATCTCCTTGCCTTTGACTGGGCATCCCTGACGCCCTACATGTTTTCGCAGGGCGCCGCCGACGTTCCGTGCACTCTCCTGCACTTCGTGAACAACGAGTTGGTCGATGTCGCCAAGGGTAAAATCGTTCAACCGGGCAACCCCTTGTTCCACAGTACCCAGATGCCACCCAACTTGTTTAGGGTTCAACTGGTTTGGGTGCTGCCAGGCTGCGACGAGGTGTTACCTCCGATTCGACCCGTCGGGGCCGACGATGATGATGTCATGACCCTCAGCGCCTGCCTGAGCTGGCCCCTGCTTTGGCCGAAGATCCAGATTCGTTTGGGGGCGGGGGAAACCACCCCAAAGACAACACCGCCAGTCGTGCCGGTGCCAAGTCGTCCCCATGGCAAGTCCGCCGCAACGGTGCCGGACATCCCTATGCCACTGGATCCAAACATGCATATGGCACAGGATCAGAACGACGACGACGACGATACATTTGCCAACGTCGATCAGTACTTTGCCGATCATGGGTACGGTGACGACTTCATGGGGCCTCCTTCTCAAGAACCCAACCCAACAAAAGACGTGCACGATCAAGCCGGTACCGCGGAGAAGCCAAGTTGCAACAGGCGTCGTCTGCCGTTCAGCTCTCAGGAGACGCCTCCAGCTGCCGACTTCACCGAGCCTCAGATAGGCGAGGTGCGAAATATTATCAGCCCCAACACACTAAAGAAGGCGGTCTCTGAGCAGAACTCGGTCCCAATTCAGGAGATCAAGAAGAAGGCACGCAAAAGAAAAAACTAACAAGGGTGCGAGCCAGCCGGCACCGAGTACGATCCGTGCTCAGGACGGGCCACCTTCACCTGAGGATGTAATGAGGAGGGTGCATGTGGCGGGTAGGCCGATGCTACCGACAAATATGCTCGATGCTGCAACCGGTGCTATGCGGAGTCTGCATGACAGTGTTCTTTCTTTGGAGAAGCGGCGTCTCAGAGAGAAGGATGTGGCATACCCAGTTTTCGAGGCCAAGGTGCCGGAGGGCAAGGGCTTTGTGGATAACTCCATCGGGGGTACGATCGTCCTGCGGTTTGATGACATCCACGCTATGTTGAACCGTCTTCCGCTGCACTACACCTTCGTTCGGCTATTTTCGCTGAGTATGGAGATGCGGATCATTCGCGACAAGACCCCGGACATCGTGATAGTCGACCCCTTCTACATGCGTGCCAAGGTCTTGGGCAGCGCTGGGGACCGGCAAGTCGCGAGTTCTTACCTCGAAGGCGTCATTCTGGCAAACCGAGATAAGGATAACTTCCTCGTGCCTTACTTTCCCGAGTAAGTCCTCCGCCTCAACCGCCCCGTAACATATGAATTCTTAGATTTCGATCGTTCTTCTTTTAACATTCCGTGTTTTCTGCAGTGACACACAGTGCACGCTCATCCTACTAAGCCCCAAATATTCCATGGCCACATATTTCGACCCGGACCGTCAGTCGGCTGTAGACTACACAAATGTCAAGAAGGTTCTTGATGATGTTCTCCCCGGCTACGCCAAATCTGGAGGCACCTTCACCAGGACAGCTCGTAAGTACGGCAAGCACGTGTTCTCCCACAACACGACATTATGCTGCGTCAAGCAGCCGCCTGGCGGTCAGAAGGGTGCCTACTACGCCATCCATCACATGCAGGCGATCGTACGGGACCATCATCAACTTCTGCTACCGAGTAAGCTCAAAGATTGGGCCACGAGCGTGTCGGCAATCCAGGACGCGGACATCAGACAAGATTTCTTTCGCATCCAGTCGGAGTTTGCGGAAATCATCCATCAAGATGTCCTTCGTACCTCGGGGCAGTTCTACCTCAGAAATCAATCGTCGAACAGTGACATCGACACAATGCTACAAATGCAGGCTGACAACGCCCGTGATTTCATGACTCCCACGATAGACGGCGGCTTCATCCACGCTCCGGTGCATTGAGTCGAGTCGAAAGCAGTGATGCTGTGTCTAGTTCTGAAACATCGATTGGCTCATGTTGTAATTAAACTTTAATGAACTTGTAGTATGTCTCTTTGGTTTCGAGAGTCGTTCAACTTAGATGTAATCGATGCTATTAATGTCTTGCTTTTCTCTTTCGATCGTTCTGTTGCATACTTGTATATTGCTTATGAATTGTCTGTGAATTGGTACTAACGTTTCGTTTGGCTAGTAGCGATGCCGTCGTATGTTGTGTACAAGGGTAAGGTTCCCGGAGTCTACGACGACTGGGAGGAGTGTCGGAGACAGGTTCACCGATTCAGCGGTAACAGTTACAAAGGGTACACCACTAGGGCCGAGGCCGAATCTAGATACGCCCGCTATCTAGCGGGAGAGGGGAGGGAGCGTTGGAGGAACCGGATGAAGACGAGTTTCATCGTGATGATGCTCATCGTGATGACCGCAGCTCTCTTCTATGTGATGGTAGTTTAGATGATCGATATCGACTTGTAATGTGAAGACAAACTCGCTACTCGCGGTCTCGAGACTTGTAATGTATTGTTCTATCTTTGTTCGGTCTTTTCAATTCGGAGACTAATATGATGAATTGTATTCGGAGACTAATATGATGAATTGTATTCAGAGACTAATCTTCTATTGTATTCGATGAATTTGTTGTTGATGTGTGCTGTCTATATTCTGTGCAATTATACATTTTGTAATCTGTGCAAAAAAACAGAAAAATAATATTAAAAAAACCTAATATTCATACTAATGGCGCATCACAGCAAAGTGCGCCATTAGTATGCCAAAGGATACTAATGGCGCATTACCAGCCAGTGCGCCATTACTATGCGGACATTACTAATGGCGCATCCTGCTGGAGTGCGCCATTAGTATGCCAAAGCACCTGGCTACACATGGCCCCAGGGAGGCATACTAATGGCGCACTACTGTGCATACTAATGGCGCATCTGCCGTGCGCCATTAGTATACCAGATACTAATGGCGCACCAGAGGTGCGCCATTAGTAAAATATACTAATGGCGTGCTAGTAATGGCGCACCACTAATGCGCCATTAATGGCCAAATTAGGTACGCCATTAGTAGGCCTTTTCCTAGTAGTGACCGCCGCGCCGCTGCCCACCACCGCGCCGCTGCCGCTGGACCACCGCGCCACCACCGCTGGACCCGCCGCCGCCGGAGTTCGTCTTTCTCGAGGTAGCCGACGGTTTTTCCGTAAAAACCGTTCGGTTTTCTTTGAAAACCCTAGATTCGTTTTTTATAGATCGGTTCGGTTTTTCTTTTTGGTTTAGTTATTTAGCTGACGTTCGTCCGTACGTTCGTTTTAACGAATGTTGTTCGCCCGTTAGCCGCAGACAGTGAACGTTCGTTCGTTAGCCTATTTTTCAGTTTTCCTTTTCGGGGTATTTATCTGCGATTATTTCGATCGCGATTTCTGCCCTGATCTTGTTTTTCATTTTTCTTTTTGCTCGAGAGTCAGAATCAGGTGATTCGAAATCCCAGATCTTCGTCTCGACGCTCTCTTTCAGTTTAACCAACTTGAACAAAGTTTTGTTACTGTAAAATTTGACCCTAGATCAATCTAGTAGACGGATCTCGTTTCTTTCGCAGTTTGAGTTTCGTTGCCTCGTTCGATTTGATTCTTTTTGCAAACCGGAGTTCTTAAGTTGAACTTTCTGGTTAGATCTTCTTGTTTGGAGTTTTGTTTGTGCATCATTGCTTGATTGCGTATGTATGCTATTGTTTGCTTGCGATAGAATACCCGGACTGTGAAGCGTGCTACTACGAGTCTCTAGGTTTTGCGAATCATCAGCAAGGCAAGTAACACTTTGATCATACGCTTTTATTACCCAGTTTTTATGCATTAGATCAAACCCTCACACATTGCATGAGTAGGATCTCTTAACTTGTGGATCTAGGAAGTAGATTGAGGTAGAACCTATTACCTGCATTATTTTCAAACCCTTGGGAGTTACTTCTACGTTATGCTTAGGTTGCCATGCTATGCTCGTAGATGTGGTTTGGGTTTGAGTGAAATCCATGACAGATGTGAGTTGTTAATTAATGGTTCAACTTAAGGTGGCTACTTGAATACACATCTGGGTGGATTGGTTGCAGGGCACTTGGAGAATCCAGTGTTGTCCTAGGAAATCCCGGGGTTCCGTGTGATTGTCCTATGGTATGCCACCCAGGCTCAAAGGGATCATAAAACTATTCATGCTAGAAACTTCCGTGTGCAACCACAATGCCATTATGGGCTCTGGCATAGTATGAGTAAGTTGTGTGAGCTCTTTTAGTGGTGGACTAGCAGATGTAGGGGAAAGTATGTGTATCGGTCCACCCGGGGTAAAGAGTAAATGCCTCTGAAAGACTGTGTCTCGGTCATCCGTTTCTCAAACACCATGCAGCGCGAGAAATCCAACGGAGGAGATCGAGTCTTGTGGGAAAAGTGCGCAAACCTCTGCAGAGTGTACAAAATGATCATGATTAGTCGTGTCCCCGGTTTATGGACAATCTTGAGTATCTGGTACTTGAATTATTGGTTGATCTCATCACTCTAAAGTTAATTTGTTGGGTTAATGATTACTTTAATTGGGATTGAGTTGGAGGTACCTTCTCAATGATGTTTCAACTACCATGATAGATAAAATAAAATCTATTCCTTTGTTGTAGGGAAATATTGGCTTTACGCAAAAACTTTAACCTTAGTGCCTCCACCAGCCAAATATGCATGTAGTGTTAGCCTTTATTCTGTTACTTGCATCTTCTGTGTTATCTTGCCAGCATATTCCATGTGTTGACCCGTTTCGGGCTGCAACATGTTACGTTGCAGACCTTTTAGACGAGGAGTAAAACGTTCTAGGTTGTTTGTCATGCACTCACCTATGCCGTTGGAGTTGATGGACTCACTTATCTTCCAAGCCTTCCGCTGTTATTTTGTTAGATGGCCTTAAGCCATAGACTTTTGTAATAAGTTCTCCTTGGAGATATTCGATGTAATAAGTGTGTGATTGCCACTCTGTTATAAATCCTTCAAGTACTGTGTGTGTCAGCATTACCGATGCAGGGATGACACTGAAACACAGAGACTTTGGTCTATTCGGATCGTGGTCGCTACAAGATGTTATCAGAGCACACGCTGACTATAGTACATGACCACTAAGATAAACCCTAGGTCACTCTTCTCTACTCATTTCCGACTCCTCTCCGTTTTCTACTTCTTTAGGATGGTGGACCCAAGGAACAAGTTCACTCAACCAGATGAAGACACACCTTTTGGACGACATTTGAAGGAAGTCACTAGGTACCTGAACATAGGAATACTAAGCTTTACCGGGACCTACACCGCCACTTTACCAGAAGAGGAGCGATGGAGCATTCAAGTTCAAATTCCCGGGAGAACCTTCGCACCATCAACTGAGCCAATAGAGTTTTCCTTTGATGCACCAACCTGGAGCCTAGGCAAGAGTATGGCAGCCCACATCACTATGGGAAGGATTGGAGAAGTCTACAAGCAGGAGCTGAAGGACACCATCTACCAGATTCGTGGACGCCGAGATGAGCGTTGGGACATGATCAGTACCTGGAAGGACATGTCCATTGCATCGTTCATCCAGGAGTTAAACCAGCACATTCGTCGACAGAAGCACCAAACGTGCGCATGGATGGTAGATTTGAAGAAGGCACTAACCAGGAACTTGGAGCTAGAAGAAGAACTCAAGTCTACTCGTGACGGATACGAGGAGGAGATGTTGTTACTTGTGGAGAAGAATGATGATTTGACAAGGAAGCTAGGAGTATTCATGGGAGATCCAGCACCAGGAGGAGGGGAAGAAGAACCCAAGGAGATTCGTTTTGAAGATTACATCATCATCGACGACACGGACTCAGACCCCGATGATAGTGATGACGAAGACTATGAAGATGAAGCTGGACCAGACATCATGGAATCTTCCGCCGATCAAAATTTCTAGATGACCACCCTATGACTAGTAGTTTTCCCCACAAATTAGTATCTAGAGCCCTTTTGCAACGTTAGTTAGATCTTTGTAAGACCTTGCTTGAAATTGATTGGTGTGATATGATTGTGTTTGTCTCATGTGCATATGGGTAGTGATTTTCCCTTAGACCTCATTTTATATTCTACTCTCTTCCCTCTACACCCATCAGATGCCTCCGAGACGTGAGCCCGGATTTGAGTTTCCCCCTGATCTCACTCAGTTGATCCAGCATCAGAACACTTTGATGCAACTTCTTGTCCAGAACACTCAGAACAACCAGAATAACAACAACAACCCACCACCACCACCCGTGGACAACCTGACACGTTTCCTAAGGTTGCAACCACCTGTGTTTGCAAGCAGCATTGAACCAATAGTTGCTGATGACTGGCTGCGCAAGATTGGAAGGGATTTGACCACCGCCAATTGCACGGATGCTGAGAAGGTGCGATTTTCCGCACATCAGTTGTCTGGACCAGACGCAGCATGGTCGGAGAATTACACAACCACTTTCCCTATAGCCAATGTCACTTGGGAGCAGTTCCAGCAAGCTTTTTTGCACTGCCCATGTCTCTACTGAAGCTATGAGCATGAAGAAGCGGGAGTTTCGCAATTTGCGCCAGGGAAATCGTACTGTGGCTCAGTATGTAGAGGAGTTTAGTACCCTATCTCGTTATGCCCCATATGATGTGGCCACAGATGTCGCGAAGCAGGAGAGGTTTATGGAAGGGCTAAATGATAAGATGAGCGTACAGTTGATGGTGGCAACTTTCAACAACTACCAGGAGTTGGTAGATAAGGCTCTTATGATTGAAGGGAAGCAGCAGCAGATTGAGAGCCGCAAGAGGAAGTACGGACAAGGAAGGAATAATTCTGGAGCCTAGCAGAAGCCCCGATTCAATCCGAATTCGGGAGGATACACCCATAACCATGGAAGCCACACCCACACTGGAGGAAGTTCTCACAACCACAATGGCTCCAAGAATGGGAATGGAAATGGAGCAAACAATAATCAAAACCGCTCTACTCCATCCACACCCGCCAAGAGGGATTTGAGCCACGTCACCTGTTTCAAGTGTGGGAAGAATGGACACTATGCCACGGAGTGCCCTGAAGCTAAGAATGGGAACGACAATGGAAGTGCCGGGAAGAAGCCCAATCCATTCAATAAAGGACAAGTGAACCACGTGACCGTGGAGGAGGTTGAAGAGCAACCAGATGCTGTTGTCGGTAAGTTTTTGGTTAAGTCATTTACCGCAATAGTTCTTTTCGATGCTGGAGCATCGCATTCATATATTTCAAGGGGATTCGTAAGTCGACATAAGTTGGCCACCCAAGTCCTTAAGACCCCCATGTTAGTAAGCTCTCCAGAAGCGGAGTATATGGCACATCAAGGATGTTTTCAGACGCCATTCATCATTGGACGCCATGTTTTCCCCTCAGACCTAATAGTTTTGGAGTCACAAGGATTGGATGTGATATTAGGTATGGATTGGCTATTGATGTATGGAGGGAACATCCATTGTGCCAGTAAGTGTATTTTGCTTACCACCCCGGAGGGAAAAAGGATAAAATATGTATCTAGGCACTCGCCTATAAGGACACAAGTGCATTCTCTCACGGGTGTTGTTCAGGAGGAAGTGCCCGTAGTAAAGGATTACCCAGATGTTTTTCCAGAGGAGCTACCTGGCATGCCACCGGATAGGGATATTGAGTTTTTGATAGAGTTGTTGCCTGGCACCTGACCTATATCGAAGAGACCATATCGGATGCCAGCGAATGATCTGGAGGAGATCAAAAAGCAGATTAAGGAGTTACTGGAGAAATGATTTATTCGCCGGAGTTCATCACCGTGGGGAGCCCCAATGCTTTTGGTCGAGAAGAAGGATGGATCTTTAAGAATGGTCGTTGATTATCGAGCCCTGAATGAAGTGACGATTAAGAACAAGTACCCGCTGCCGATGATCAATGATCTGTTTGACCAACTCCAGGGAGCGAAGGTATTCTCCAAGATCGTTCTACGGTCTGGATACCACCAGTTGAAGATCCAAGAGAAAGATATACCTAAGACAGCCTTCACCGTAAGGTATTGGCTATATGAGTATATGGTTATGTCATTTGGATTGACTAACGCCCCTGCCTATTTCATGAGTATGATGAATAAGGTGTTCATGGAGTTCTTGGATAAGTTTGTCGTGGTATTCATTGATGATATTTTGGTGTACTCAAAGAACGAAGAGGAACACGCGGAGCATTTGCGTTTGGTACTAGAGAAGCTCAGAGAGCATCAGTTGTATGCCAAGTTTAGTAAAAGCGAGTTTTTGTTGAAAGAAGTTGGATTTTTAGGGCATGTTATATCATGAGAAGGTATAGCACTGGACCCCGTCAAAGTGCAAGCCGTCACTGAATGGTTGGCACCCACTTCAGTTGGAGAGATCCACAGTTTTCTTGGACTCGCGGGATATTACCGGAGATTCATAGAAAATTTCTACAAGATTGCAAAGCCAATGACGACATTGTTGAAGAAGGAGACAAAGTTCCATTGGACTGAAGAGTGCGAAGAAAGTTTCCAGGAATTGAAGAAACGGTTAACGACATCCCCAGTGCTGATCTTGCCAGATATACGCAAGGATTTCCAAGTGTACTGCGATGCTTCACGCTTAGGACTTGGAGGAGTACTCATGCAGGATGGAAGAGTTGTTTCCTATGCATCTTGTCAACTGCGACCTCACGAGTTGAATTATGCGACGGACGATCTAGAGTTAGCAGCTGTAGTGCACGCACTCAAAACTTGGAGACATTTCTTTATTGGAAATCGTTGTGATGTGTACACGGATCACAAGAGTTTGAAGTACATTTTCACTCAGAAGGTGCTGAACCTCAGACAAAGGAGATGGTTGGAGCTTATAAAGGATTACGATATGAAGCTGCACTATCACCCAGGAAAGGCCAATGTCGTTGCAGATGCTTTGAGCCGGAAGAGTTATGTGAATACGCTAGTAAAAGGGGGATTGCCATAGGAGTTACCAGAAGATCTCTGGGAGCTTCGTTTGGAGATAGTTCCTAGAGGTATTGTCGCCACATTGGAGGTTCAGTCAACATTGCTGGGAAAGATACGTGAAGCCTAGAAGGATGACAAAGAGATTACCGAGATAAAGAAGAGGATGAGTGATGGAAAAGCCAAGGGATTTCGTGAGGACGAGCACGACACCTTGTGGTTTGAGGATCGAATCTATGTGCCCAACGACCCGGAGATCAGGAAGTTAATACTGTAGGAAGCACATGATTCGCCATACTCGATACACCCCGGAAACACCAAGATGTATTTGGATTTGAAGGAGCGTTTCTGGTGGACGGGAATGAAGAAGGATATTGCCGAGTATGCAGCCGTATGTGATGTATGCCAGAGAGTAAATGCAAAGCATCAGAAGCCAGCAGGATTGCTACAGCCTATGCCAATACCCGAATGGAAGTGGGAGAAGCTTGGCATGAACTTTATCACCGGATTACCCAGGACCAAATCAGGATATGACTCAATCTGGGTAGTAGTGGATCGCTTGACCAAAGTAGCCCACTTTATCCCCGTGAAAACCACGTATACCAGTGCGAAGTTGGCCAAGATATACATGACCAGGATCGTATGTCTGCACGGAGTTCCGAGGACCATTGTATCAGATAGAGGAACACAATTTACCTCAAAGATTTGGCATCAGCTACACCAGACTTTGGGAACAAGGCTAGAATTTAGTACAATGTTTCACCCGCAGACAGATGGACAGACCGAGAGAGTCAATCAGATTCTGGAGGACATGTTGAGAGCTTGTGCGCTAGATTATGGATCTAGTTGGGATGACAATTTGCCCTACGCTGAATTCTCATACAACAACAGTTACCAGTTCAGTTTGAAGATGGCACCGTTTGAAGCGTTGTACCGAAGGAGATGCGGAACACCGTTGATGTGGGATGAAGTTGGAGACCGTCAGTTGTTTGGACCAGATCTGATCAAAGAATCGGAAGAGAAGGTTAAGTTGATTCGGGATAGACTGAAGGTAACTCAGTCCATGCAGAAGAGTTATGCAGACTCAAAGCGCAAGGAAGTAGCCTATGAAACCGGAGACAGAGCATACCTGAGAGTATCACCTCTGCGAGGAGTTAAACGTTTCAGAGTTAAGGGAAAGCGAGCCCCAAGATTTGTGGGACCTTATCGTGTTTTGGAATGCATGGGAGAGGTTTCCTATAAGTTGGAGTTACCCGAAGGATTGTCAAAAGTGCACGATGTGTTTCACGTTTCGCAGCTTAAGAAGTGCCATGCGGATATGGCTGATATCCCGCTAAGATACACAGTACCCCTGGAAGCAATTCAGTTGGATAATGATCTGACTTATGAGGAGAAACTCGTTATGATTCTCGAATTTTCGAGTAGAGTCACCCGCAGTAAGGTTATCAAGTTTTGCAAAGTTCAGTGGAGTCACCACACCGAGGAAGAAGCCACCTGGGAACGAGAAGATGATCTACGCAAGGACCACCCACACCTGTTCTCTAGCCAAGCCGAATCTCGAGGGCGAGATTCATTCTAAGGGGGGTAGGTTGGTAACATCCGAAATTTTCAATTTGTAATGTTATACATAGATCACACTGCATTCATATTTCTTTGCATTTTGTGTGAGGCGATCCTTAAAAATTATAAGCAACTCAAGGACCTACGGAGAGAGTTGGGAATTCTACCGTTTTCATATTTGAGTTTTCTTGAATACCTGTACTAGGATAGCATTGGTTTTAATTATTTTTCTCTCCTAAAAATATTTCTAAATAAAATATATGAGCGGAGATAATATGACTTCTCCAAAATAACAGAAATATTGGAGGAAAAATATTAAAATCACTTTTGGTATTTTTTTGGATTTATTTGCGATTTTATTTGCATAGGAAAAGTACGCGTTTTTCAAAATTGCATTTAGGTTCGGGAAAAATGTTCACTTTGTCCTAAATATTATTAGAGGACGGTGAATATTATTTCGGAATTTTTGGAGTGCGTTTAGTATTTCTTTTGTTAGTTTTCGTACGTCAAGACTCGTTTAAAAAAAGTGCGAACCGACCTTGGGCCGTAACCGGCTAGGACTCCCCTAGCCGGGGGCCTTTATAAGCCGAGGCCCAGCCGGCCACCGAGCCCCTCCGGCCCGCCTCGCCTACCGTGCTAACCCTAGCCGTCGCCGCCCTAGCGCCGCCAGCCACCGCCGTCGTCGCGCTAGCCGCCACCTTGCCGCACCGCCGCCGCGCCGCTGCCCACCACCGCGCCACCGCCGCCGGACCACCGCGCCACCACCGCCGGACCCGCCACCTACCGCTGCCGGACCCGCCGCCGCCGGAGTTTGTCTTTCTCGAGGTTGCCGCCGGTTTTTCCATAAAAACCGTTCGGTTTTCTTTGAAAACCCTAGATTCGTTTTGTATAGATTGGTTCGGTTTTTCTTTTCGGTTTAGTTATTTAGCGGACGTTCGTCCGTACGTTCGTTTTAACGAACGTTGTTCGCCTGTTAGCCGCAGACAGCGAACGTTCGTTCGTTAGCCAATTTGTCTGTTTTCTTTTTCGGGGTATTTATCCGTGATTATTTCGATCGCGATTTCTGCCCTGATCTTGTTTTTCATTTTTCTTTTTGCTCGAGAGTCGGAATCAGGTGATTCGAAATCCCAGATCTTCGTCTCGACGCCTCGTTTAACCAACTTGAACAAAGTTTTGTTACTGTAAAATTTGACCCTAGATCAATCTAGTAGACGGATCTCGTCTCTTTCGCAGTTTGAGTTTCGTTGCTTCGTTCGATTTGATTCTTTTTGCAAACCGGAGTTCTTAAGTTGAACTTTCTGGTTAGATCTTCTTGTTTGGAGTTTTGTTTGTGCATCATTGCTTGATTGCTTATGTATGCTATTGTTTGCTTGCGATAGAATACCCGGACTGTGAAGCGTGCTACTACGAGTCTCTAGGTTTTGCGAATCATCAGCAAGGCAAGTAACACTTTGATCATACCCTTTTATTACCCAATTTTTATGCATTGGATCAAACCCTCACACATTGCATGAGTAGGATCTCTTAACTTGTGGGTCTGGGAAGTAGATTGAGGTAGAACCTATTACCTGCATTATTTTCAAACCCTTGGGAGTTACTTCTACGTTATGCTTAGGTTGCCATGCTATGCTCGTAGATGTGGTTTGGGTTTGAGTGAAATCCATAACAGATGCGAGTTGTTAATTAATTGTTCAACTTAAGGTGGCTACTTGAATACACATCTAGGTGGATTGGTTGCAGGGCACCTGGAGATTCCAGTGTTGTCCTAGGAAATCCCGGGGTTCCGTGTGATTGTCCTATGGAATGCCACCCAGGCTCAAAGGGATCATAAAACTATTCATGCTAGAAACTTCCGTGTCCAGCCACAATTCCATTATGGGCTCTGGCGTAGTATGAGTAAGTTGTGTGAGCTCTTTTAGTGGTGGACTAGCAGATGTAGGGGAAAGTAGGTGTACCGGTCCACCCGGGGTAAAGAGTAAATGCCTGTGAAAGACTGTGTCTCGGTCATCCGTTTCTCAAACAACATGCAGTGCGAGAAATCCAACGGAGGAGATTGTCGGTGTACTAAGGTAGGGGTACCTCAGTACCCCAACTTGTGCACGGGCAGTAGCAGCTTCCCGCGGTAGGGCTCACCACGTGCTTGCCGGAGACCTTTCTGCTCCATATAAAGCCATTCAAAAACAAAGTATACAAGACAGAAGATCGAGGCCCCGGCAAGTGGAGCTTGCCGGGAAGGCCGTCCCAGGCTCAAGACTACCTCACTAGCACAAGAACCTGGCAAGAGGAGCTTGCCAGGAAGACTAGAAGATCACATTTCAGAAGACATGCCTCGGCGCAGCATGCGCCCCGGCAGGGCCCGGGGAGCGACAAGCTTCAGAGCCCGACAAGCTTCCGGGCCCGGCAAGGTCAAGGCCCCGGCAAAGTGCTTGCCGTGGAGAGTTACGCTGTGTGCCCGCGCTCCAGCTCATCGAACCACGCGTCGCCCTAGGGCCACTCCAGGGACGCGTGGCGGATGGCTGTGCAGCCTGGGGGACACGGTGGCACTCCACGGTGATAAAGCCATCGCCGTGGCAAACGGAGACGCAAGGGCGGGCGCTTTTGGGGTCGACGGCGACGGGCATTAAATGCTCTTGTCCCCCACTGTCAAAGTAGGTGGTGACCACTGTTCATCCACTGTTGCTCCACTATTCCCGCACTATTACAACTACCACCACTATTACATTTTTACCCTTTCTCCTACGTTGACACCTGTCGGTGACCCCTTGAGCTATAAAAGGAGGCCCATGCACAACGTAGAGGGGGTTCGGAACCTAGATCGCTCATTCGCTCGGTGTAGCTAGTTCTTCAAGCTCCCGAGCTCCCACACTCAATACAAGCTAAGCAGGAGTAGGGTTTTACGCGTCCACCGCGGCCCGAACCTGGGTAAACTGCCCGCGTGTGCTCTACGATCTGCTCTTTGTGCTCCCTCCGCTCCCTTACCGCACGAACAAAGGGGCTCCGGTCCCATAGGTGCTCGTGGTGGACAGTTTCCCCCGACATCTTTGGCGCGCCAGGTAGGGGGCGTCGAGGTTGTGCGAACCTGATCCGGCGTTCACGCGGGCGCATTCTTCATCAACCTCTCCAGCTACATCAATTTCATCAGCAACATCAACATGGCCCCGAAGAAGAAGGCTTCGGAGGTCGGAGGCCCGTCCGCGTCTGTTCCACTGCCACCTGAGCCAACGGTGGGTGGAGGAGACGCCGTCGGAAGGGTGGTCGCCGGCGAGGAGACTCACGGCGCCACCAAATCCAAGGACAAGACGGATGACCGAGCCTCGGTCTCCGTGGATGCGCCACGTCCATCTCAGTAAACAACGACCCAGCAGCGCCATGGCACAGGAGGTGGCATCCGCTTGCTGGGCCAAGGGCAAACCGGAGGCTCGCGGGATGCTCCGGGCCATCGTCCTGGCACGAGCAAGGCGCGGTCGCCGGGGCGGGACCCTGCTCCTTCTAACCCTGTTAGGAGTCCGAGCATATCCCGCTCCTCGCACCGCTCGCCACCGCTCCCCTCCTCTCCAGCAGAAGCGCTCGCAAGAGCGCAACTGCTTCTCGATTTCCCTCCAGCGGCAGACAAAGCCAAAGACTGGAGGGCAACCATCCAGAGCCTGATCGCCTTCGCCAACAACGACACGCCGCAGCAGCCGGCAACCTCGCGGCCACGGCAAGTCGAGAAGACGAAGGCCGACGGCGACAAGACCGCCGGGGGTGCAACTACGGTGCACTCCCCGCCGCGGAAGCAGAAGACGCCGCCCCGCCGGATAAACGTCGACGACGACTCCACGGCGTCGTCGGATCCGCGGGCTCGTCGGGACCAGCGCCAGGTCCTTGACGACCGGCGACAAGAAGACGCTCGAACGACGATCGAGCACCGCCGAGAAGCTCGGCGACAATCAGATCAACGAGCTGGGAACGCTGTCGATACGCACGCGCCCGGTGAACCAGGCGACTTGCCGACGCGGCAGGTTGCCCTGCGTTTACCCGTGAGCTGCGGCGCGTCCAGTGGCCCAGCATGAAGAACTTCAAGCCCGACGTACCGGAGAAGTACGACGGCAAGACGCACCCCTCGGAGTTTCTCAGCATCTACACCATCGCGGTGCAGGCTGCCGGGGGGCGCGACGAGAAGATACTGGCGAACTACTTCCCGCTGGTGCTTAAGCCGAACGTTCGTTCTTGGCTTATGCACTTGCCGGAAGGCTCCATTTCTTCTTGGGCAGATCTTTGCCACCAGTTTGTTGGCGCCTTCACGGGCGGCCACAAACCCCACGGCCAGGAGAGCGATCTCCACATCTTGGCCCAGAAGGAAGGAGAACCCCTGCGCATGTACATCCAGCGCTTCAGCCGCGTGCAGCACAACATCCCCGACGTCCACCCTGCTGCGGTTATCAGTGCATTTCACCAGAACGTACGTAACCGCCGCATGCGTGAGGAGATGGCCATGACCAAGATACGGGATGTCAGCGAGCTCTATGCTCTAGCTGATAAGTGCGCACGCGCCGAGGAGGGAAGGAGACTCCCCGGGGAGGATGCTGGCGCAGGAGGAAGCGACAGCGACGACGCCGCCCCGGCAAAAAAGAGCCGGCGGCGGAACAACAGAAGAAAGAACAAGAAGGAAGTGCTTGCCGTCGAGAAGTCCGGCAAGGAGGCTCCCGCCAAGCAAGCACAGGCTGGTGGCTCCGGCAAGGAACCTGCCCCTGTGGCGGCAGCCGACAAGCAGGACGGCTACGACAAGCAATACTGCAAGATCCACCGCACCAAGGGCCACGACCTCTCCAACTGCAAACGCGTCGAGTACCTCGTCGAGCAGCAGAAGGCTGAGTACGAGCGGCGCGACAAGGAGAAGGCCCAAGGTGGCGGAGGAGAGCCCAGCAAGAAGCGGCCATTTAATGGCCGGGGAGGACGCCGCGGCAAGGCCAAGCAGCGGCAAGGTGACCGGCCTCCCCGGGGCCGCGACAAGGATGAAGAAGACGACGACGATGACATGGAGGATGAAGATAACAGCGAGCAGGAGTTCCAGAAAGCCACGGAAGTCCTGTGCGTCGACGGTGGCGCCTCTCTGCATACTTCCCACCGCCAACTCAAGCAGTGGGTGCGGGAAGTAAATGCAGCAGAGCCGCCCGTGGAGTCGCGCAGGCTCCTCAAGTGGTCCAGCACGCCCATCATTTTTGATCTTGAGGATCACCCTGACCGCACCACAGCGGTCGGGTGCTTGCCGATGTTGGTCTCACCCACCATCCGCAACCTCAAGGTCACCAAAATGTTGGTAGACGGCGGGGCCGGGCTGAACTTGATCTCCTCTGCTGTGATCAAGAAACTCCAAATCACAGATGGCGAGCTCGAAGAGACCGGTTCGTTCCAAGGAATAAACCCGGGGAGGAGCAAGCCCAAGGGGAAGATAACTTTGCCGGTGACCTTTGGCGGGGAGCTCAACTTCAGAACTGAGCGCATCACATTCGACGTTGCCGATATACCATTGCCATATAATGGGATACTCGGCCGTCCCGCCCTCGCCAAGTTCATGGCAGCTTCCCATTATGCCTACAATGTACTCAAGATGCCGGGGCCGATAAGCGTCATCTCTGTCCACGGTGACAAGAAAGATGCGCTTATCTGCGCCGACAAGATCTACCGGGACGCAGCAGCCGCGGCGGAGAGCAGTACACTTGCCGCTGAAGCTCCCGGGGGGAAGAAGACGAAGACCATGTCCGGCAAGTGCTCTGGGGCCCACTCCGGCAACCGCACCTCTTCGGAGTGCTGCGCTGCCGTCGAGGACGTTCCATCGAGCTCCACCGGCAAGTTCAAGAAAGGGATGGCCGCTCCTCCGGCAACCAAGAAGGTGTCCGCCAACGAGGACGGCACTGGTGGTACCTTCACCATCAGTGCCACGCTTGACAGCAAATAGGAAAGCGCGCTCGTTGCCTTCCTGCGGGCAAATGTCGATGTGTTTGCCTGGCAACCATCTGACATCCCCGGTGTTCCCAGGAAGGTAATTGAGCACAAGCTTGCTGTTTGTCCTCATGCGCGGCCCGTCAAGCAGAAGGTCAGAAAGCAGGCCGTGGAGCGCCAAGAATTCATTGCCAAAGAGATCAAGAAGCTAGAAGCAGCAGGCCTGGTTAGAGGCGTGATCCATCCCACGTGGTTAGCAAATCCAGTTGTCGTGCGTAAGGCCAACGGGAAGTGGAGACTGTGTATAGACTTCACCGATGTGAATAAAGCATGTCCCAAGGATCCATTCCCCTTGCCGCACATTGACCAGATTGTTGACTCCACCGCTGGATGTGAGCTGCTCTCTTTCCTTGATGCATATTCAGGCTACCACCAGATCTTTATGGCCAAAGAAGATGAAGAGAAGACTGCATTTATCACTCCATGTGGCACATATTGCTTCATACGCATGCCATTTGGACTGAAGAATGCAGGATCAACATTTGCAAGGGTAGTGTATACTGCTTTTGAGCCACAAATCCACAGAAATGTAGAGGCTTACATGGATGATATCGTGGTGAAGAGCAATAGCAGGGATACACTGGTCCAAGATTTGGAAGAGACATTTGAGAATCTGCGCAAGATCCAGCTTAAGTTGAACCCCGATAAGTGCGTCTTTGGAGTCCCCTCCGGCAAGCTTCTCGGGTTCTTTGTGTCACAGAGGGGGATTGAAGCCAACCCCGACAAGATAAAAGCCATCGAGCAGATCGAAGCCCCGAAGCGCGTCAAGGACGTAAGGAGACTTGCAGGTTGTGTGGCTGCCCTCAGTAGGTTCATTTCAAAGTCTGCAGAACGCGCCCTTCCTTTCTTCAAAATCTTGAAGAAGGCAGGTCCAATGAAATGGACTCCGGAAGCGGAGGCAGCGCTGCAGGATTTGAAACGGTACCTATCCTCCACTCCAATACTTGTCGCACCTAGGCCACAGGAGAAGTTGCTGCTATACCTAGCGGCAACCAACCAGGTGGTTAGTGCTGCGTTAGTAGCGGAGAGGGAGGCCGACGAGGAGTCAGCACCACCGGCAAGCGAATCCAGCGACAAGCAGGGGGCTCCTCCGACAAGCTCTGGCCCCGACAAGGACAACTCTGCGCAGGAGCAAGGAGAAGTGCGGAAAAAGATGGTGCAGCGCCCAGTGTATTTTGTAAGTTCCCTCTTGCAGGGGGCTAGATCAAGATACTCTGGGGTGCAAAAGTTGCTTTTCGGCCTCCTCATGGCCTCGAGAAAGCTGCGCCATTACTTCCAGGCACATGAGATAACAGTGGTCACTCGTTTTCCGCTAAAGAGGATATTGCACAATCCAGAAGCAACAGGCAGGATCGTTGAGTGGGCACTGGAACTGTCGAGCTTTGGACTCAAGTTTGAAAGTACTTCAACCATACAAAGCCGAGCTTTGGCAGAATTCATAGCTGAATGGACCCCGACGCCCGATGAGGAAGTTCCAGAGACAAGTGTACCCGTACAAGAAGCGACGAGTGAATGGGTGATGTACTTTGATGGTGCCTTCTCGCTGCAAGGCGCCGGTGCCGGCGTGGTACTCATCGCACCCACCGGAGAGCACCTCAAGTATGTTATCCAGATGCACTTTCCCAGGGAGCAAGCGACAAACAACACTGCTGAGTATGAAGGCTTGCTTGCCGGCCTCAGAATTGCGGCCGAACTTGGGATCAGGAAGCTGATTGTCCGGGGAGATTCTCAGTTGGTGGTCCGACAAGTTAACAAGAGTTACCAGAGCCCTTTGATGGAAGCTTATGTAGATGAAGTGAGGAAACTTGAAGAACACTTTGAAGGTCTGCAAATGGAGCACGTTCCAAGAGCTCAGAATGACATTGCAGATGGCCTCTCAAAGTGTGCTGCGATGAAGTTACCTGTGGAACCAGGGACCTTCTTGCTCAAGCTGACTCAACCATCCGTTACACCATCAATTGGGCAGTCCAAGAAGAGAAAGTTGGTCTCCGGTGACTACTTGCTGGCGGATCTTCCTGAAACCGCCGCCAAGGTCCCCAAGATCAACGATCAGAACGCTGAGGAACAATTTGCTCCTGCAGATCCAAGGATTTGTGCAGTTGACGCAAGCGTTCCCGACAAGCCTCGCCCCGGCGAACTTGCCGGGGGACCATCCGCTCCGGCGGAACCAGAGGTTCTTGCCGTGGAAGCTGAGGTTCCCGCAGCGGCCCTCGTGCCTTTAGTCCTTGCCGTTGAGCCTCGGGCTCCGGCATGGGCGCAGCAGATCGTCCGTTTTCTGCAAACTGGAGAACTTCCCGACGACCCACAAGAGATAGAGAAGATAACCAGGCAGTCAAGTATGTACCAGTTCGTGGATAACGAGCTGTACAGAAGAAGACTCAATGGTGTCAGGTTGAAGTGCATTTCCAGAGAAGATGGACAGAAGCTGTTGGCAGAAATACACGGAGGCATATGCGGCCACCACATTGGCGCAAGGGCACTTGCCGGGAAAGCTTTCCGGCAAGGGTTCTTCTGGCAAGAAGCCCTCCAAGATGCAACTGCACTAGTAACCAAGTGTGAAGCGTGCCAGTTCCATGCAAAGCAAATTCATCAGCCAGCTCAAGCTCTCCAGACGATCCCTTTGTCCTGGCCCTTCTCGGTCTGGGGGCTCGATATCCTCGGCCCCTTCCCTCGCGCTGTCGGGGGCTTTGAGTACTTGTACGTCGCAATCGACAAGTTCACAAAGTGGCCAGAAGTGGAACCAGTGAGAAAGGTGACAGCACAGTCAGCAGTCAGGTTCTTCAGGTCGATTGTTTGCCGTTTCGGGATCCCTAACAGGATCATCACCGACAACGGTACACAATTCACTAGTCGCACCTTCATGCAGTACGTCCAAGACCTTGGCGCCAAGGTCTGTTTCGCTTCTGTTGCTCACCCGAGGAGCAATGGTCAAGCGGAGAGGGCCA
This sequence comes from Secale cereale, assembly GCA_902687465.1. Taxonomy (NCBI): domain Eukaryota; kingdom Viridiplantae; phylum Streptophyta; class Magnoliopsida; order Poales; family Poaceae; genus Secale; species Secale cereale. The sequence goes on along the minus strand of LR738715.1, from coordinate 547,611,378 downwards.
ATGCTGAAGTGCTGCGCGGCCTCAAGACAAGGACCTTTGACAGGCTGCGCAAGTGCGGAAAAAACTGGATAGAGGAGCTACCGGCGGCTCTTTGGTCAATCAGAACGACACCAAGTCGAGCCACCGGACAGACACCCTTTGCTCTAGTCTATGGAGCAGAGGCAGTTCTCCCCACGGAACTCGTATACGGATCTCCTCGGGTGCTCGCTTATGATGAGCTCGAGCAAGAGCAACTGCGACAAGATGATGCATTGCTCCTCGAGGAGGAACGTCCCCAGGCTGCTGTACGAGCTGCTCGATACCAGCAAGCCTTGCGCCGCTATCATAGCCGCAAGGTTAAGGCCAGGAGTCTCGAGGAAGGCGACCTTGTTCTTCGGCGTGTTCAGTCCGCCAAGAATTCCAACAAGTTGACGCCGAAGTGGGAAGGCCCTTATCGGGTGAGACAAGTCACAAGGCCCGGAGCTGTCCGCCTTGAGACCGAAGAAGGCTTACCGGTGAGCAACTCCTGGAACATAGAGCATCTTCGCAAGTTTCACCCATAAGGAGCGGTTGCCGTGACCCGCTCCGGCAACCACCTTTTGTACAAGCCTTGCCGCTGTTGCATGTAACCCTTTGTACAGAGCTGGGCGCAGACCCCGTGCATCAGTAAAGCTTTTGTGTTTTGCGCTATTTGCCTTCTCCATGCTCTTCTTTGTTATTTGCATGCATTATTTGGCATCTTGTGCAACACACGTATCCGGTAAGCATTATCACACCGAAAGGCCATATACTTGTTTCCCTCTTCTTTTTCTTTCCCTCTTAAGCAGAAGGAACGTTCCTCGCGCACAAGTTTGCCGGGGGGGAAGGAGATGGAAGAGGAACCGAGTGCTGTTCAAGAAAGGGAAACCTTGCCGGAGAAACAAGCAATATATGAAAGCTAAGTTGCCAGAATTTGAGCAGTTCAAATTTTTAAAATTTTAGTTATCTTCCTTGAACAACCACACTTTGTATGGAAAACCTGTGCGCGGAGGAACCTACCCGTGGCTAGCCGCACCCTTATCTTGTTTTCGAGTACGCTCAGCGACTTAAGTGAGCTGCGACAAGTGTCGCGCCCTTGCTTCGTTTTCGAGTTCGCTCAGCAAGCTAAGTGCGTTGCGACTAGCTGCGGCAAGGTTGCTTGCCGGTAAGACCTTGGCCAGCAGGCTGCTCAGAGTCCAGCACTCAGCGCTCGCGGCAAGGGCCCCTTGCCGGCAAGTCCCCTAGAAGCGTAGGGTTAAAAGCATACAAAGTAAAGGTCCAAGACAAGGGAGATAACATTGCACTGATTGATCAAAATAAGATAATATCTTACAAGGGATAACTTGTCGCAATCACTAATAAGTTCGTGCCCATGGCACACTTTGCAGTAATAAAGGAAATAAAAAGGAAGAGGCCTAATCTACGCGGTCGCCTTCAACCCTGGAGATCTTGTTCACCTTGGCGATAATGTGGGCGACCTGCGCCTTCAGCGCCTCCATATCCGCGTCGGCCGGCAAGCTACGGAGAACGTTGACGAGGTTTATGCCAGGATTGCGGTACACTATCTTCGTCAGAACGCGCTCCAAAGTTCCCACGCAGAGCTGGCGTGACTCCTCGGCCAGTTGCGCGGGAAGCTTCTTCTGAAGATTTTCAAGGGCCGGCGCGACCCCTCTGAAGAAAAGGCTGAGCTTGGCGCTGTGGGGGAGGTTTGGATCCGGAGAGTATATGAGATGCTCAACCCTCAGCGCCATCAGCTCCTTGTCGATGGCAGCGGCGGAAGCCACCAAGTCTTCGGTCCATACCTCGACGGTCCGGCGGAAGTTCTCAGCTGAAGTGGCGGCGCTCTCCACCAGGCCTCGCTCCTTGCGGAGCTCGTCCTTCAGCTTGGTTTCCCGGTCCCGGACGGCGTCGAGTGAGTCCTTCAGCGTGGAAACCTTCAGCTGCAGATCTGCAATCGAGTCCTTGGCGGCCTTCAACTCGTCGCCTTGCTTGGAAAGGCGCACCTGGAGTTCGGAGTTAGTGTGGGCATCCTTCTCGCGCTCTATGTTGAGCGCGGTGACCCTATCTGTGCTCGCCTTTAGGTACTCCTCCAGCTGCGCCACCTTGGCCTCGAGCTCCTTCTTGGCGGTCTCCGCGGTGGCCGCGGCGGCCTTCGCCTCCTTCAGCTCCCCGCCAAGGGCCTGCTCCCGGGCGGTAAGGTCTTCCTCGTGAGCGTCGAGGTTGACCTTCCGTTGGGTGAGCTCTCCTCGCTGAGACAGCGCTTCTCCGGCGAGTCGCTGCTGCTCCTCTGCCTCAGCTTTCTCCAGAAGCCACTCCTGGTACTCTCCGGCGAGCCTCTCGCGCTCCTCCGCCACGTCGCGGAGGGCCGCTTGGTTGGCGGCGCGGAGCTCCGCCACGCGTTTCTCCATGTCAGCTGCGGCCTTGGCGGTGAGGGCTTCTCGAGATTCAAGCTTCGCCTGCCTGGCCCGGTAAAGGGCCAGGAGCCGGTGGAGCAACTTCTCCTCCTCGGGCTCGTCACTCCCGCCAGGCGCCTCGACAATCTTCAGACCCGCGGAGGCGAGGACCTCTCCATCAAAGGCCTCTCCCTCCGCGGGGGCTCGCGGCGAGGATCCCCACGGCACTTGGATGAAGACGCCGTTGGGAGCCTCGAGGTAGAAGCCCGACTGCTCCTTTCCGGCGGAGGGGTCGGCGGCCGGTGCAGCACTCGATGCTCCTGCCGTCTCCGGGCCGGCAGTGCGGTCGCCGTCCCCCCC
>LR738715.1:547521411-547608473 GCA_902687465.1 Secale cereale | reverse complement strand
CCGCTGCGTCTGCGGTCGGGGCAGTCTCCTCCGCGGCGGGCTCGGCGGCTCCCGCCATGTCTTCAACGACAGGGGCGTTGCCGCCGTTGCCCTGCGCGCCCTCCTCCTCGACGACGATCTCCGTCTCCATCTGCTCTGGGGGAGGAGGATCTAGAAGAAGAAGAAAAAGAAGAAGTTCAAGCAAATATCCAAAAAGAGACAAATCCGAGAAGACGGAGTTACAAGACTTACCTTGGCGGACTTCGTCGACGGCAGGCTCCCTCGCCGGGGAGCTCTCCCTTGGCGGGGTGGCCACCCTCGCCGGGCTGCTCGCCCTTGGCGGGGTACTCGCCCTTGGCGGAGTACCCGCCCTTGGCGGAGCGCTCTCCCTCGCCGGAGAGTTCGTCCTTGGCGGGGACGGCGGGGCCTGCGGCTCCTCGGGAGTGATCTCCGGGTGCTCCTGTGGCTGCGGCTCCACCTCTGCACAAGACAATCAAGACAAAACAAGAACAACAAGATGTTAGTATAAACAAGATCCTCAAGCGCGCCCGACGAGTGGGAAGATCAAACCCAGACTTACGCTAGGGGCTGCGCTGGGGGCTGCTCCTCGGAGCAGCGCTCGGGTCCGGCAAGTTCGTCGCCGGCGCGTCCCCTGTCGCCGCGACGGGCGAGTCGTCCTCGACCTCGACCACGGGAACCTTGGCCTTTTTCGCCACTCGCTGGGCCAGGGTCCTGAAATCAAAGCAAGAAGCAAGATCAGAATCATCGAAGAAAGAATCAAGACAAAGTTAAAGAAGATACAAAACTTCAAGTCCTTACTCCTGTTCCTCGTCGTCGTCGTCGTCGCTCAGGGCGGAGAAGTCGAATGCCACCTGAGGCGCGTCCGCGCGAGGAGCAGGAGGCGAAGACTCCCTCGGGCGCTTGACGGTCCCCGGGGCTGGGGGCTGCGAAGACCCGGCCCCTGTGGACGCCGAGGCCCAGGGAGCGGGCGGAGCAGCCGCTCCGCTCTGAGAAGACCTTCCTCCGCTTGGCGCTGACGTGCGGGGCGTCTCCGCCGTAGCCTGTGTGCGGGGCGCCTCCGCCGCGGTCGGTGCGCTGGGCGCTCCCGTCGCGGCTTGGCTCCCCCGAGTAGCTCGCGCCGCCCGGCGAGTTGGTTGTTGTCGGGGCGCCTGCGCCCTCGTCGCCGTCATCGCCTTGCGGAGACGCTTCAGCGGAGATCGCATGGGACTTGCCCGAGGCGGGGAGGTCTCCCATGACGAAGAGACGTCGTCGTTATAGAGCCCCAGAGATCCACCGGAGTCCTCACCGGCCCCGGCGTCCTCCTCCTCCTCCTCGGCCGGCTTGCTGGACCCAGCGCCCTACCCTGCGGCCGTGCTCCCTCCGGCGCCTCCGCCCCCTCCAGCACTTCTGTTTCCTCCGGCAACGCCGCCCCTCGTGGCGGCCTCGGTCACGATCCCGGGGATCCCAGCATGCCTCAGAGAGGGAACCCCGGCGAGCTCGTCGGCCGGAAGCTTGAGCAGCCTGCGGATCTCCGCCTCTTCTGCTTGGCACGACGCTTCCGCAGCCTCTGCCTCTTCAACTGTGAATCCGAACTCTCCTGCCGCTGCGGCTGCGGCGGCCTCTTCCACCCGAGAAGCTATATAAGCAATCTCCCGCTCAGTGGTGTCCCGGGTGAGCCCCTTGATCTCCTCCTTGTTCTTCGGCACCTCCACCAAGTTGTCGAAGAAGCTCATGATAGCGTCTGGCTTGGGCGCTATCCATGTTGGATCCACGCCATGCGAGTCGCATGCGGGCATCATTGCGCGTAGGGGATCTCGGGCCGTGCTGTTGCAGAGGGGCACCACTCCCCGGGGAGCTCTAAACCACTCTGGGTGGGCCGGGTCGTGCTTAAAAAGTTCCCGGACCATCCCCTTCAACTCCAGCGACGTGAAGTTAAAGTTTAGCCCTGGGCGCAGTCTCATAATGTCCGCCGCATTGCCGTACTCCCATGCTGGCCTCTTCCTCTCCTGTAGAGGGGCGATGCGGCGGTGGAGGAAGTCTGCCCCTACTTCTCCCATGGTCAACTTGGCTACCCGGAGACGAAGAATTCTGACAAGGGCGACGTTGAGCTTGATGTCGTCCGAGTCCAGGTCGCTCCAGTCCCTGCCGCGCACTATGGCGGTTGTGCGCGGCACGGTGAAGGGCTGCGACTCGTCCTTTACTATCCAGCACCAGTCCGCGCGCCACTCCTCCCACTTGCCGTGGAGCTCCCCTTGCAGATAGGACTCCTTTTTGTTCAAGCGGAAGACCCAAGAGATTCCTCCGGAGAGGGGAGCGCCGGCCTCTACTCTAGGCGTAAAGAAATGCCTAAACATCGCTACATTTGGATAGATCCCAATATAGTTTTCGCACAGATGTGCGAAAACCGCCATCGTGAGGATGGCGTTGGGGGTGAAGTCTAGAAGGTGGAGGTTGTAGGTGTTCATGATATCACAAAAAAATTCAGAGAAGGGGGGACAAAGGCCGCAGTGGAAGAAAACAGCGAAGAAGAAATACCCGCCGGGGTACATGTCCTTGGCGGCGGCGGGATAAGCTCTGGTCCGAGGATGCGCCTTGGTCTCCTTGGCCCAGAACAAGTAATACTTGTTCCAGAGCTCCCGCGCGCTGAGCCTTGGCGCGAAGACGACGTTCCTCTTCCGCAGAAGAGCAAGCCTCGCCTCCTGCTCGGATTTCTCTTTCTTGGTCTTCTCCGCCTTCGCCTTCTCGGTCTTCGGGGCCATGGCGGAGGCGGCGAGGAGGGGAGAGCGAAGAGTCCGGCGGCGCCGCAGATGCGGAAGACGGCGGAGGAGGTGTGGAGTCGGAGCGCAAAGGGGAATTTCTGGAGATAGAAGAAGCAATGAAGACGAAGTAAGGTAACGGCCCCTGCTTCCTCTACTTTTAAGGGGGAAGTGGGGGACGCTCCGCATTTCCCATTAAAGAACGTGTCCACGTTCCCTCCCACGACGCCTCAATCGACGTGTGCCGTTACGGAGGGACGCGGCGGATGCGGAAGGGGATTCGGCGTGCCGTGGGCCAGGCGTGCCCGTGCACTGTTTTGGGCCTGGCCCAACAGCGCTCGGCACCGTGTGTGGCCCAGGCCCGGGGGCTCCTGTCGGTGTACTAAGGTAGGGGTACCTCAGTACCCCAACTTGTGCACGGGCAGTAGCAGCTTCCCGCGGCAGGGCTCACCACGTGCTTGCCGGAGACCTTTCTGCTCCATATAAAGCCATTCAAAAACAAAGTATACAAGACAGAAGATCGAGGCCCCGGCAAGTGGAGCTTGCCGGGAAGGCCGTCCCAGGCTCAAGACTACCTCACTAGCACAAGACCCTGGCAAGAGGAGCTTGCCAGGAAGACTAGAAGATCACATTTCGGAAGACATGCCTTGGCGCAGCATGCGCCCCGGCAGGGCCCGGGGAGCGACAAGCTTCAGAGCCCGACAAGCTTCCGGGCCCGGCAAGGTCAAGGCCCCGGCAAGGTGCTTGCCGGGGAGAGTTACGCTGTGTGCCCGCGCTCCAGCTCATCGAACCACGCGTCGCCCTGGGGCCACTCCAGGGACGCGTGGCGGATGGCTGTGCAGCCTGGGGGACACGGTGGCACTCCACGGTGATAAAGCCATCGCCGTGGCAAACGGAGACGCAAGGGCGGGCGCTTTTGGGGTCGACGGCGACGGGCATTAAATGCTCTTGTCCCCCACTGTCAAAGTAGGTGGTGACCACTGTTCATCCACTGTTGCTCCACTATTCCCGCACTGTTACAACTACCACCACTATTACATTTTTACCCTTTCTCCTACGTTGACACCTGTCGGTGACCCCTTGAGCTATAAAAGGAGGCCCATGCACAACGTAGAGGGGGTTCGGAACCTAGATCTCTCATTCGCTCGGTGTAGCTAGTTCTTCAAGCTCCCGAGCTCCCACACTCAATACAAGCTAAGCAGGAGTAGGGTTTTACGCGTCCACCGCGGCCCGAACCTGGGTAAACTGCCCGCGTGTGCTCTACGATCTGCTCTTTGTGCTCCCTCCGCTCCCTTACCGCACGAACAAAGGGGCTCCGGTCCCATAGGTGCTCGTGGTGGACAGTTTCCCCCGACAGAGATCGAGTCTTGTGGGAAAAGTGCGCAAACCTCTGCAGAGTGTACAAACTGATCATGATTAGCCGTGTCCCCGGTTATGGACAATCTTGAGTATCTGGTACTTGAATTATTGGTTGATCTCATCACTCTAAAGTTAATTTGTTGGGTTAATGAGTACTTTAATTGGGATTGAGTTGGAGGTACCTTCTCAATGATGTTTCAACTACCATGATAGTTAAAATAAAATATATTCCTGTGTTGTAGGAAAAAATTGGCTTTACGCAAAAACATTAACCTTAGAGCCTCCACCAGCCAAATATGCATGTAGTGTTAGCCTTTATTCTGTTACTTGCATCTTCTGTGTTATCTTGCCAGCATATTCCATGTGCTGACCCTTTTCGGGCTGCAACATGCTACGTTGCAGACTTTTCAGACGAGGAGTAAGACGTTCTAGGTCGTTTGTCATGCACTCAGCTATGCCGTTGGAGTTGATGGACTCACTTATTTTCCAAGCCTTCCGCTGTTATTTTGTTAGATGGCCTTAAGCCATAGACTTTTGTAATAAGTTCTCCTTGGAGACATTCGATGTAATAAGTGTGTGATTGCCACTCTGTTATAAATCCTTCAAGTATTGTGTGTGTCATCATAACCGATCCAGGGATGACACTGAAACACAGAGGCTTCGGTCCATTCGGATCGTGGTCGCTACAATATCGTTTCGTCCGCAAAGGTGGGACGTTCCCTACCGAAAAGCATCATGCTTGTTGTGAGAAGCTCCGGTTTGTGAGATGCATATACCATAAACTGCCCCAAATGGGCCACAATTTGTACCACGGCATGTTGATGCCGCTCCATGATAGCATGCCAAGTTTCATGAATTTCAGACGAGTTTTGGATTTACTAGAATTTAAGAACCAAGCAGCTCAATGTTTTGCCGGCAATCAACGGTGCCCTAGTGTTTGAAATTCATTCCCATTTCTTTCATGGGACCTAAGCATGCACCCAAGGACACATATTTGATTTTTCAACCAATTTATATGCACTGGAGCATGTGCATGTAGTTCAAAGTTGAATTATGCACATAAATGCATTGAAAACTTAGTTAATGCATAAAAATGTCATACAAACCCCGAAAAATCAAAAAAATTCACACAACACTCCTGTTGTTCTATATTGACACGAGAAAATAAAATTGAAAGCAATAAGAGGAAATGGATATCGTTTCGTACCCAAAGGTGGGACGTTCCCTACCAAAAAAGCATCATGCTTGTTGTGAGAAGCATATACCCAAACCTACCCCCAATGGGACAAAATTTGTACCACGACATGCTGATGCCGCTCCATGATAGCAGCCAAGTTTCATGAATTTCAGACGAGTTTTGGATTTACTATAATTTAAAAACCAGGCATCTTAATGGTTTTGCCGGCAATCAACGGTGCCCCGGTGTTTGAAATTCATTTCCATTTCTTGCATGGGACCTAAGCATGCACCCAAGGACACATATTTGATTTTTGAACCAATTTATATGCACTGGAGCATGTGCATGTAGTTCAAATTTGAATTATACACATGAAATGCATTGAAAACATAGTTAATGCATAAAAATGTCCAAACGAACCCTGAAAAATCACAAAAAATCACACAACACTCCTGTTGTTCTATGTTGACACGAGAAAAAAAATTGAATGCAATAAGAGGCAATGGACATCCTTTCGTACCCAAAGGTGGGATGTTCCCTACCGAAAACCATCATGCTTGTTGTGAGAAGCTCCAGTTTGTGAGAAGCATATACCCAAACCTCCCCCAAATGGGACAAAATTTGTAGCACGACATGTTGATGCCGCTCCATGATAGCATGCCAAGTTTCATGAATTTCAGACGAGTTTTGGATTTAGTAGAATTTAACAACCAGGCATCTCAATGGTTTTGCCGGCAATCAACGGTGCCCCGGTGTTTGAAATTCATTCCCATTTCTTGCATGGGGCCTAAGCATGCACCCAAGGATACATATTTGATTTTTCAACCAATTTATATGCACTGGAGCATGTGCATGTAGTTCAAATTTTAATTATGCACATAAAATGCATTGAAAACTCAGTTAATGCATAAAAATGTCCAAACGAACCCCGAAAAATCATAAAAAATCACACAATACTCCTGTTGTTCTATGTTGACACGAGAAAAAAATTTGAATGCAATAAGAGGCAATGTATATCGTTTTGTCCCCAAAGGCGGGACGTTCCCTACCGAAAACCGTCATGCTTGTTCTGAGAAGCTCCGGTTTGTGAGAAGCATATACCGAAACCTGCCCCAAATGGGACAAAATTTGTACCACGACATGTTGATGCCGCTCCATGATAGCATGCCAAGTTTCATGAATTTCAGACGAGTTTTGGATTTACTAGAATTTAAAAACCATGCATCTCAATGTTTTGCTGGCAATCAACGGTGCCCTGGTGTTTGAAATTCATTCCCATTTCTTGCATGGGACCTAAGCATGCACCCATGGACACATATTTGATTTTGTGACCAATTTATATGCACTGGAGCATGTGCATCTAGTTCAAATTTGAATTGTTCACCTGAAATGGCTAGAAAACCAATTTAATGTATAAAATGTTCAAGCGAACCCTGAATAATTCCAATTCTTTTACAACACACATATAGTTGCATGTTCACTCCAGATAAAATGTATAGCAATTCAAACACCATCCATTGCCTCTGTGTCCCCATTATGTAATTCAAATCAAGATGTAAAATCAAGTAGATCGCACACAGTTTATTATCATCAAACGTGTGAGATGTAGTACAAAATATCTTGGAGCTCCGTTGGTGTATAGTACACCTATGGCTTACGCGAGAAGGTGCATCGGCTACAGTCCATAGCCGACGTCTCAAGCACACTAGCTCGCTCCCCAAATATCATTTCACTGTTTAATCATCGCCGGTGAAAGATGTGCATGTGGACCCGCGTCGTGAGGGCAACTTCAGTGGCCCACTTCGGCGATAGTGCGGTCGCAGCCGCCATGCGCGTGCTAACAAGGTGCATGAGCGTGGCCGCAATTTGCGATCGGGTGGCAAAGGCAGCTCAAATCACCGCTGTTGCTTCTCAGGTGGCGGCAACAACATCTGCCTCGGGGATAGCAACTTGCGAGAGCGACCCACACTTCTTAATCGAGCAAGTTCAGCAAAAATTTCTGGAACAAAAAGGACTGTGGGGCTGTTGCTGTACACTAAATAGTAAAAAAAACGACCATGTCGAGGCCGCCCACGCCCAGCTCCTGGCGATCACCGAAAAAATCGAACGAAGCTTCTCCGACAACGGTCGGCAACCCACGTCCAAAGAGCTGGCAATCACCGAGAGCGTTCGAGCAGCCATCCATTCCTCCGCCGCATACCTTGCGACGACGGAGCCCGTCCAAGCCCAGATCGCGTCTGCCCATGCCTAGCTCATGGCGGCCTTTTCCAAAGAGATGGCATACGCGGATGGCGAGATGCTTGTCGAGTATGGTGCGATGGATGCCATGGATCCCCAGGAGATTGTCTGGCGCGAGCTGGACATGGAGGCGGCGGTGGAGATCGACGAGCACCAGCCGTAGTAGTCCTCTTTGTTTTGTTTAATTAAGAGCGTCGATATTTAATTTGTTAGAGTAATGTTTAGGTTAGCTAGCTCTGTTTAATTGCTGAACTTGCTCGATTAAGAAGTGTGGGTGTGCTGTAGTCTCCTTTGTGTACCCAAACTATGCAATGACGTGGATGACCACTGTAACCATGGAAATTTGAACCAAAACTTTTGATGTTCAAACTCATCACACATGGATTAAGCTATCTGAATCGTTTGTGATGTCCACATATCGTACACAGTTTTGAATAAGGGACCGTGTCTGATGACACTTTGCGCGCTAGTTTTTTGGCTGAAGAAATTCCAAATTTTTGGCTTCCGCGGAAATATCTACCTCCCCGCCCCCTCCCCCTTACCAAAAGCCACATTTCCCCTCTTTCCGCCTTCCTTTCCGAGTTGAAACCTTCACTCCCTGCTTGCAGCGCCGCCGCCTCCTCGCCAGCGACCCTCCTTCATGCTGATCGGCCTCCTCTATCCAGGCAGGTAATCCACACCAGACCCCCATCCTCCTCCTCCTTCCACATCCCACATGCCCCGACCGCCAGTGCGAGCGTGACACCTTCCACCCAAATCACCGACCCCTCCATCAAAAAAGCGTCGGCCTAAGCCATGGTGCACGCAGTATAGCCAGGACCTCAAGGAGCAATTGGCAGCAGCGAAGCAAATCGCGGCCGCACACGCAGATGTGGTCGCGATGGTTGCCATTCGTGCTGACCCCCAGATCTTGAAGGAGCACCTTGCCAATTGCTAGCTACGCTAGTTAAGCATGCTCGGTTTACCCGTTGCGTGTGCTGCTCCAGCCTTTCCTCCACAAATTCTAGTGAATTGTGCTATCTAATTTCACCATGCAATATGTTGCTCTAGTGTATATGTTCTATATGTCGTGCAGTGTGGTGCCCATTTATTAACTATTTTGTTAATTAGCTATCGTCTTCAGTTAACTGTTTGGTTGAATTCTGCAAATGTGATGTTCAATTCTTCAGGCATCAATTTTGTTATCTTCCATGTGAGAAATAAATTGAATTTATCTTTACAAAATTGTGGGTGCATTCTGTTATTGTATACCATGTGAGGAATAAATTGAATTTGGCTATAGTAATACATGAGAAACCAATACAATTGCTACAATTGGTTGTAGTTAACTATTTGGTTAACTCTCTGATCTTCTATTAGGAGTATGTTATATTTTGCAATGTGGTGCTCATTTAATGTTTGGTTCATTTTTGTGGTGTTTAGTTAACTACTTGGTTCAATTCTTCAATGCGATGTCCGATTGTCGTGGGTAGAATTTTGTATTGTTGTGCATGTGAGGAATAAATCAAATTTGGCTGCACTTAATACATGAGAAACATATACAAGTGCTATATTTCCTAGTTCTTAATCATGCTTGGTTTGGGTAAATGGCATTTCCGTGTGGCTTCAATTAATCTGATGAATCTACAATGTGCTTATTTTTCATCAACATATTTTACTGATATCATGCTAACCCTTACTTAACCTGATGACTAACTACCATATATGTGTTGCAGGGAAACAATGGGAAGCACTGAGGTTTATAATCGAGGTTAGCATGTGCGTGGTCCGTTGTCTAATAGCATATTATTGTGCAATTGCAGGAACTATTCTAATATTTTGGTTTTTAACAATTTGGTCTTGCACATGTATGTCCTGCTGTCAGAGGTTTTGACCCACTATTCAACCCTTTTAGCATATGGGGAAATGAGATGTCCATGAATATTAATCAATTCAAGAAACTCAGAAAGATTGTTAGGATAAAAAAATTAGCGACAAAAAATAACAAGATCTTTGTCTGCACAATGAAGAAGACATCAGTTCACTACAAGATGGTACTAACTATTATACCTTGGCTTTTTTAATTCCTTTGCCCCATTTCCAATATAGAGAAGATATGTATGCACATCCTTGTTTTCAGGCCTTTCCAAAGCATTTCACCGATGATTACCTCTCAAACCACCTCTATGGTCAGGAGGCGAGGAAGGTTTTCATACAACACCCACGGTTCAATATTGAAGTGTTCCTGAAGAGGACGAAGGACGGACGGTCAATCATCCACAGGTAGTGGCCTAAATTTGCAAAGACCTTCAACATGAATGAAGGCTCAATATTCGCTTTCCGCTTCAGCAGTTTTCCAGATGAGATGCATCTGTCTATATACCGTCTATGATGCTAATTTCGAAAGGTTCTACATGTTGCATGTGGAACTTGCTGCTGGTGCAGTTGTGTAATGGGGTAGCTGAGTGCTGAAGCTATATCATGTTGTACTCTGATGTATTTCAATTATGAAATTCTGCTTCCTTAATATGGAAATGAAATATATTGTGTGCTAAATATGAAATGTCAATTAGATTAATAAATGGATTATGAATAATCAGATAATTAGCCTGCTAATGGCGAATTAGCCTACTAATTGTGTTTTGCAATTGCAAACGGTTGTTGAAAAAATACGGTGGGCGATGACCTCAGGCAATGCTCACAGTTTCTAGGAATAAACCGTGTTGGATCAATGAACAATCACAAACGACTTTCTCTTGAAAATTGTTTGCGTTAGGCCACCTTGTGCAAACGTTTACCACATAAAAACTGTGTGTGATGGACAGCCTTTGCCACACAGTTTCTGCTATGGACCGTGTGTGATACATTCAATAACGCAAACGATTTTACAGGAAAAATTGTGTGTGATGTACCTGTGAGCGGAAACGTTTTCCTTGGAGCGACTGTGTGGGATATGTATAAAATGGAAACGTTTAGTGGTGACTGACTGTGTGGGATGTACTTACGATCGGAAATGATTTCGCCTGTATAATTGTATTTTTTGAGCACTACTGTACGTATTTCTATATTTGAGTGCTGGCCAGTCGCACACTACCTCATTTTGCCGAGCGTGTGTGCCAGGAGGGCATATCCCCAATGGTTTCTGGGTCGTGTGGGAAGGACCCCCCTATCGCCCACATTCACTTGGCGACGGTTAGGGGTTAAAAATCGTTTGTTTAGGACCGACGCACACCAGTTACCTGTTGGCCATGGTATCTGCCATGTACAATGTCAGCATGAGAACGGATGATACCTCACTACGAATGGGTCCTGGGTAGACTGTGGTGTAGTCCAAGGAGGGCATGGGTGTGGGTTGGGTTTGCGGACGCTCGGTAAAGCCTGGTTGGCAACGAGAGAGGTACATTGATGTCGTCGGATGAGGAGGGTACATATGCATAGTAAGGGGGAGCAATGATAGAGTGGAAGAAACAACATGATTATCTCTAGAGTGATCAAGGAGGCTATTTGAGTGGCTTGAGGGTGTCAGACCCATATGTGGTGGAGTCCCAGACGCCCGTAATCGTCCCCTAATTTGCGTCCAGCTGACGTGCGCTTGAGATGCGTCGGTATTTCCCCAAAGAGGAAGGGATGATGCAGCACATCGATGGTAAGTATTTCCCTCAGTTATGAAACCAAGGTTATCGAACTAGTAGGAGAACCAGCAACACTATGTAAACGGTACCTGCACACAAAGAACAAATACTTGCAACCCGTCGCGCTAAAGGGGTTGTTAATCCCTTTCGGGTAACGGTGCCAGAAATTTACGTGTTGACGGGATAATTTTTTAGTAGATTGAAATATGCAAATAAAAGCAAATTAAACGCAGCAAGGTATTTTTGTGTTTTTGATAATCTACATCTGAAAATAAAATTTGCAAATAAAGGAAAAGGCAAATGGTAATATAGATATGAAAGTGTATGATTGGAAAATAGACCCGGGTACCGTAGATTTCACTAGTGGCTTCTCTCGAGAAAATAGCATGCGGTGGGTAGACAAATTACTGTTGGGCAATTGATAGAAAAGCAAATAATTATGACAATATCCATGACAATGATCATGTATATAGGCATCACGTCCAAGATTAGTAGACCGACTCCTGCCTGCATCTACTACTATTACTTCACACATCGACCGCTATCCAGCATGCATCTAGTGTATTAAGTTCAAGGAAAAACAGAGTAATAAAATAAGAACAATGACATCATGTAGACAAGATCTATTCATGTAGGAATAGACCCCATCTTTTTATCCTTAATAGCAATGATACACGCGTGCCTTGCTGCCCCTTATGTCACTGGGAAAGGACACCACAAGATTGAACCCATTACAAAGCACCTCTTCCCATTGCAAGATAAACAGATCAAGTTGGCTAAACAAAACCCAAATATCGAAGAAAAATACGAGGCTATAATAATCAAGAATGGATATTAAATCAAGGCAAATCTAATCATAAACTCAGAATTCATCGGATCCCAACAAACACACCGCAAAAAGTCATTACATCAAATAGATCTCCAAGAGACCATTGTATTGAGATACAAAGAGAGAAGAAGCCATCTAGCTACTGCCTACGGACCCATAGGTCTGTGGTAAACTACTCACGCATCATCGGAGAGGCAGCAGTGAGGATGACGAACCCCTTCGTCATCGCGTTCCCCTCCGGTGGAGTGCCGGAAAAGGGCTCTAGAATGGATCTCATGGTTCTGGAACTAGCTGCGGCTGGAATAAAATTTCATCGACTCCCCGAGGGTTTCTAGAATATAGGAGTATTTATAGAGCGAAGAGGTAGTGTGGGAGGCCACCGAGGTGGGCATAACCCACCTGGGCACGCCTGGGGGCCCAGGCGCGCCCTGGTGGGTTGTGCCCGCCTCGGGGCACCCCCAGGTGCTTCTCTGACCCACTGGATGTCTTCTGGTCCAAAGCAAATCCATAAAAAGTTTCGCTGCATTTGGACTCCGTTTGGTATTGATTTTCTGTGATGTAAAAAACAAGCAAAAAAAAACAACTGGCACCGGGAAATATGTCAATAGGTTAGTCCCAAAATTGATATAAAATGATTGTAAAACATCAAAGAATGATAATATAACAGCATGGAACAATAAAAAATTATAGATACGTTGGAGACGTATCACCAGCCTATGGTAATTTGGACAAGTGGACGTGTTCACGCCATATACGGGTCAGCATGGACGGCAAATTACGTCCAAACAACACAGTCTTGACATATGCATACATTTTGTGGGATGGCATTGGAGATGTTGTAAGGATTTCATTTGGTGAGTCAAAATGCTCAGTGTTTCTTTGGCATAGTCTACGTGAGGCCGCTCCCCTAGATAACTTGCCGCTCTGCTAATAATTTGTCATGAAAGAAACAACAAATTATGGTTAATAGCTTCATGCCTCACAAAGAGTCATTTATCACGTCAAAACTGACAATAGGAGGTGCTAGTCCTGGAGGACTGATCCTTCATTAGCTCGCGGCTAGTTGTAGTCGTCTTGTTTGTATCCTCTGTACTAGTATGTATTTATTTTATCTTTGTAGTTTTGTAGTTTGTCAGACTAACCATGGCGTATGCGGTATCCCTAATCCTCTTAAATATAATAATGCAACTCCTCTGCATGGTTCGATAAAAGTCCAAATGGGTTACAAGCCCCCCCCCCCACACAACATGCATGCCTTGTTCTAAGTTGTAGCATGCTACTGATTAGAATACATCCAACGAAACAGCCAATGCACCCCGTGATTTTATTTAAAAAATATATAATGGCATGGTAAAAAAAACAACCTTCATTTTATTCAAACATAAACAGATGTCCAAAAATAATTACATGCATAATTACAAGGCCAAAGCGCCTAAAAAAGAAGAAAAGGAAAACTACTCTAAAATGTAACAAATATTCTGCAGTTAACGGGGTAGGTGAGACGCCCATCTGATCAGGTAATCCCTTTAGAGTTTGATCATATAATCTTGTAATCTAATACCCTTAATGAATCCAACCTTCCGTTTGGCAAAAGTGGGTCTCTCATTTCTAAAACCCTTCCCATTCCTGACAATCTCGTAACCTCTGAAAAGAAAGGTTGCCCAAAATCTCTCCTTGCTTTAGAAGCAATAGCATACATACCATCCCCACCAGGCCATCCAATTTGCAAGTAATTCCAAATCCTTCCACTAAAGTTTCTAGTGAAGAACAACTGGTCCCTCTCCTCCCTGTTGTGTGTTGGGCATAAAATACAATTAGTCCCATCTAAAATAGTCCAGTGCTTTATTTGTAGCATAACCTTTGTATTTAATCTATGCATTATCATCATCCAAGCAAAGACCTTGATCTTGAAGGTGCAAAGGCTATTCCTATCCACAATAGAATTGCGTTAGGGACTATCAGGGGTGAATTAACTCATAGTATATTTTGGGCGTGAAGCCCTTCTCACTGCTTCTTCGTAGACATCTAACATTTTCATCAGGATTCCTTCTTAGGGAAGATATCGTCGATCCTTTCAATTGCCTGCATTCCTGACAAGCAATATCAAACAATGGGGGATGAAATAAGAAACTAAGATCATCACATTTGAGCACCTCCACAACAGTAATTTATGGTTCCATTGCAAAGGATAAAAGTCTTCTGAAGTTATGTTGTGTATTGCCCAGGATGCGACTATATCTCCTACGTGTCGAGGCACGACTTAGAGACATAAGTGCATTTTGGAATGATTGCAAGAGTGGTATCGTTGCACAACTCACGTAAAAGTACAGGGATGAAAGAGTAAAAGATAGTTGGCTTACACTCGCCACGTCACACAATGAATACAAACTTACATTCATCCAAATAACACAGGGTCCGACTACAGACGAAATCCAAACGAGAAAAGATACAACATATCACAAGGCCTGATCGCCCCTAGTAGGAACCACTACTGATCGTCGGGATACGAAACATAGTAAAGACCATGCTCTTCATCGAACTCCCACTGAAGTTCTGATCCATCTCCTGCATCGTACTCGGCTGTACTTGCATCTGGTGTGTGTTGTAATCTGTGAGCCACAAGGACTCATCAATCCCATTCCCGGGTATCAAAACTAACAAAGCCTTATGTGTGGAAGGGTAATAAAGTGTTTGCAGCAAGCACTAGGCAACTAGCATACGAGTTCAGAGCGAGATGAGAATATGTGCCAACGGTCGCCAAGTTGATCAAGAAGTGATCCTAGCTACTCACGTTCATGCATAACCCCAGAGTGTTCACTTCCCGAATGTCAGGACCCCAATCCTAAGTCACACAGGTCTAGCCTGTAACACATCATATCACTTTGCGGCCTCACGCACGGTATCCCCACGGGTGCCACCTTACCTGGCCCGGGACCGTTTGCGCATTTTGGCACACGTATATGATAGTGTCGCTAGCATCCATATGACAAAGAACCCGGGCCGACATGACTAGTTATAAACCAAAAGTGGCACTAAATTACAGAGACAGGCATACATGACCCAGCAACGAACGTGTCGGTCATCAACGTATGAACCCAAGTCATAGCAAGCTACAAGGACTTAAAGGAACAACGCGTGACATTTCCCCTAAGGGACAGACACAGGAACGAAGAAGGACACATGCCGGCCAGCCTAAGTGTTCCGGAGCAGTAGCAAGCTACCAAGGCTCAGTGGAAGCACTAGGAGACATTTCCCTGTAAGATAGGCTACCAAGGGTAAACAACTAGGTGTCGGATCCCACACATAGCAATACACATTACACGTACGCATAACATGCAAGTATGTGCTATACAACATGGCATCACAACATAACTCAACAACTCATATAGATAAGGCCCAGAAGAGCCATCATAGCATTTATTACAAACAAAGGTCACATGACCCAACATACAGAGCATACAGACAACGGAAGCATAACATGTCTGAGTACAGACAACTACAAATGAAAAAGGCTGAGAAGCCTGACTATCTACCAGATACTACAAGGGTACAAGATCGTAGCTGAGGTAACAAGCTAAACGTCGAAGCCCACGCGGAACCACTAGCGAGACTGAAGTCTCTCTGCAAAAACATAAATTAAGCAAACGTGAGTAAAAAGGTACTCAGCAAGTCTTACATCAGAACTAGCTACATATGCATCAGTATCAACAAAGGGGGTGGTGGTGTTTGACTGTAGCAAGCCAGCTTTGAGTCGGTGGCTATTCTGAACTACGACTGCAAGTAACTCTTTTGAGGTGGCGCACGCGAGTCCACATATTCTCCAAGCAATACACCGCTATGGATCCGCTCCCGTCTCCCTACGAGAAGGCCATCCATAGCACTCACGCTTATCTTGCGTGTTTTAGAGTATCCACTTTCACTTGTCTATGAACTGTAGAGGCAACCCAGAAGTCCATTTCCGCGGACACGGCTATTCGAATAGATTATATTTAACCCTGCAGGGGTGTACTTCTTCACACACGCTCTCACCACTTACCGCCGTCTACACGACATGTACTCGGCAACCTTCAAGCGGAGGCCCAACGAGGGTGTCGGCCACGACCTGACTAACCAGACAAGTCTCTCGTCCAGGTTTATCGCCTATTTGGGTTCCATCCGTGGGGAGATCCGGCCGGGGTGTCGCTCACGGCCCCAAACGATGTGTACAGGGTTCCCGCATCACCAAACGAGCGATCGATACACCGTGCCACGTACCTGCCGCGTCACAGCCCACCCCGAGGGTCAGCGCTGCGCACGACCTCCAGTAAACTACAAACACCAGAAACTAGTTGCAACTCCTGGACAGAGATCATGTTGATTAATAAGTCGAGAGAGTCAATTAAGGATCCCAATGTGTGGTAGTAGCTGTTTCATGGACCAACCAACACAGAACTCAGTTCCTGAGGACGGCTGCAATGAGACAACCCACCATGTACTCCTACATGGCCTCTCATCGCTACCTTTACCAAATCGTGTTCACAAACTTAGCTCTCAACAGTAGGACATGTTCACCACATTCCAATTCATCCCCGATGAATCAGACCTGACACAACTCTAAGCAATAGCAGGCATAACCAGAAAGCATGAATGAGTAGGCACAACATGGCTCAAACAACTCCTACTCATACTAGTGGGTTTCAACTATTTACTGTGGCAATGACGGGTCATGCAGTGGAAAGGGGTTCAACTACCGTAGCAAGTAACAGTTGAAGCGTTGTTGTCCTAATGCAGTAAAAGAGAGCAAGAGCGAGAGAGTGGGATTGTATCGGAATGCTCAATGGGGTTTTGCTTGCCTGGCACTTCTGAAGATAACATTGGGTCTTCATCGGTGTCATCGATCACATCGTCGGAACCACGTCTACTGAGAGGGGACAAACACCGGCAACAGAGAAAGAATCACAATCAATGCAATGCGACAATATGATGCATGATCATGACATGGCAATATGCTGTTGATTGAGCTAATGCAACTAGCAACACAATTAAATGAAGTTGGTTTGAACCCAAGATTCAAATTCAAACTCCATATGTGATTATTTAAATGCCATTTAATTGATTTGACCTGACCAGCAGGTTTATCTTGTTCAAACATGCATGAAAATGCCATCAACAGATTCCTTGGATTTTTTTGATCATTTTTCATATATAAATTATTTTCATCCGAGCTCCGGTTGATTTTATATGATTTTTAGAAGTTTTGGCTATTTTCTGAAATAAATAAATCATTTCTGATTTATATAAAATCCCAGAAAATAGTTACTGCGTCAGCACTAGGTAAGCATGACGTCAGTAGGGTCAAAGGGTTGCCCTGGGTCAAACCTGACCAGTGGGGCCCACTGGTCAGTGACCCACTAGCTAACAGGGTTGGTTAGTTTTTAAACTAACACTAAACAAACTGTTGGTGGGGCCTGGGCCCACATGTCAGTCTCTCAGGGCCTAATTAAGTATAGTTTTAACTAAACTAATTTAACAGGGGTTGGCCCCACGTGTCAGTGGCTCACTAACTAACCTAATAACTAAAACTAAACCAGGTTAGTTAACAGGGCGGGACCCCACATGTCATAGACCCAGGGGGGTCAAACCTCGGGTCAAAGAGGTCAAGCCCACCGGCGGCTCAACGCCGGCGAGGCCAAACGCGGCGGCGGGTGCGGAAATCCTTCTCCGGAGACCAAACGGCCCGCGGAAGGCATCAACGTGACGCGGGCACTCTTCCGCGTCGAGTGGTGGCGGTAGTTGGTCCTGGGGTGGCCGGAAAGTGGCCGGCGACGAGGTCAAGCGGCGGCAACGGTCGGGCTTGCGCGGGCGCGGCGCTGCAGGATGCGGCTAGGCACGCTGAGGGCACCAGGAGGGAGCCCGTGCTCTCCCGCATCCATCCCCGCAAGTGGGAGGAGCTGGGGTAGCCGGAGCTCGTCGGAAACGAGCTCGCGGCGGCGGCCGGCGATCGGGCATCGACGGAGTCGATGCTGTGGTGCACGAGGGAACAAACTAGTGGGTGCTGCGTGCTCCTGGAAGCTCAGCCAACACAGTGACGCACTCAGCTGCGAGCTGGGGTGGCCCTGGCCGCGACGGTGAAGAACCACGGCGGCGGTGAGTTTCGGTCATCGGCGAAGTGGCAGCTACGGCGTGAAAAAGAGACAACGAAGAAGGTGGTTCGAGGGAGAGGCTCACGGCGATCATGATGGTGCTGACGGCAAGCCCAAAGAAGAACCGGAGCAGTCGGGGCGGCGAGGGGGATCTCCGGCAGCCGAGGAGGAAGGAGATGTTGGGGAGGGCGATTCGGGGCTTCCAGCGTTGATTGGCTTGGTGTAGAAGGCGTAGGCGATGGAGGCGAAGCTCGTGGACGTGCTGGCGAGGCGAGACAGTGGCACTGGCCGCGGTGGCAGCGAGCGCGGCGGCAATGGTGTTCGGCCAAGGTGAAGAACGGGCGAGGGAGAGAGCCAGAGGAGAGGGAAGAAGCACGGGGAGGTTCGTGGGGGTTCCAGGGTTTTGTGGCGTCCTCTAGGGGCTTCGGGGCGGCGAGGAGGCAGACAGGCAAGGCGGAGGTGGCCGGCGCGTGGCTGCGGGCGCCGGGCACACGCCCTCGTGCCTTCTGGCACGAGGTAGACGACAGAGGAGGGCCAGGTGGGCTGGGCCGAACCTGCTGGGCCACCAGGCTGGACAGGTAAGCATTTCCTTCTGTTTTAATTCTGTTTCTGTTTTCTATTTTATTTTTTTGTTCTGGGCTTTATTAAAAATACTTAGGCACTTTCAAAAATCACCAAACTTCTCATGACCACTGTTTAGCATATAACCAACATGGAACATTTCAGTTTGGGATTATTTGAGCATTTAAAATGATATATAAAATTTAAATGCCCAAATGCAAATAAGATATGATTTAATCCAAAAATCCAGAATGGTCCTAGAAATATGTGCAACATTTTTGGCAGAGGTTTTTAATCAATCCAAAAATGATGAACTTTTCCAAGGGGCATTTTGGGTTCATTGAAAAGATTTTAATTGACCCTAGTTGAATTGCTTTACTGCTAGGGTTTAGGCAATCCCCATTTCAAGTTTCTTTCAAGATTAAACATGATGCACACATGAGGCTAGCCTAGTGCATTACCAGAAGCTAGGGATGTGACAACTCACCCCTACTAAACAAGAATCTCGTCCCGAGATTCAGGACGTGAGATAAGAAAACAGAGGGGACACTATCTAACACAATCTTCTCGATCCCGGTTCCCTCCTCGAAAATGTTGATTCATTGCATCCTGTAGATCTTGGCATCTTTGATTTCAAAGCTTCATCCAACACAATAACAAAGGAACATGAGTTCTACAGGATTTGATCTTCTCGAAGATCGAGCAATTCAAGATCAACTCATGGATTGAGACGTCGAAACATCTCTTGAGCTGAGACACGGGACACACATCCAAAGGGATGGAGTGAAACAAACGATGAAGATTCACTTGACGGCAATAATTCCACACCTAAGGTGATGGTAACGATACCACAAGATGGGGCACCTTTAGAGAAGGTGACTCGTAGAGTTATTCCCTTAAGTGGCAAAAAGAATTACTTTTGTTATAGAGATCATTAAAATTCTCTATACCAGCCGGAGGCAAATCACACCCGATCGTTTGACGGAGTTCGAAGGAATGCCATTCTCGGTCAGAATGGATGATGTGGACTACCTCGTTGAAGACAACACAAGGGATGATTTTGCTTATCATCGGAAATGGATGGAACCTATGGTAGAACCACTTTTGAAGATAATCCTGAACAGCAGATGCTGAGAAGGGCAACCCATGGAAAATTGGCACATTGGCGGTGCAAGCTGGGAACAAAATGCAAATACTGGGGATGATGTGGTAACTGGGAAGAAACCCAACAGTAAAGAGTAAATCTACTCTTTGAGAGTGTATAGTATAATCAAGAACACTGGGAGCAATCCCGGTTAGTGTTGAGGATAACACCTAGTGCTTGTGCGTGCTCTCAAGAACTTGAGTATTCCCATATTCATCAAGGTTTTACCAATATCCGTGTCAAGGATCATGGCAACGTCACATACCACCATGATGAATAATGATGGATGATGCAGATGCAAAGGAAGATAACACCTTCTTGGATTTCACCTTGACGAGGCCAAGGGGACGAAATCTAGATGATCAACCGAGAGACATTTAGCACTCCGCTTCTAATGTTCTCCTTGATGTACTAGGTACCACGGTCAATGCTTAAAAGCATCAACATGGCCATCAAGTAAAGGTCGGACTTCGGGAGCACAAAAAGTCCATAAGGGACAACTAGGGAGTAATTCCTACGAAGTCCTTATGGGGAGGTGGCCAATTTCTTCAATCAAGATACTACAACAATAGGTCTTCCACCTAGGTGTATTGGCCACGACATTCACTTTACCGGTAATCGAGAGACCAATATTATAGTTCTTGGGAAATGCTCCAACCATCATATCTGCCTGAGATTCAGTTCTGGTTGGTGTCAGAATATTCCAGACTCCTCGAGTCCAGAAAGAAAGATGAAAGTTTGCAACACAAATCGACGAGACGGCGTTGGGAGATTCTCAGGAAATGAACTACGATAGCAAGCTCCAGAACATGAGCTGGTTCTGCTACATACTTGTGAACACATTGTCCAAGACAAACATGACCACGTAGTAGTCTTACAATGAAACACTACCAAGTTCGGGTTGGGGAACCATCATTGCGGATAACGAAGTCCTTACATAAGTCCGGATCTTAAGAAGGAACTTCTTCTCCTAAGACAATCAATCAGTGGCTTGGTGTGCTAGGGATACATATGGAGTGAAGGTTGCAAAGCTCCAAACCACAGGATACTTCGCACGTATGCATGACTGACTTGGGATGATTCCACAGGAGGCAAAATAAACTTTCTCAAACTCACGATGGCAACTTACATCAACTACACATGAATTAGGGAAAGTTTCTTCTCTCTTCCAACATATACCTCATGAACGGGACACGAAGGCAATGCTTACCAAATTTCCAACACTAGCTTAATGTCCTACAAAATCATGGAGGAGATAAGGATGTTTGTTGATGGGCTCAACAACAATCCATCCAGATTTCCATGGAGATGGAATTCCATAATTATGTGAACAAGTGATAGTATTGGTCAGACCCAGGAGATATAATGGTGTATGCTCGAGGGATCAACCACGAGTAAGACAGCATTATGAACATCGTTGGTTCTGATTTGATTTGATGATAGCCCATACTCAAATCAAAGTTTTGATATGACAATAGGTCCAACAACTGATCACAGGGACCAACTGATGATAGCCCTTGAGATGAACTAAGCTGGCAAACTTTTATCTTCCAACTCTCCAAGTTATTGTTTTAGCTTAACCAACCAGTTCAGGGTATCCAATACAGATTCTTAGAGAAGTGGTGGTTTATAAGGAACCAACTTGATCACGAATTCAACATAGCGGTCAGGGAACAACCTGGTAATACTTCCGAGAAGATATTCGGAAAATCACGAACCACCGATATGTTGCTAAGTCCGAAAACAATCTTGCTTTTCAGGGCAAGAAGATATGATCAAATAAGCAAGGGATTGAATAATTCTAACTCATTGGTCAAGGAGTGCACCAGGAAAGATGGACTAGTAGCACGATCGATCTTAGAATGGTGATTTGGTAACCAACACGCTAAGAATGAGGTTGTTGTCCTTCAACTACCACTAGGAGTATTAATTTCACACATCACAATTCACTTGTCAGCATTCCGGTTACAATAACACGGAAACCGAGGGATGAACAGTAATGACAAGAAGTATTACTACATCAAGAATTCATAAGAGATAATGCAATGCTCACGACATTCTTGACATAAAGATGGTAATACTCCAGGATAGAACAGTTTAGAAGCTGCATTAGCATTCTTCATCTGCGAAGTACAACTTCTTTGAACAAATCCGGGATATGGATAGGGTACTGGAGTTTGTTTCTCCTAGTCATTCTGAGATAGAATGAATTGACGGATCACAAGAGTAAAAGGCATCGATGAACACGAGTGCACAACTACTCCTGACTTTCAATTGATAGACGAGGGTCATAATACAACTAAAAGGAGACAACTCAAGGAACATATAACTTCTGAGTTGTGGATGCATAGATTAACATGTCGAACGAGTTCAATATATTTCTTCCGGATAACCCATGCAGAAAATAGAATTGGCAGAGTCACAATATGAATGGAGTACTACTCAGGAGCACTCTGGTTGTGATCTTTTGGTTCAGAAGAACTTCTGCCATGATGGTTCATGGTATTTGGAAGAAGGATATACCACGGACCTCGAGGACTATCACAAGGTTACTAATATCCTAAAGGAACGAGCAATACTATCAACATGAAGTAAGTAGAGTGAATCTTGGGTTCAAGAACCCAGAAATAGAAGGCCTACTAACTAAATGGCATCACAGGATGCTTTCAAGAATGATGGCCAGAATCATCACACTGGAAATATAAAGCATTGCTGGATTACTGGTTGATCCTCTAAGACAGCTAGGGTCATAATAACTCCAACACATGTGTCGAGGTAACAGAGTACCTCAACACACTTACTAGTGTGATTAATCTGGCCTAAAAGGACATCGGAAACAGGGAGGAAAGGTTTGCAAATGCATCAGACTATTTAGAAACCTGGGATGACTCAGACAGCATAACGGCTGCAAATGCTCGAAAATACTTTTGAGATCCAAGCAAAAGGGTAGCATAACCACTTAACATTATCATGTCAAGGTTCTGAGACCAACAGTTGAACAAACAGAAGTAGAAGAAACTGAACTGAGGATTGAAACCACAATAACGAGATCCTGATAAATAGAATGAGAATCCTAGTTTCTTAATCCCCGTAGAAAGAAGAAGGTGACTCAGATCAGAAAGTCATGGGGTAAAGGAGTAAAAAGAGCCTTACGTTCCCTTCCACAAACAATTCCCTTACATAACTAAAGAGTTTCTAGACACGACTTCGACCAGTTTGGCTTACTAATCCTACATGCAGTCAGGCTCTGAAACCAAAGCTGTCAGGACCCCGATCCTAAGTCACACAGGTCTAGCCTGTAACACATCATATCACTTTGCGGCCTCACGCACGGTATCCGCACGGGTGCCACCTTACCTGGCCCGGGACCGTTTGCGCATTTTGGCACACGTATATGATAGTGTCGCTAGCATCCATATGACAGAGAACCCGGGCCGACATGACTAGTTATAAACCAAAAGTGGCACTAAATTACAGAGACAGGCATACATGACCCAGCAACGAACGTGTCGGTCATCAACGTATGAACCCAAGTCGTAGCAAGCTACAAGGACTTAAAGGAACAACGCGTGACATTTCCCCTAAGGGACAGACACAGGAACGAAGAAGGACACATGCCGGCCAGCCTAAGTATTCCGGAGCAGTAGCAAGCTACCAAGGCTCAGTGGAAGCACTAGGAGACATTTCCCTGTAAGATAGGCTACCAAGGGTAAACAACTAGGTGTCGGATCCCACACATAGCAATACACATTACACGTACGCATAACATGCAAGTATGTGCTATACAACATGGCATCACAACATAACTCAACAACTCATATAGATAAGGCCCAGAAGAGCCATCATAGCATTTATTACAAACAAAGGTCACATGACCCAACATACAGAGCATACAGACAACGGAAGCATAACATGTCTTAGTACAGACAACTACAAATGAAAAAGGCTGAGAAGCCTGACTATCTACCAGATACTACAAGGGTACAAGATCGTAGCTGAGGTAACAAGCTAAACGTCGAAGCCCACGTGGAACCACTAGCGAGACTGAAGTCTCTCTGCAAAAACATAAATTAAGCAAACGTGAGTACAAAGGTACTCAGCAAGTCCTACATCAGAACTAGCTACATATGCATCAGTATGAACAAAGGGGGTGGTGGTGTTTGACTGCAGCAAGCCAGCTTTGACTCGGTGGCTATTCTGAACTACGACTGCAAGTAACTCTTTTGAGGTGGCGCACACGAGTCCACATATTCACCAATCAATACACCACTATGGATCCGCTCCCGTCTCCCTACGAGAAGGCCATCCATAGCACTCACGCTTATCTTGCGTGTTTTAGAGTATCCACTTTCACTTGTCTATGAACTATAGAGGCAACCCAGAAGTCCATTTCCGCGGACACGGCTATTCGAATAGATTATATTTAACCCTGCAGGGGTGTACTTCTTCACACACGCTCTCACCACTTACCGCCGTCTACACGACATGTACTCGGCAACCTTCAAGCGGAGGCCCAGCGAGGGTGTCGGCCACGACCTGACTAACCACAAAAGTCTCTCGTCCAGGTTTATCGCCTATTTGGGTTCCATCCGTGGGGAGATCCGGCCGGGGTGTCGCTCACGGCCCCAAACGATGTGTACAGGGTTCCCGCATCACCAAACGGGCGATCGGTACACCGTGCCACGTACCTGCCGCGTCACAGCCCACCCCGACGGTCAGCGCTGCGCACGACCTCCAGTAAACTACAAACACCAGAAACTAGTTGCAACTCCTGGACAGAGATCATGTTGATTAATAAGTCGAGAGAGTCAATTAAGGATCCCAATGTGTGGTAGTAGCTGTTTCATGGACCAACCAACACAGAACTCAGTTCCTGAGGACGGCTGCAATGAGACAACCCACCATATACTCCTACATGGCCTCTCATCGCTACGTTTACCAAATCGTGTTCACACACTTAGATCTCAACAGTAGGACATGTTCACCACATTCCAATTCATCCCCGATGAATCAGACCTGACACAACTCTAAGCAATAGCAGGCATAACCAGAAAGCATGAATGAGTAGGCACAACATGGCTCAAACAACTCCTACTCATACTAGTGGGTTTCAACTATTTACTGTGGCAATGACGGGTCATGTAGTGGAAAGGGGTTCAACTACCGTAGCAAGTAACAGTTGAAGCGTTGTTGTCCTAATGCAGTAAAAGAGAGCAAGAGCGAGAGAGTGGGATTGTATCGAAATGCTCAATGGGGTTTTGCTTGCCTGGCACTTCTGAAGATAACATTGGGTGTTCATCGGTGTCATCGATCACATCGTCGGAACCACGTCTACTAAGAGGGGACAAACACCGGCAACAGAGAAAGAATCACAATCAATGCAATGCGACAATATGATGCATGATCATGACATGGCAATATGCTGTTGATTGAGCTAATGCAACTAGCAACACAATTAAATGAAGTTGGTTTGAACCCAAGATTCAAATTCAAACTCCATATGTGATTATCTAAATGCCATTTAATTGATTTGACCTGACCAGCAGGTTTAACTTGTTCAAACATGCATGAAAATGCCATAAACGGATTCCTTGGATTTTTCTGATCATTTTTCATATATTAATTATTTTCATCTGAGCTATGGTTGATTTTATATGATTTTTAGAAGTTTTGGCTATTTTCTGAAATAAATAAATCATTTATGATTTATATAAATTCCCAGAAAATAGTAACTGCGTCAGCACTAGGTAAGCATGACGTCAGTAGGGTCAAAGGGCTGCCCTGGGTCAAACCTGACCAGTAGGGCCCACTGGTCAGTGACCCACTAGCTAACAGGGTTAGTTAGTTTTTAAACTAACACTAACTAAACTGCTGGTGGGGCCTGGGCCCACATGTCAGTCTCTCAAGGCCTAATTAAGTTTAGTTTTAACTAAACTAATTTAACAGGAGTTGGCCCCACGTGTCAGTGGCTCACTAACTAACCTAATAATTAAAACTAAACCAGGTTAATTAACAGGGCGGGACCCCACATGTCGTAGACCCAGGGGGGTCAAACCTCGGGTCAAAGAGGTCAAGCCCACCGGCGGCTCGACGCCGGCGAGGCCAAATGCGGCGGCTGGTGCGGAAATCCTTCTCTGGCGACCAAACGGCCGACGGAAGGCATCAACGTGACGCGGGCACTCTTCCGCGTCGAGTGGTGGCGGTAGTTGGTCCTGGGGTGGCCGGAAAGTGGCCGGCGACGAGGTCCAGCGGTGGTAACGGTCGGGCTGCGCGGGCGCGGCGCTGCAGGCTACGGCTAGGCACGCTGAGGGCACCAGGAGGGAGCCCGTGCTCTCCCGCATCCATCCCCGCAAGTGGGAGGAGCTGGGGTAGCCGGAGCTCGTCGGAAACGAGCTCGCGGCGGCGGCCGGCGATCGGGCATCGACGGAGTCGATGCTGTGGTGCACGAGGGAATGAACTAGTGGGTGCTGCATGCTCCTGGAAGCTCAGCGAACACAGTGACGCACTCAGCTGCGAGCTGGGGTGGCCCTGGCCGCGGCGGTGAAGAACCACGACGGCGGTGAGTTTCGGTCATCGGCGAAGTGGCAGCTACGGCGTGAAAAAGAGACAACGAAGAAGGTGGTTCGAGGGAGAGGATCACGGCAATCATGATGGTGCTGACGGCGAGCCCAAAGAAGAACCGGAGCAGTCGGGGCGGCGAGGGGGATCTCCGGCAGCCGAGGAGGAAGGAGATGTTGGGGAGGGCGATTCGGGGCTTCCAGCGTTGATTGGCTTGGTGTAGAAGGCGTAGGCGACGGAGGCGAAGCTCGTGGACATGCTGGCGAGGCGAGACAGTGGCACTGGCCGCGGTGGCAGCGAGCGCGGCGGCGATGGTGTTCGGCCAAGGTGAAGAGCGGGCGAGGGAGAGAGCCAGAGGAGAGGGAAGAAGCACGGGGAGGTTCGTGGGGGTTCCAGGGTGTCGTGGCGTCCTCTAGGGGCTTTGGGGCGGCGAGGAGGCAGACAGGCAAGGCGGAGGTGGCCGGCGCGTGGCTGCGTGCGCCGGGCACACGCCCTCGTGCCTTCTGGCACGAGGTAGACGACAGAGGAGGGCCAGGTGGGCTGGGCCGAACCTGCTGGGCCACCAGGCTGGACAGGTAAGCATTTCCTTCTGTTTTAATTCTGTTTCTGTTTTCTATTTTATTTTTTTGTTCTGGGCTTTATTAAAAATACTTAGGCACTTTCAAAAATCACCAAACTTCTCATGCCCACTATTTAGCATATAACCAACATGGAACATTTCAGTTTGGGATTATTTGAGCATTTAAAATGATATATAAAATTTAAATGCCCAAATGCAAATAAGATATGATTTAATCCAAAAATCCAGAATGGTCCTAGAAATATGTGCAACATTTTTGGCAGAGGTTTTTAATCAATCCAAAAATGATGAACTTTTCCAAGGGGCATTTTGGGTTCATTGAAAAGATTTTAATTGACCCTAGTTGAATTGCTTTACTGCTAGGGTTTAGGCAATCCCCATTTCAAGTTTCTTTCAAGATTAAACATGATGCACACATGAGGCTAGCCTAGTGCATTACCAGAAGCTAGGGATGTGACACCGAAGTCCTTCGGAAAGAGACAATCACGGTTACTCACACATGTAGTGTATTCTTAAGGATATGGTGTGAAGTTATCTACAATTGGATATTAACAAATTCCCATCTACCACATTACCATGGGCACATCTTTCGAAAGTTCAAAACCTGCAGGGGTGTCCCAACTTAGCCCATCACAAGCTCACGATCTGCGGAGTCGCAACTCCAAAGTGGGAAGACCCGAGTATTCTCGGAATCCCGTGCTCAAGATATTTCGACAAAGGTAAAACTAATCTAGCAAGACCTCCCGGCGTGCCGACACCCTGCTAGTAGCCGCGGGTATCTCGGCTCAGGCCATGACCGGATGGGTGATCATACAGGTAATACCAGATACCTCGGGTTTCCCCAAGGCAGCCCCACATAACCCCCAGTAGCGACCAACACTCATGAGGAGTACTGGCCCGGGTTGTAAAATTAAGTCCTCAGTGTCCGAAAAGTCCCTATGCAAGTTATTTAGTTATGGAAAATGGTAAAACCAAAGTTGGGCCTTGCTGGAAAAGCTTTAAGAAGTGCGAATTATCAAGGGGGGGCCATAAACCACAAACATGTTAGGAACACAAAATCAAGGAACATAACACCGGTTATTGGGTCCTAAGGTGGCATGAGTGGAACAAAACACCAAGCAGAAGGCCAAGCCTTCCACCCATTACCAATATATATGTGCATTAACTTAATTAAGATAAATATTGTGTTATCCCAATAAACAAGTTCAACATGGACCAATCTTCAATCCTCACCTGCAACTAACAACGCTATAAGAGGGGCTGAGCAAAAGTGTACTTAGCTAATCAACGGTTTGCTAGGAAGGCGGTTAGAGTGTTTCATGGAAACAATAGGAGGCTGACAAACAGGAATAGGCATCGAGGCATAGCTAAAGAGCGAGACAACTAGCATAGGCAAAGATAGAGGTGATATCGGGGAATGGTCATCTTGCGTGGAATCCCGCAAGGAAGAAGAACGAGTCCATGAAGAAGACAAACAGACGCAGTCGAACGAATCCTCACAACTCCGGAACGAAACCGAAGCTAACGAGAGAAGCAAACCAGAAAGAAGCAAACAACATGGTAAACACACATATCATAACCATGGCATGATGCACAAACAAGTATGATGCATGTCCGGTTTAAATATGCATGGCAGGCAAAGTGCAACAAACAACACTACAATTTAAGTGGAGGTCAATATGCAACGAGTTGCATATTGACAAACACCACGTTAGATTATTTAGTTTGATCTCGTTATGAACCCAACAAGTTTAATGGTTCTTAACATGGCAAGATGTGAATCATAATGAAACTACCTATCTAGGCATTTTAAATGAGGTCGGAAATAACAAACAATAATTCCGGAAAATTCCCATGTGCTTATTTTGAATTTGGTACTGTTATGCCTATTACCATATTTTAATGTTTTAAAACAGCAAAACAGAGTGCACCATGTTATTCTACACATTTTTCTACCCCAAATACATATAAAGTTTGTTAAATTTGGAGCTACGGTTATTTATTTATGAAATAAACCATTTTAACAAGTTATTTACACAAATTAATGCAAACATCAATTTTACACATTTTAACATGGATGAAAGTTGCAAATAATTAATCTACACCAAATTCTAAGCATTTTTCATGTATAAAGTTTTTACATGTGATGCACAGTTGTGAAGTTATTATATGCATGATGTTTGAGGGATTTTCTGTAAAACAACAGTCTCTGGATAAATAGCTAGATTCGCAGATCTGGAAAAAAACATGGTCGGGCCGAAACTGGCCGGCCCATCAGGAATAGTTGGGGTTTGGGGTGGCTGCTCACATCAGGCCAAAAAGGGCCGGTCGATGGAGGAGGCCCAATAGGGCGCGCAAGAGGTTGGGCTTCGCGGGGATGCAGTGGTCCAGGCAGGCGAGCCGGGTCAACGGGGCGAGCGACTGCGGTGTTGTTGTCGTCCTCGTGTGCTGGATGCAGAGGGGCGAAGGCGCGGCACTTGGCGGCGGGGCGCTTCTTGCGACGCAGAGCAAGGTCGAGGCCAGAGGGGAACAGGCAAACGGAGGAGCGGGCGCGGGGCGTGATGGGCCTCGAACCCCTCGTTGGTTACCCCAAGTGGAAGGTGTAAGATGCAGTATGTAGAAGTGTTTTCCCTTAGCAAAGATGCCAAGGATCGAATTCCCAGAGACTCCTAGGTTCAACAAGTAGGTGTCAACTGCTAACGGCGCGGATTAGCAATCAACGTGGACCTGCACATAGATACAAATAACTTTGCTCCCAACGAGTACAGAGAGGTTGTCAATCCCTCCGGCCTTGTAGTTCACAAAGGGTTAAAAGCAAATGATAGTAGTGATAGATAATGTTTTGTAATAGTAAGTAAAAAGCGAAAAGTAAATAGCGGATGTGATCAATGATGGTAATATGGACCGGAGTCTCATGATGTTCACTAGTGATGTCTCTCTCCCAAAAGACGATAAAACAGCTATGTGAGGTAAACAAATTACAGCTGGGCAATTGACAGGACCACGAACGCAAACCAATGCTGACCACATTGCAAGAAAGGTTGAGGTTCAAAGCATGGGCGGTACGCCAAAGTAAGTAGACCGAAATCCATCAATATCTACTACTAATCATCCACCTTGAGATATCTATCCAGAACATCTCGCTGGTATTAAGTTGCGAGTCCCACCCATAGTGTAAACTCAATGCAACAGACAACTGCATTAAAAGAACTTTGCGTAAAGTAAACAATCCTTGCACCCGCGGGCACAAGCACCGTTGTTTTCCCCCTTGTGGCAACAGCACATCCCCTAGACTCATGTTTCTGTCACTCAAGCTAGTCATCGAGGGGCATGAACCCACAATCGAGCATAACGTTCCCTCTTGGAGTCACTACGTATTACTTGGCCAAAGCAATAAATAACAACGGAGAACATGCAAGAATTACTTATGAACATAAATATAAAAGAGGTAGATCAAATATATTACTCAAGATCAATCTGAACATAATCTCATAATCCATCGGTCCCAGCAAACTCAACATAGCAACAGCATAAGGATTACATATGTGCCTCGATCATGTAGGGCAGCTCACGAGGACTAATTAGTGAAGCACAAGAACGGGAGGAGAACATCACATAGCTACTAGTCATGGACTCATGGTCCAAGGGAGACTACTCACGACTCATCCGGGAGGTGTCCATGGTGGTGGAGAAGCTCCCGGTGGTGATCCTCCCCTCCGGCAGGGTGCCGGAAAGAGTTCTCCTGGTGCTCCCGATCTTGGAAGCGGCGGCGGCGGCGGAACAGAGATGGGATCGCGAAAAGAGTTCCTCTTCTGAGGGTTTCGGAGGACGCTTTAATTATATGCCAAAGGGGGGCATCGGGGAAGCTTCGGGGGGCCCAGGCGCCCCCCCCCGGCGCGGCCCAGGGGGAGCGCGCCGCCAGGGCGCCTGGAGCCCTGGTGGCCCCCCCGGCTGTCCTTCGGACGCACGGTAGTTTCCGGAATGCTGATTTTTTATATAATTTTTCTGGATTTTTCCTGGCAGTTCTCGTAACGTGAAAACCTGAAATACAAAAACAGCCGAAAACAGAAACTGGCACTGGGGTGCACTGGATTAGTAAGTTAGTCCAAATATGATCAAAAGTGTATGGAAGTGTATGAATATCATAGCAATATCACCCAAAAGTGGCATGGAGCAAGCAAAAATTATAGATACGTTTTGGACGTATCAACATCCCCAAGCTTAAATCCTGCTCGTCCTCCAGTAGGTAAATGATAACAAGAATAATTTCTGTGGTGACATGCTATTAACCATATAGGACTTTTTCATAGTCATATGACAAAAGCTTACTGAGACAATGATTCTATTGTAATTAAGTTGCCTCATGAGAAAATCACAAATGACTAAAAGTTTTACAACATGACATTGAAGCATCAAATAGATTTGCAATGAACATGACGTGCAAATATGATAAAGTGATATCTAGCTTGCCCCCTTTAGTGAAGCAAAACATAAATGCAGGGGCACCTTCAAGGTTTAAGTGATGACTAGATACGATAATTTCAAAATAAACGATATCACAATCATGCAAAAGACAATGCTACTTTGGGACAATGCACATTACACTCAGAATGACAATCATGCTCTCAGTAGTTGGTGCTTGAAGAAAGAAGGTGGAGACTCAACATAAAAGTAAAAGAATGGTTATATGTTAGAGCTTTTTATTTTGAAAACATGGAAGCAATTTTGTCAACGGTAGTAGTACTTCATATGTGTCATGCATAAGACATCCTATAAGTTGCAAGCCTCATGCATCGAATACCAATAGTGCTCGCACCTTATCCTAATTAGCTCGGATTTCCATGGGTTATCATTGCATTACATATGTTTCAACCAAGTGTCACAAAGGGGTACCTCTATGCCACCTGTACAAAGGTCCAAGGAGATAAATCGCATTTGATTTCTCATTTTTGATAGATCTCAACTTGAGGACATCCATACCGGGACAACATAGAAAATAGATGATGGACTCCTCTTTAATGCATAAGCATATTCTCATAAGAGATTGAGGATTAATGTCCAAGCTAAAACTTCCACCATGATACATGGCTTTGGTTGGCGGCCCAATGTTCTTCTCTAACAATATGCATACTCATTCAACCCATGGCAAATCACCCTTACTTCAGGCAAGACGAACATGCATAGCAACTCACATGATATTCAACAAAAGTGTGATAGTTGATGGCGTCCCCAGAAACATGGTTACCGCTCAGCAAGCAACTTATAAGAAATAAGATACATAGGCAACATATTCTTTACCACAATAGTTTTTAATCTACTTTCCCATGAGCTATGTATTGCAAGGTTAGTCTGCTTAGTACAAGTGGAGGTTAGCAAAAGACTGGGAGCGACCAACTAAGAGAGCAATGACGGTCATAATCATGCAGAGCGACAAAGCAATATTGAATCAGGCATGGTAGTTATATCGCTACTCAAAAATAAAAGATCATCAAGGCTTGACAGACTTTCTTTACAGTCTTAAATATGCGTGAGCATACGCCAAGTCAGTCAAAATAAATTCTCGAAGGAAGATATTACTAAAGCATACCACATCATTGGCAAACAAATCAAGTTGGTACTCCAATAACACATTGGGAATCCCCCAGCTATTTGAGACTAACCATAAGAAAACCTGAACTACTAAGCACCATTATGCACGTAGCATATTTATCATAAACACATCAACCAATGCAACGGAAGCAAACTCTCTTAATAAGATGAGCATGGTAATTAAAGAGAGTTCAAGCAACCAACTAAACAAAAGCTCTTTGAAAAGATAAGCATGAATACTAAGAGCAGAGCATGATAGTAGCTATTAAAAGACAAAGAACACACACATCAAAGATAGACATGAAAATTCTATGTTATGTCCTAGGTAGAAGTGGAGCGTGTTTCTCTCCCACATAAAGAATGCTGAGTTCCGACTCGTTATGAAAAACTAAAAAAAAACTAAAAGCAAGACGCTCCAAGCATATCACTTAACACATGAAGTGATAAAAATATAGCGAAACGAAAGACGAACTGATAATGTTGATGGAGAAGGGGATGCACGGGGGCATACCCAAGCTTAGACGCTTGAGTCTCCTTGAATATTTCTTGGGGGTGCACGGGGGCATCCCCAAGCTTGAGCGCTTGACACTCCTGAATCTTTTTATCATCTTCCCTCACACACTTGAAAACTCCCTTCATACATAACTCATCATAATCTGATTAGCGAGGTTAGTACCCTTAATAAAATAATTATACCTTGCTGGAAATAAAGATATTCTTGAAGTTCTAGTGTTTCTCAAGATTGCCAAAAGGTTTTTGCAAAGAAAAAGCAAGCTCTTGGTTTGCAAAATGAAGCAAAGGCAAAACAGGACAGAATCTGTGAAAAACAGAACATTAGGTAGTAATTGATTTGTTTGGGGCACTTCTGCAACTCAAATCAAAAAACTCAGAACAGACGCACGAAAATAATTATATAGAGAACGCTGTGGAAAAAATTCAGACCAAAAAGATGATCTGGTGATTTTATACGAATTTTTCTATCCAAGGAAAAAATCTGTTTCCTGGACAGCACCTCACAACTTTTGAACTTTCTAGCAATCAGAGGCTATACTCGGCACAAAGCTGAAAAGAAAAGATACAATGATGTTGCTACAGTAGTAACAAACATCAAGACCACTAAAAACTGAAAGAACAAACTGAAAGCAAAGATAACAAGGGTTGTCTCCCTAGAGCTCTTTCTTCATAGCCATAAAGATAGGCTTAAGACTTTAATGATGCTCTCGTAGGAATAAGAGTTGAAGAACAAAAGAGAGAATCAAGAAGCAAATACCAAACACATTTAAGCCTAACATGCTTCCTATGCATAGGAATATTGCAATAGAATAATTCATTGAAGCACAAAGCAATAAGCATAGGAAGACAAAACAAGTGCAGCTTCAAAACCTTCAACATAAAGAAAGGGAACTTGATATTATTGAAATATTTATAAGCATATGTTCCCTTCTCATAATAATTTCCAGTGGGATCACGAATAAACTCAACAATATAAGCATCACATAAAGCATTGTTACCATGATCCACATGCAAAAAGGTACTCTTACTCTCCACATAAGTATCATGAAGAGGATAAAACTTAGTATAAAAGAGAGACATAAGCTCTTGCCAATCAAGCAAGTGCGAGTTATCGAGAAGCTTATACCAATCTGAAGCCTTATCTATAAGTGATATGGCGAACAATTTCCTCATGACAAACTCCCTTGATACACCTGCAAGCTTAAATAATGAACATAATTGTGACAGATATAGCAAGTGTTCACCGGGATGTCTGTCTCCTGCATAACGATTAGCCAAAACAAAATTGATAATACCAGCTGGTATTTTATAGGGCACAATTTCAGTAGGGGGAGGAGCAACCACCACATGTGTGGGGCGTCTTCCCGCAAGCAACGATCCAATAGCAAGGTTGTCCATAAGCATAACTAGTGAAAAGACATAAAGAAAACTGAAAGGTAAACTAACAAGACTAAAAGCAAAGGTAAAAGATAGTGTGCAACTCCCCTATCCTGAAGAGTGGAGTCCCCGGCAACGGCGCCAGAAAATACTCCTTGATGGGCCTCGAACCCCTCGTTGGTTACCCCAAGTGGAAGGTGTAAGATGCAGTATGTAGAAGTGTTTTCCCTTAGCAAAGATGCCAAGGATCGAATCCCCAGAGACTCCTAGGTTCAACAAGTAGGTGTCAACTACTAACGGCGCGGATTAGCAATCAACGTGGACTTGCACACAGATACAAATAACTTTGCTCCCAACGAGTACAGAGAGGTTGTCAATCCCTCCGGCCTTGTAGTTCACAAAGGGTTAAAAGCAAATGATAGTAGTGATAGATAATGTTTTGCAATAGTAAGTAAAAAGCGAAAAGTAAATAGCGGATGTGATCAATGATGGTAATATGGACCGGAGTCTCATGATGTTCACTAGTGATGTCTCTCTCTCAAAAGACGATAAAACAGCTATGTGAGGTAAACAAATTACAGCTGGGCAATTGACAGGACCACGAACGCAAACCAATGCTGACTATATTGCAAGAAAGGTTGAGGTTCAAAGCATGGGCGGTACGCCAAAGTAAGTAGACCGAAATCCATCAATATCTACTACTAATCATCCACCTTGAGATATCTATCCAGAACATCTCGCTGGTATTAAGTTGCGAATCCCACCCATAGTGTAAACTCAATGCAACAGACAACTGCATTAAAAGAACTTTGCGTAAAGTAAACAATCCTTGCACCCGCGGGCACAAGCACCGTTGTTTTCCCCCTTGTGGCAATAGCACATCCCCTAGACTCATGTTTCTGTCACTCAAGCTAGTCATCGAGGGGCATGAACCCACAATCGAGCATAACGTTCCCTCTTGGAGTCACTACGTATTACTTGGCCAAAGCAATAAATAACAACGGAGAACATGCAAGAATTACTTATGAACATAAATATAAAAGAGGTAGATCAAATAGATTACTCAAGATCAATCTGAACATAATCTCATAATCCATCGGATCCCAGCAAACTCAACATAGCAACAGCATAAGGATTACATATGTGCCTCGATCATCTAGGGCAGCTCACGAGGACTAATTAGTGAAGCACAAGAACGGGAGGAGAGCATCACATAGCTACTGGTCATGGACTCATGGTCCAAGGGAGACTACTCACGACTCATCCGGGAGGCGTCCATGGTGGTGGAGAAGATCCCGGTGGTGATCCTCCCCTCCGGCAGGGTGCCGGGAAGAGTTCTCCTGGTGCTCCCAATCTTGGAAGCGGCGGCGGTGGCGGAACAGAGATGGGATCGTGAAAAGAGTTCCTCTTCTGAGGGTTTCGGAGGACACTTTAAATATATGCCAAAGGGGGGCATCGGGGAAGCTTCGGGGGCCCAGGCGCCCCCCCCGGCGCGGCCCAGGGGGGGCGCCTGGAGCCCTGGTGGCCCCCCCGGCTGTCCTTCGGACGCACGGTAGTTTCCGGAACGCTGATTTTTTATATAATTTTTCTGGATTTTTCCTGGCAGTTCTCGTAACGTGAAAACCTGAAATACAAAAACAGCCGAAAACAGAAACTGGCAGTGGGGTGCACTGGATTAGTAAGTTAGTCCAAATATAATCAAAAGTGCATGGAAGTGTATGAATATCATAGCAATATCACCCAAAAGTGGCATGGAGCAAGCATAAATTATAGATACGTTTTGGACGTATCAGGGCGCGGCACACCGGCGGCGATGTCGACCTGCAGAGGGACTTGGGCGAGGCAGCAGGTGAAGCAGAGGCCTCAGCGGCGGGCGACGGAACTTGCAGGGGCGGAGCTCGACGGATCCGGCCGCGGGGCATCGGTTCCCGGCGACGGCGAGGCGAACTGGAGCTCTGGGAGGCATCCATGGCGTCCCTGCTTGAAGGACAGAGAGAGCAGAGAGAGGCATGAGAGACTGAGAGGGAGACAGGAGGAAGAAAGAGGAGGGGAGGCGAGGGACTGGTGTTGCTGGTCGGCGGCACCGTTGGGCAGTGAGGAAGAGGTGCTCGGCGACGCGGGTTGCACGGCGGTGCAGGGAGACGAGGTGAAGAAGGAGATCCGGTGGTCCGGCGGCATAGCTCGCCGGCGCAACTGGTTGAGGCAAACGACAACGAGGTGGGTTGTGGCCTCCTTGCCCGCGAGCTCGGGGATGAGGGGAGAACATGCGCTGCTGGTTGGTTTGATTTGGAAAACGAGGAAAAGGGGCTCGTTAGATCGAGATGGATCCCGAGGTGCGAGGGCAGTGGGTGGCGGCGGCAACGAGGAGGATGGGACAGTAGGCCGAGAAACTAGGGTTGCCTAGTGTATATATACGGTAGGTGGTCAAAGCTGGGGCTATTTCGTCCCTTCGATCGCATTCGGGCGGTCGAGAATAAATAGGTTAGGTAGACCGAATAAGAAATTGAAGATGTTTTAGGGATGTCTTGGGATGATCCAGACCCATCGGTCACGACTGCCCGGGTCGGGCTCCGGGAAGTTTCGGACGCGCATGAGGGGTGTGAGAGAGGTCGACAAAGACAAGGGGGTTTTGTTGGTCTCGGAGAAAGAGAGAAGAGATCAGTTCGGTTGGTCTGAGAGAAGGTCAACAAGGACAAGCGGTCTGACAACCAGTCAACGAAGACAGAGAGAAGCGGCAACTGCGAACGGCTACGAGTTTTATGAAAACATGCGGATGCAATGCGGATGATGTGAGGATGAAATGCAACAAACAAAAATAAAACACACGACGGCAACGGAATATATGGAAGTCTTCTGGAGGATCGGTCTTGGGGCATCACAACTCTCCCACACTAATAGAGGATCTCGATCCAAGATCCTAGAGATGGCACCGGATAGAAGAGGAAAAGGAAGAGGTAAACGAAAGTTGTTTCTTTGACAAACGAGTGAAACCACGAACTTGGGAGGTTGACCAAATTAAAAGAAGAATACAATGGAGATGAACGAAGATGAAAACACTCCATTAGAAATAAGGAACATTACGAGAACTTTGTAGGTTAAAAGACATGAACAAGAGCTCACAGATGACGAATGAATTTCAAAACCACTCCGATTAAAACAAGATGGAGAAGGAATAAGAACGAAATAATTTGGATAGCATTCCGACCGTAAATGGAAGGAATTGAACATGAACTTGAGGAGATGGGATGATACTTGATGAAATCAACAACACACTGCCTCCGAAACTATTGAACGAATGGCACAAGGGGTAAGAAAGATTTCAGATAGCACTCCGGTTGAAAAGAGAGGCAAAACTTGATAAGATGAGGGAACTTGAATGGAGCACATGAGACTCTTGTTAAATGGACCAGAAAGGAAAAGAAGATGATCTTGATATGACAAGATGATGGTTTGAAGAGAGCAATATCACAAAGCCTCCGGAACAAAAGAATAGATTCTAAATCATTAGGAAGAAAGAAAGTAGAAGAAAATGATAACTTCTACCGCAATTGAATTTGAAAGAGCATCCTTATGAAGAAGGGTTGAACGGAGTTGTTGGAAAATCAACAACGAAAAGAATAAGCTCGTTGTAGCCTTATGGAAAACATCTCAAAATTATGAGGTGACAGCCAGCCACTAATGGAAAACAATTGATTGGACTGAGATCAACAAGGAGACGGAAAACATATCTCACCGGGAGGATGAATGAAGAACTTGGGTCATTTATAAGCACCATAAATAGCAACAATCCTTAGGAAAAAGCTTTTAGGTGTAATACAACTCAAGATTACTCCAACGAATAAATTGAAGGGTTAGAAAGATCTCCTGAACAAAGAAAATGATGGGTTTAGATATCTCATTCCTGACAACTTGTGAATCATGAACATGAAGGAAAATTGTCAAAAATGACATACCACCATCTCAAACGATGAGGTAGAAAGAATTGCACTTCAATATGCAAGATGAAGAATACTTGAGCTCCTCCAACAAGAATCTTGAAGAACACTTCGAGGATGAATCAAATCGTGATGAACCACCATGTTGAACTCCGGTAACAAAAGGACGAGAAGTGAAGGATGAAAAGAATAAGATTTAAGCCTTACAATGATTTAGATGGAGGTTCCGATGAGATGGCTGAGAAACTTTGAACTTCGGAAAAGAAAAGATGAAATGACTTGGGATTATAATTTATTCATCATGAACAAATTCCGAAGGAAGGGATTAATCAACTTGATGAAAAGAATAAGAATTGTGTTATGCTTATCCTCCATCAATTAAATTGATGAGAAGCAATGGATTTGCATACTACTTATTCCCGCTGAGAAAGATGAAGAGAGATATAGCACAAACTTGGGAAATCTTCAACAACCACCGGTAGGATTGAAACGAATGAAGAAAGAGAACAAACCACCATGAAGAATTAGAAAAAACAAGGCACTTCAGGAAACTTATATACAAAAGAACAAAGGGATCACAAGCTGACTAATGAATACTTACTGATGCACCAAAATAATATGGAGACGAATGAAGAGGCATCAATTAAGAATCGCTAGAGGACGAATTTGAAGACTGAGAACGAAGAGATCTTCTGAAATGATGGCCTTCGGAGGATCACAATGGGAAGAATTCATGAAATGCTTCGGATGATATGAAAAGATTCCTCGTGATCGAAACAACTATGAGGATGTCATGAAGCTAGAACCAAAAATCTTGGAAGAACTGGTAAGGATTCAAGAGGAACTCTTCTTCGGTCTTCAAAATCTGAGAAGACGATGAGATACACCACCATGATTTGTTGAGGCACTCCGGAATGAATCATAAAGAGTTTGAGCCAATGATGAAAAGAATTTGAAAGCAATCTTGAAGGATACATTTGATCGATGAGAGATCCTTTCTAACATCAAACTTGAAAAGAATTTGAGAATAACTCCGGGAAAAAAAATTAGAAGAGTTAGGTAAGATCCCGGGAAAAGTCCTGTGGGTTAGGGCCCACTCAAAAGAAATCACCGTTGAAAAAGATTGCTTGAGAGATAGTGCACCGGTTGAATTAAATGGCTTGAATAAGATAACAACCTCAAAATAGCTTGAACGGATTTAGAATGGAAACACACATCTTCCGAGATATCTTCAGCACTCCGAAGAAGAATTAGAGAGAGTTGAATAAACAAGAGAGACTTCGGATAAGAAATTTCAACATGAGAAAACATGTGACACAAAAAGGAAGAGGTATGATTAACACCGGAACTTGAATTTAGTCCACGGGAGAAGAAACGAGAATGGAGAATGATAAACTTGAAGCTCCTGAGCATCTTCCTGAGAAATCACCGGATAATGAAATTGAAAGACAAGAATGAAGAAACATCACATGAATAAAATGGATACTTGACTGAGGACTCCGGCTCAATAAAAAAAAGGGTGGGAGGGTGGGGAAAACAAAGACAACTTGGGATGAATGAAACAGACACCGCTGAGAAAAAACCAAGACTTGGTCTTGCACAAATTAAAAGGATTGGGCAACTTGAAGAGAAGCACACCGGTTAAAAAGAATTTACATGACAATCTCGATGATTAAGAAGGACTAGCACTCCCATATAAATATGAGAACACCGATTAGGAAAGGTATGGAATCACCACTTGGCATCGAAGCAACTCGAATACCACAATCAACTCAAAACAAAGGATAGATATGTAGCAACATAATCTTCACAATATCATTCGAACAGAGGATTGACCGAATGAATTCCATAAGGTTAATGGTACATCAACTTGTCGAGAAGCCATTTGGGAGAACAAAACGATAGAATAAAACAACAAGGTACAGATGGAACAAATAAACAATAAAGGTTTCATCCCACATGTTCGTGCTGAATGCCTCATGGCACGTGTTACAAAGGGTCTTGCAATCCTCGGATCAGCATAGCCAAGGATCCTTTAAGATGCAACTCCCAATTGGAACAGCACCCATGAAACCTATTCACTAGATGTTGAACCCCAAACCTCATATCATGCACCTGTAGGAAGAATACCTAAAAGCTACTTGAAACCCACCTATTAATTCCCAAAGCTTTCCGGTTATGCAATCTGGTGTTGGGGATACAGGGGAAGCACCACGCACTCAACTCTAAACCTACATCCAACTGTATCCATCCGTCAACACATAACCAGTCATCTTCGGAAACTGTTTACCTCGGACCTTCGAAACGCATCTGCTATACTAGCTGTGGCAATACTACCGAACTATCTCCTCGGTACTCGGTGACGTTGGGGTTATCTCACCACCACACATGCATAGAAGAGTTTTCGATGTCGGCCGCCTCTGGTATTCTAGAACTGCAACCATACATTTGTGACGACAACACCTCGGAGCTCAACTCCCCGGGACACTACCACAACCCCTAAATGACAGGAGGCATAGAGAACAATGTTCTCGTCACAAAG
This sequence comes from Secale cereale, assembly GCA_902687465.1. Taxonomy (NCBI): domain Eukaryota; kingdom Viridiplantae; phylum Streptophyta; class Magnoliopsida; order Poales; family Poaceae; genus Secale; species Secale cereale. The sequence goes on along the minus strand of LR738715.1, from coordinate 547,567,603 downwards.
ATATCGGAACAATCCAAACAATACCCGCGTGATCCTAAAAATAATTTGGTGAAATTTTGAGAATAGTGTAGTTAAAACAATGATAGGAGACCTCACCATAGTGATGAAGGGGATGAGGAGTAAAAAGAAATCCTACTCTCCAATATATATATAGGACTCAAAACATTTTGTGTGTGTGCCTAGACTCAACCGTCAGCGGTTCGGTCAATCAGGGGCTCCTAGGTCAGAGAAGGCTCTGAATACAAACTTGTAATGCCCAGGATGCGACTATATCTCCTACGTGTGGAGGCACGACATAGAGACATAAGCGCATTCTGGAATGATCGCAAGCTTGGTATCTTTGCACAACTCATGTAAAAGTACAAGGATGAAAGAGTAAAAGATAGTTGGCTTACACTCGCCACATCACACAATGAATACAAACATACATTCATCCTAATAACACAGGGTCCGACTACGGACGAAATTCAAAAAAGAAAAGATACCACAAATCACAAGGCCTGATCGCCCCTTGTAGGAACCACTACTGATCGTCGGGGTACGAAACATAGTAACGACCATGCTCTTCATCGAACTCCTACTGAAGTTCTAATCCATCTCCTGCATCGTACTCGGCTATACCTACATCTAGTGTGTGTTGTAATCTGTGAGCCAGAAGGACTCAGCAAACCCATTCCCGGGTATCGAAACTAACAAAGCCTTAGGTGTGGAAGGGTAATAAAGTGTTTGCAGAAAGCACTAGGCAACTAGCATACGAGTTCAGAGCGAGATGAGAATATGTGCCAACGGTCGCCAAGTTGATCAAGAAGTGATCCTAGCTACTCACGTTCATGCATAACCCCACCGTGTTCACTTCCCGAAGCCCTTCGGAAAGATACCATCACGGTTAGTCACACAGGTAGTGTATTCTTAAGGATATGGTGTCAAGTTATCTACAACCAGATATTAACAAATTCCCATCTGCCACATAACCGTGGGCACGGCTTTCGAAAGTTCAAACCCTGCAGGGGTGTCCGAACTTAGCCCATCACAAGCTCACGATCTGCGGAGTCGCAAGTCCAAAGTGGGAAGACCCGAGTATTCTCGGAATCCCGTGCTCAAGATATTTCGACAAAGGTAAAACTAATCTAGCAAGACCTCCCGGCGTGCCGACACCATAATAGTAGCCGCGCGTATCTCGTCTCAGGCCACGACCGTATGGGTGATCATACAGGTAATACCAGATACCTCGGGTTTCCCCAAGGCGGCCCCACATAGCCCCCAGTTTGGACCAACACTCATGAGGAGCACTGGCCCGGGTTGTAAAATTAAGTCCTCGGGGTTCGGAAAGTCCCTATGCAAGTTATTTAATTATGGCAAATGGTAAAACCAAAGTTAGGCCTTGCTGGAAAAGCTTTAAGCAGTGTGAATTATCGAGGGGGGGCCATAAACTCCAACCGTGTTAGGAACGCAAAATCAAGGAACATAACACCGGTTTATCGGGTCCTAAGGTGGCATGAGCGGAACAAAACACCAAGCAGAAGGCCAAGCCTTCCACCCATTACCAATATATATGTGTATTAATTTAATTAAGATAAATATTGTCGGGGTGTTGGTGCGACATATGCCAACAGGTGGCTTATCATGCATGGGGACAATAGAGCGTCGCCGGGCCCCAGAAGCGGGATAAGGCAGAACTTAGGACGCCTACGAATCTTACCCAGGTTCGGGGCTCTCCGTGGAGATAACACCCCTTGTCCTGCTCTGCGGGGACTCCGCGTCATGACTAATGTCACTAGGGTAGCTACAAGGTTGCTCCTTGAGTGGTGTCATCTAGAGGAGGAAGAAGAGCAAGGCTAGCTCACTACCATCGCTCCTGGGAATCGGGATGATCGCTAGGGTTTCTCCCTATCTCGCTCTATGTGTCTCTCTTCCTTCTAGAGTTCAACTAACCAACCACTCCTCATGGAGGACCCTAGGGGTTTATATAGGCCTACCCCCAGGGGTACAATAGTAATCTCGATGGAACGGCCCCCAGATGTCAGCGTCTTCGGGTGTCGGCCTTGCCGCCTATCTGCTGGGGCCCGCCGTCTGCGGGCCCATATGATTGCCTTTCACTTTAGGCGTGCTTCTGCTGACGGCAGCATCGTCAGGAGGGAAGTGGCTACAATGACGCCGTCTCCTGCCGTACACTGCCACCATGTCATGTCTTGTCATCTTGATGAGGTTCAGACTCCTAGGGTACGGTGAGCCGCCTGCTACCAGGTGGGGCGCCTACCAGGGGCTGCTTATTTCTGACTCACCCACTGGCCGGTGGGGCTAGCCGCCTGCTGGCCCCGCCGTCTGTGGGTAGTGGGATCGTGGCTTTCTCTGACCGAAGCTTGGTCACTGGCAGCATGGCTACAGTGATACACCAGTTAAGCGGATCCCATAGGGTAAACATTCATTGTAGCCACACCCTTATAGATTCTCTAAGGACATGCTCAATTGTAGCCATGCCTCAGCTGTGTTGTGGTCCCCCAGGACGCATCCCGAGGGAGAGGCGTAGGACCGTCTGCTAGCTGCTGGCTATGGGGTTGCCGCCTGTTTGGGCCCCTGCTGCCTGCTGGCAGCCGGCTCTTGGGGTAAATTGTCCCAGGAGGCGGCCCGATGAGCAGACGGCTGGGGGATAACAGGCGGCCACCATTTTTCTTGAAATACCATGGGTGGTCGATGAGGATACCCGTGGTCAATATCATCGACAGTAGTCCCCGAAGCTGGTGGAACTCTGCGGTTTGTGATTGGGGGCTGCGGGGTTCCAGCAGCTTCCCTCCCTAAGTAGGATTGGCGTCCTTCGTCCATCTTCTAAAAAGAGCCGTCTGCTGGCAGCCGGACCTCTGCAAAGGGGCCGGCTCCTGGCAGTCGGACCTCCGTCTTCAAATCTTCGGGGAGAAGGTACCATTTGGTCAGTAGGCTGCTACGCAGGTCTGCCGATCGTTGGCGGCTCTCCACGCATCGTCGCCCCGTCGCGTCAGCCTGCCAGCCCACGCGCGTGATGGGACGTAGCAGTGGGCTGGGGACCGCCACTACAGGGCCTGGGTCCGCGCGCGGATCCAATGTTGTAGGGGCAATCGATTTCCCTCCCCACGCGCAATTAATGCGTGTGGATTAGGCGCGCAAAAGGTGGGGATCGTGCGGGGCGTGGAGCAGTTAATCCCACGCCCCGCCCCCTCGGCTTCACCGCCCTGAGCCTATAAGTAGGCCGGGGGAGGGGGGTTTAGCGCCGTTCTCACGCCCACCCCTCTCCATTCCTCTTCTTCTTCCTCGCTCCCATCCGCACTTCTCGCCACTTCCGCACGTAGCACCCCGCTGCAGCGAGCCGCCACCTCGAGCCATGGCCACCGCAGCGCTGGTCCGCCATTCCGGCGAATGGGATGGCAGCGACATCATCAAAGAGCACTCCACTACCTCCGCCGTGCGCGGAAGCTGCCCCCTGCCGACAAGGTTGCTGTTCGCCTGGCGCCAGCGGCGGAGATCAGGCCAGCACTGCGGTTTGGCGAGCGGGTCATCTTTCGCTCGCACTTCCCGTGCAGCTTCGGCCACCCCGCCAGCGGTTTCTTTCGATCTTTTCTGGAGTTCTTCAACATCCAACCCCACCACCTCATGCCGAACACGGTGGTGACGTTGTCCTCCTTCGTCGTCATGTGCGAGGCGTACCTCGGCATTCTTCCCACGATGGATTTGTGGACCGAGCTCTTCTACATGAAGCTCGGTACCCCGGTATAGAGCGTGGCTGCCCAGTGCGGGGGATGCATTGCGGTGAAGCACAGCGGGGCCAAGAACTATTTTTCGGCACCTCAGCTTGTGGCGTTGGTGAAGTTGTGGAAGAAGACGTACTTCTACGTCTCCAATATCGACTCCGCTTAAGATTTCATCGTCCTACCGGACTGGGCACCCGGCCCGCCTGCCGAGCCCCGTAACTCCTGGAAGACCCGACCCACCACCCTCACTGAAGGTGCTTCCATCGCCGTGCGGCGTCTCCGGGAGCTGAGGGAGAATGAAGGCCGGGTGTTCGCGGACCTCCTGCTCACGTTTGCAGAGCGCCGAGTGCTGCCGTTGCAGGCAAGCCCGCACTTAATCTGCAATATGAGCGGGCGCCGGGACCCGAGTCGAACGTGCACCAAGCTGATGCCATACAAGGAGGTGGCATACTTGGTGAACTATGTGTCCAACTGCAAGCTCTCCGACTCCGGCTGGGCCTTTGGCAAGCCGCCGTACAGCCGCAACAACCACCCGCCTGCGGTGAGCTCTCTTCTTTCTTTATTCTTCTTTCTTCTCTTTCCGCCTGTCTCAGCCGTCTGATCCTGGTGCCGTCTGCAAATCTTCCGTGTCCAGCCGGCGCCGGGTTCTGGCCAGCCAGGCCGCCCTCTGGAACCAGATCGCTCCCAGAGCCACACGAGCGACCCCGATCTTGGGGCCGCCGCCATGGAGGAGGAAGAGGTAACAGGTGGCGGGAGCCAGCCAGCAGGCGGCCTGCTAGAAGGCGGCGTCGAGAGCTGGCTGGACGACGACAACGAGGAGGAGGAAGCGCCAATCCGTGTCCAGGAGGCGGATCCGCCTGGGCGCGGCTGCCAGCAGGCGGGGCCGTCAGCTGCAGCCGGCGGCGTGAAGCGCCGGTCCTCTGCGGGGCCGTCTGGCACCAAGCCCAAGAAGCTCCGGTTGACGGCCGCCGCCACCAAGCGCCGGGAGGCGGCCGCCAAAGTGGTCCTTCCTAAGCTTCCCAAGCCGAGGCCAGGCATATCCGGGTAAGTACTGCGTTTCCTTTTTCTTTGGTGTTTATCTCATTCTGCCGCCCCCAATGTGGCTGACTTGCTGTCTTCCTTGGGATGCCCATGCAGCGCGCTGCTCTCCCCCTCGCGGTAGCCAGTGGGCTCCATTGTTGGGAGCATGGATGTCCCCCCTGCGCCCCGCCGCGTGGATCCCGCTGCCGCGCTTCGGGAGGCGATGGAGAGAAATGCCCGTGAGGCGCACGAGGAACAGGAGGTCGCGGACCGTGAGCGGGCGGTGGCTGATGTTGCTGGCAGGGCGGAGGCCGAGGCGGCCACTAAGGCTCAAGCGGACGCCGGTGCCCCAGCCCAGGGGCAGGAGGCAGGCTTCCCGCAGCCGGCAGACCGCACCCACCCCCAGGAGACGGGCTCTCTGGAGCCGTCTGTCCAAGTGCCAGCTGCTGACGAGCAGCCGGCTCTAAACCACGAGAGGGACGACCGCGTCGTCATGGAGACAGTAGTGATGCCCCCCGTGCCGCCTGCTCGAACGCAGGGTAGCCAGCCTCCAGGAGCGGAGGTGCTGTCGGCCGAGGGCGTGCTGGTGACAGGCCCGCAGCCGGCCCCCCAAATTCCTACCTGCCCGCGCCCTGTGAGGGCGGTCTTCGCACTGCCGCGGGTAGAAGCCGGCGGTGCCAGCTCACCGACGCCAGAGCGCGACGCTACTAGCGCGGCACCATCCGGCTGGACGCTCGGAGGCGGCGGTGCGCTGATTGTCGCGTCGTGAGATGTCCTCGACCGCTTCAACTCTTTAAGCGAGGTCGCGCAGATGGGGATGCGGGAGTTCGTGGCTACACGAACTTCTGTTCGCGTACGTTGACTCCATGTTTTTGCTTTTATTCCTTCAATTTCTTCCGTGGGGGCGCGTCAGCGCACCCACTGGGTGTAGTCCCCGAGTTCCAAGACGGCTGCTCAGCAGGCGGTTTGGAACTCCAAGGTTTACTTTGCGGGCTAATTTGTGTCTTGCTTGTTGGATTACCACAACCTTCGGGTGGCCTCCTTCAACGCCCAGCGTCAGGACCTGGCGCAACTGCAGTTTGCTCTGGCAGACAGCCAGGGTGATTGTTTCTCTCCTCCTTGCGGGGGCGCGTCAGCGCACCCTTCTGAGTGTAGCCCCTGAGTTCCGAGCCGGCTGCTGAGCAGGCGACTTGGAACTCCAAGCTTATCTTTTTGCTGATGTTGGTGCTCTTCTTCTTCTCTCGCCAGCGGTTGCGACCAACCTCCGCAACCAGCTGGGCGAGGTCCAGGCAGGACTCGCCGCCAAGGAACGGGAGCGCGATCTCGCAGCTCAGGACCGTGACCGCCTGGCCAAGGAGCTGGCAGACCTGGCGGCGACGCACAAAGCGGAGCTTGGGAAGTTGTCAGACACCGAGATGCTCCTTCGGGCAGAGTTCGAGACCGAGCGCTCGAACTAGGCCAAGAAGGAGGCGGCTCTGCAAGACGGCTATGGGGCAATGGCAGACATGGTCGACGGTAAGACGCTTGCCCTTCTTTCTTGTGCTTGCCGTCTGTTAGAGCTATCTTTTTTTTGTTCTGACTCTTTATCTAGTTCTTGCAGAATTCTTCCCGCGCCACTCTGTGGCCGCCAGCCAGGCCATCGAGGCCCAGCGCGACGAGAGGCGCAAGGCGGGCAGGGTGATTGCGCCCAATGTGCCCAGCACTCCCGCCGAACAGCTTCTTGCTGTCAAGGCGCGCCTGCAGCCGGCCCACCGCCTGCTTCGCCGCCTGCAACGCCCTAGTGCCCAGGTGCTGGCCGCCCTCTGGCCACGCGTTCTGGTACTCTGCACTCCCAGCCGGACTACCGACTGGCTAGAGGTATCCAGCCACCGCTTCGAGGCCTGGAAAGGCGCCGCAGCGAGGGCCGGTGGGCGGACCGCCCTGGAATTCGCCAAGGGCTGGTACCCAGACCTGAATCTCGCCGAGCTGAAGACCTTCCGCGTGGAGGCTGAGCCCGAACTAGCCGCGGTGCAAGGAGATCTCGCCAAAAGCGCCGCCGCCCTTGCTGAGTATGCCGACACAGCCATTTTCGTCCAGAGCTGGATGAGAATGGTCATGTGGTGCCACCTAGCAACTTTGATCTGCACTTGGCGGCGTCGGAGGAGCTGGACGAAGAGATCGCCTCCAGTGATGAAGGCGAGGAGGATGAAGACAGCGACGAGGAGGCCAGCTCCCAGGAGGCGGATCTGTCTGCTGGTTATCAGCCCGACCAAACCTCAACAAGCGGACCCGGCGGGGCGGCGCCGCCTGGTGCAGGAGGTAGCCAGGCCGAGACCCGTCAGGCGGCTCCCTCAGCAGCCGGCTCCGTCGTGCCACCCGCTGCGCCTGCTGCGCCTTAGGCGTCATTCTTGTATCTTTTAATTCCTGTTTTTTCTTAAGACTTGGTAGGATTAGTCCGAACAATTCCACCCACTGGGTGTATCAGTAAGCTACTGCTAGAAGGCGGCCCTCGAGGCCTTTTTGCTGTAGATATTATTTTAATGCTGCATATGTTTATGCAATTTGCCGGGTTCTGGGATTAGCACCGTCCTTTGTTCCTTAGGGCGATTTTCTTTTGCTGTCTCCTTTAACCGCCGTCCTGGCAGCCAGACAGTCACTCTGTGGTTCTGCGGCTGGGTCAGCTACTTAGCTGTTTTTCTGATAGGCATGTATCCCGCCCTCTGGAACGCAGTATAGCTAAGCCGGAAGCCGGCTGGCCGGCTGCACAACAGCCGGCCAGTTCGTATGAAGGGCCGTCTTGCCCTATGTTTATTTTACTTAGACATTTTTCATGTGGGCACCGCTTCTTGCCTTTAACTCCCGCCAGTCGGACAACCGTGTTCTGCGAGTCTGTGTCTGGAGGCGGGAGAGGGCTTGGATGCCATCACATAACTTGTTTGACTGTTAAGGAAAAGTTTTAAGCATAGGACTAGACGGCCAGTCCCTGGGCCGTCTGCTAGGCTTCGATGCCGGACAAAGGAATGAACAACACTCGTCCACGGGCATAATTCTTATCATATAGATAAAGGGTTGGGCAGTCCCCGAGAACTCCTCGGGGGTCCCATTGGTTCTGAAAATAAAGTAGATAGCGCGACACATACTGTCTTTTAGCTATAAAAGCGACGAAGTAGGTTTGCGTTCCATGGGTGCTCTGACTCCTTGCCCGAGTCGTCTCTCCTGCGTGCTCTTGGCTTCTGGGCATCGATGAGGTAGTAGGCATCATTGCCTAGTACCTTGTTGATGATGCACGGTCCTTCCCAAGGAGCCAAGAGCTTGTGCTGGCCGGCTGTTCGCTGGATCAGCCGGAGCACAAGGTCCCCCTCGCGGAAGGAACGTGGCTTGACCCGCCGGCTGTGATAGCGGCAGAGACCCTGCTGATAGATGGTGGACTAGCCAAGTGCTACCAGCCGGGCCTCCTCTAGCAGGTCCACGCCGTCTTCTCGTGCTTCTTTGGCTTCGGCTTCTATGTACATGGTGATGCGAGGCGAGTCAAACTCAACATATGTTGGGATGACGGCCTCGGCCCCATAAACGAGGAAGAAAGGAGTGAAGCCGGTTGACTTGTTCGGAGTTGTCCTGAGGCTCCAGATGACAGACGGCAGCTCTTCGATCCAGCAGCCGGCTGACTGTTCCAAGGGTTCGACCAGCCGGGGCTTGATGCCGGATACGATAAGGCCGTTGGCGTGCTCAACTTGGCCGTTGGACTGTGGGTGGGCAACGGACGCTAAGTCCAGTCGGATGCCATGTGCTGCACAGAAATGGGCCAATGCGCCTTTGGCAAAATTTGTGCCGTTGTCGGTGATGATGCTGTGTGGTATGCCATAGCGGAGTGTGATGTCTGCGATGAAGGTCATAACAGTTGGGCCGTTGAGTTCCTTGATTGGCTTCGCCTCGATCAACTTGGTGAATTTGTCCACTTCCACAAGTAAATGCGTCAGGCCGCCTCGGGCTCTCTTGAAGGGGCCCACCATGTCCAGCCCCTAGACGACAAATGGCCAAGTGATCGGAATGGTCTTGAGTGCAGAAGCCGGCAAGTGTTGCTTGGAACTAAAGCGCTGGCAGCCATTGCACTTCTTTACCAGAAGAAACCGTGGCGGAAGGCTTTGGCAATGATAGATATTGAGGCCGCATGGTGGCCGCATTCCCCTTGATGAATGTCCTTCAGAATAGCCAGACCCTTTTCTGCTTCCACGCAGCGCTGGAAGACGCCTGTTGCACTTCTTCTGACAAGCTCTTTGTTGACTATTGTGTATGCTGAAGCTCGGCGTTGAACTTGTCGTGCCAAAGTTTCATCTGCTGGAAGCTCCCTTCTAAGCAGAAAACTGAGGATTGGCTGTGCCCAAGACGACACTGAGACTCCTGTTGCTTCTTCCAAAGAGACCAGGGCGGTTGGGCTAGGAGGCGGAGGGCTGGAGTAAGCCTCCTGTTGTGCTTCTGAAGTCCCTGGGCTGGCTGCAGCAGTCCCCGAGCCGTCTGCTGGAGCTGGCGCCTCTTGGCCGCCTGCTGGAGTAGTCCCCGGGCTAGGAACCAGCGCAGCGACTGCTGTACCGTTTGCTGGAGTTGGAGTATCTAGGCCGTCTGCTGGAGCAGTCCTCGGGCCGGCTGCTGAGGCTGTCGGGCGGTCTGCTCTAGGGTCAGATGGTATGAAGATGGACTCCGATTCTCGTGAAGGCTTGATAGACGGCTTGCGCGGGCATTGGAGGGACACGCCGGCTGGTATTTCTTCGTGGGTGGAGCCGATTTGTGCTAAGGTGTCGGCTTGCATGTTGTCGGCTCGTGGCACGTGGAGGAACTCACAGCCGTCAAAATGCCCACCGATCTGCTGGACAAGGAAACGGTGACTTTTCATATTTGCGTCCTTGGCGTCCTAGTCCCCAGATGACTGCTGGACAACCAAGTCCGAGTCACCATAGCATAGCACTCGGCGGATGCCAATCTCTTTGGCCATCCGGAGCCCGTGAATGAGCGCCTCATACTCGACCACATTGTTGGAGGCGACAAAGTGGATTTGCAGGGTGTACTTGAGCTTGTCGCCCTTGGGAGAGGTGAGGACGATGCCGGCTCCCAAGCCAGTGCGCATCTTTGATCCGTCAAAGTGCATCCGCCAATGGGTTGAGTCGGGAGCAGGCGGCAGGTACTGGGTCTCGGCCCAGTCGACGAGGAAGTCGGCCAATGCTTGCGATTTGATGGTGGTGCGGGGCTGATAGAAGATGGTGAAGGGGGCCAACTCAATGGCCCACTTGGCCACTCTTCGTGAAGCATCTCTGTTGCCCATGATTTCAGCAAGCGGAGCCGTGCAAACGACCATGATCGGGTGCTCTTGGAAGTACTGCTTGAGTTTCTTGGCGGTGAAGTACACGCCATAGCACATCTTCTGGTAATGGGGTAGTTTTGCTTGGAGACCGACAGCACCTCGCTCAAATAGTAGACTAGCCTTTGGACGGGCAAGGCTCTGCCGTCTTCTGGGCGCTCGACCACAATGACTGTGCTGACCACCCGGCTGGTAGGGGCTATGTAAAGGAACATGGGTTCCTTGTCTGTTGGTGCTGCTAGGACAGGCGATGTGGGTAGCAATCTCTTGACCTGCTGGAAGGCTTCATCCGCCTCGTCGTTCCACTCGAAGCAAGTGGTTTTCTTCATCAATTGGTACAGTGGGAGTGCCTTCTCACCTAGCCGGCTGATGAAACGGCTGAGGGATGCCAGGCACCCTGTGAACTTCTGGACAACTCGTACATGAGTCGGCCGTTCCATTCTCTCAATGGCCTTGATCTTTGCGGGGTTACACTCGATGCCGCGTTCAGATACCAGGAAGCCAAGTAGTTGGCCTGCTGGTACGCCGAAGACGCATTTCTTCGGGTTTAGCTTGATCTGAAAGCGGCGCAGGTTTTCAAATGTTTCTTGGAGATCCTCAAAAAGAGTTCCCATCTTCTCCGTCTTTACCATGATATCATCCACATAAACATGGGTGTTTCTGCCAAGTTGCTTGAGGAGACACTTCTGCATGCAACGCTGAAAAGTGGCGCCGGCGTTTCTCAAGCTGAACGTCATGGTCAGGTAGCAGAAGGCCCCAAATGGCGTGAGGAAGGGGGTCTTCAGACGGTCGGCCAGATCGAGTTTGATCTGGTGGTACCCGGAATAAGCATCAAGGAATGACAGCAGCTCACATCCGGCTGTGGAGTGAATCACTTGATCTATTTGCGGCAGAGCAAAAGGATCTTTAGGGCAAGCTTTGTTGAGGCTGGTGTAATCAATGCACATGTGCCATTTGTTGTTCTTCTTCAGCACTAGGGCTGGGTTTGGGAGCTATTATGGATACGAAACTTCCATAATGAAGCCGGCTGCTAGCAGGCGGGCGACCTCTTCCCCAACAACTCTTCTTTTCTCTTCTGATAGGCGGCAGAGCGGCTGCCTGACAGGCTTTGCATCTTCTCTCACATGTAGCTTGTGCTCGGCGAAATCCGTCGGGACACGCGGCATGTCTTTGGGGGACCATGCAAAGATGTCCCGATTCTCACGGAGGAAATCGACGAGCTCGCTTTCCTATTTCCTGTCTAGGTTTGATCCTATGACAACAAATCGCTCTGGGTGAGATGGGTCCAAGGCAATCTTCTTTGTCTCCTTGGCAGGCTGGAACAAGCCTTGCAGCTCTGCCTCCCTGGAATCGGCTGGTATGGCTGGCTGCTTGCCAGCCAATGCCACCAGCCGTTCCAGGCGGCACTTTTCTTCAGCTACGACGAGGGACTCGGCCAGACGGCTGCTGGCAGTCGCACATGCGATGGACTTCTCATAGTCCTCGGCTATGGTGATTATTCCCTTGGGACCCGGCATCTTCATCTTGAGGTAGGCGTAATGGGGTACTGCCATGAACTTTGCAAGAGCTGGCCGACCCAAAATCACGTGATAGGGACTTTCTAGGTACACCACTTCAAACCAAACCGACTCCCTCCGGAAATGCTTCTTGTCACCAAACAGGACATCAATCTTGGCCTTGCCGATTGGTGAGCTAGAGAGGCCTGGCACAATGCCGTGGAACACAGTCCTGGTAGGTTGAAGCTATTTTTCTTTGATGCCCAACTTCTCCATGGTATCACGGTACATGATGTTGATGCTGCTGCCGCTGTCTACCAGCACTCGGGAGAAACGACAGACCCACCTGTCGGTGGAGAGAGTTGCATCCAGAACCAAGGCATAAGCCCCTGCTGAAGGCATGACAGGCGGGTGGGCCTTTCAGACCAGTGCATGAATTTTGGGGCTTCACTGGCAACTGTGTTGACTTCTCTGCGCTGCTGGCGCTGGCTGTGCCTATCGTCTGCTTGGCTTGTGAAGACAACGTAGGCTCCATCTGATGGGCCTTTCAGACCAGTGCATGAATTCTGGGGCTTCACTGGCAACTGTGTTGACTTCTCTGCGCTGCTGGCGCAGGCTGTGCCTATCGTCCGCTTGGCTTGTGAAGACTACGTAGGCTCCGTTTTCTTCTAGGAACACGTCCTGGACCAGGCCACCCGGACAAGCAGCCGGTGGATTGGGAGGCGGAGCTGCCTGCCCGACAGGCAGCGGTGGCAGAGCTTCCCCCTAGCAATCCGCGTGAGCCAATGACACTTTCGTGTGGTGTGATTGGAAGGCTTCGCGCCGCTGTGAAACTTCCAGGGAGCATCCAGGGCTTGATCGAAGGAGAAAGCCGGCTGCCAGGCTGGCTTGCCGCCTTTCTGGCGCTTGGGTCCCGCTTGTGCTTCTGGCTGCTGGCCATCAACCGCCGCCACCAGCCTGCTATTGGCAGCCGACGCGTGGGTCTTGCGCTTGTGATCGTACGGCTGTTGGCGTTGGCTGGACTCTCCAGCCAGCATTTTGGGAGTTGGGGGAGTCATTTTTCCAGAAGCATCCACTTGCAGCTCGGATTTCATGGAGGAGTCGGCTGTGGCGTACTTGTCTGCAATGCTCAGCAGCTCGTCCAGCGTGGTGGGCTTGTCGCAGAGGAGTTTGTTCTTGAGCAGGGTGCCTTCTCTGCACCCAGCCGTGAAATACTCGATGGCTTGTACCTCGTGCACTCCCTCGCAAGAGTTGCGCAACTCTGCCCAACGCGTCAGGTAATCACGGGCTGACTCATCTGGGCCTTGAACACATAAGGAGAGCTGGCGCGGCTTGGGAGGACACTTGTAGGTGCTGGTGAAGTTGCAAGTGAAGGCGTCGGTGAAGTCCAACCAGCCATTGATGCTGTTGGGTTTGAGGCTGTTCAGCCACGTCCAGGCCATGCCCTGGAGCATGAGCGGCACGTACTTCACTGCAACACGCCTGTTGCCGGTTGCTATGCTGACGGCTGTGGAGTAATCTACCAGCCAGTCCTCCGGCTTCACTGACCCATTGTACTTGGGGGTATCTCTGGGGAGTGAGAAGCCCTTAGGGAAAGGCTCGTTACGGATGCGGGGGCCGAAGCAGACTGGGCCGAGGTCATCTTCTTCTTCGACCGCCTGGGACTGAGCCAATCGGTCAAGCCGGTGGCGGGCTTCGTTCTCCCCGACTCCCTCCCGGCGGCCTAAGCGGCCTACTAGAGAGGGGTGGTCAACTGGCGGAGGAGACACATGCCTCTCCCGTCGAGGAGGAGGCGGGCGTTCCTCTCGCCGCTCTACGACCCTTGGGCGGTTGTCTTCGTCGCGCTCGATGGTGATGCGAGTCTGTCGGCTGCGGCTAGCAGCCGACTCTGAGTCACGCCGGTTGTGGGCGCCGACTGTTGGGGAGCGGGACGTGGCTCCTTGCTCCCGCCGAAGGGGGCGGTTATCTGCCTGCGTGCTTGCCTGTGATGCCCGGCGACGAGCGTCCTGCTGCGCAGCAGCCACATCGAGGAGCTGACGGGCGCGCTGAGTCATGCTGCAGAGCTCGTCTCCCTCCAAGTCGCCCAGCTCATCGACTACCGCCGAGGCAGCCCTTAGGTTCTCCGACGGAGTGAGGTACACGGGCCGTGGGGCCCCCAGCATGTCTGCCAGCACCCTGCCGCGATCGCGAACTGCACCAGCCCGACTAGGCTCGCCAGCAGCCGGCGTGCCGCCTATGGCATGGTCCATCTCGTGGCGGTAGGCTTCAGGGAGGCGTCGGGAAGCGGCCAGCTTGTTGGTGCTGTCGAGGAGCGAGACGCGGAGTGCCCCCACCGCAATGGGTGCGGCGAGGTTCTGCATGGCGGCCGGAAGCGGGTCTTGGCCCGACCCACCGGACGGCTAGTCGTGGCCGGTGGCGAGCACCTCTGTGACGGTGCTGACAGTGCTGCCGCCTGCTGGAGCAGGGAGGGGGTCGTCGATGATCACCACGTGCTCAGGGAACGAATCGACGGGCTCCGCGTCGAGGTCGATGATCATGTCAACTGGTGGGTCAGAGGAGCCCACTGACTCTACGTCAGAGGCACGCTCATCGACGATGTGGATCTTGTCGAGGAGCTCGACGAGGTAGCTCTCCAGAGCAACTGGCTCTGCAGCCGGAGAGGGCTCGTCATGAATGTGGACGCCGATGAGGAGGTCGACGAGTCCGCTCGCAGTGCATGCAGCCTCAGCGCCGCGAAGCATCCCGGTATCCACGCCTGCGGGCGTGCCAAGCTGGTTGTGCTCGCCAGGAAGGAACAAAGTTCCCGTCCAGAACATGTCTCCGGACGACGGTGCACCTTGCCCCACGGTGGGCACCAAATGTCGGGGTGTTGGTGCGACATATGCCAATGGGTGGCTTATCACGCATGGGGACAATAGAGCGTCACCGGGCCTTGGAAGCGGGATAAGGCGGAACTTAGGACGCCTACGAATCTTACCCAGGTTCGGGGCTCTCCGTGGAGATAACACCCCTAGTCCTGCTCTGCGGGGACTCCGCGTCATGACTAATGTCACTAGGGTAGCTACAAGGTTGCTCCTTGAGCGGTGTCGTCTAGAGGAGGAAGAAGAGCAAGGCTAGCTCACTACCTTCGCTCCAGGGAATCGGGATGATCGCTAGGGTTTCTCCCTATCTCTCTCTATGTGTCTCTCTTCCCTCTAGAGTTCAACTAACCAAACCCTCCTCACGGAGGATCCTGGGGGTTTATATTGGCCTACCCCCCAGGGGTACAATAGTAATCTCGGCGGAACGGCCCCCAGATGTTAGCGTCTTCGGGTGCCGGCCTTGCCGCCTGTCCGCTGGGGCTCACCGTCTGCGGGCCCATGTGATTGCCTTCCACTGTAGGTGTGCTTCTGCTGACGGCATCATCGTCAGGAGGGAAGTGGCTACAGTGCTGCCGTCTCCAGCCGTACACTGCCACCACGTCCTGTCTTGTCATCTTGATGAGGTTCAGACTCCTAGGGTACGGTGAGCCGCCTGCTACCAGGCAGGCCACCTCCCCCGGCCGCCTACCAGGGCTGCTTATTTCTGACTTACCCACTGGCCAGTGGGGCCAGCCGCCTGCTGGCCCCGCCGTCTGTGGGTAGTGGGATCGTGGCTTCCTCTGACCGAAGCTTGGTCACTGGCAGCATGGCTACAGTGATACGCCGCTTAAGTGGCGCCCATAGGGTACACATTCACTGTAGCCATGCCCTTATAGATTCTCTAAGGAAATGCTCAAATGTAGCCATGCCTCAGCTGTGTTGTGGTCCCCCAGCACGCATCCCAAGGGAGAGGCGTAGGACCGTCTGCTAGCTGCTGGCTATGGGGTTGCCGCCTGTTTGGGCCCCTGCCGCCTGCTGGTAGCCGGCTCCTGGGGTAAACTGTCCCAGGAGGCGGCCCGATGAGCAGACGGCTAGGGGATAACAGGCGGCCCCCATTTGTCTTGAAATACCATGGGTGGTCGATGAGGACACCCGTGGTCAATATCTCTGACAAATATTGTGTTATCCCAATAAACAAGTTCAACATGGAGCAATCTTCAATCTTCACCTGCAACTAACAACGCTATAAGAGGGGCTGAGGAAAAGCGCACTTAGCCAATCAACGGTTTGCTAGGAAGGCGATTAGAGTGTTTCATGGCAACAATAGGAGGCTGGCAAATAGGAATAGGCATCGAGGCATAGCTAAAGAGCGAGACAACTAGCATAGGAAAAGATAGAGGTGATATCGGGGAATGGTCATCTTGCCTGGAATCCCACAAGGAAGAAGAACGAGTCCATGAAGAAGACAAACGGACGCAGTCGAACGAATCCTCACAACTCTGGAACGAAACTGAAGCTAACGATAGAAGCAGACCAGAAAGAAGCAAACAACATGGTAAACACACATATCATAACCATGGCATGATGCACAAACAAGTATGATGCATGTCCGGTTTAAATATGCATGGCAGGCAAAGTGCAACAAACAACACTACAATTTAAGTGGAGCTCAATATGCAACGAGTTGCATATTAACAAAACACCACATTAGATTATTTAGTTTGATCTCATTATGAACCCAACAAGTTTAAATGTTCTTAACATTGCAAGAGGTGAAGCATAATGAAACTACCTATCTACGCATTTTTAATGAGGCCAGAAATAACAAACAATAATTCCGGAAAATCCCCACGTGTTTATTTTGAATTTAGTACTGTTATGCCTATTACCATATTTTTAATGTTGTTAAACAGCAAAACAAAGTGCACCATGTTATTCTACATATTTTTCTACCCCAAATACATATAAAGTTTGTTAAATTTGGAGCTACGGTTATCTAGTTATGAAATAAACCATTTTAATAAGTTATTTACACAAATTAATGCAAACAACAATTTTACACATTTTAACATGGATGAAAGTTGGAAATAATCAATCTACACCAAATTCTAAGCATTTTTCATGTATAATTTTTTTACATGTGATGCACAGTTGTGAAGTTATTATATGCATGATGTTTGAGGGCTTTTCTGTAAAACAACAGTCTCTGGATAAATAGCTAAATTCGCAGATCTGGAAAAAAACATGATAGGGCCGAAACTGGCCAGCCCATCAGGAACAGTTGGGGTTTGGGGTGGCTGCTCACATCGGGCCAAAAAGGGTCGGTTGGTGGAGGAGGCCCAAGAGGGCGCGTAGTAGGTTGGGCCTCGCGGGGATGCAGTGGCCCAGGAGGGCGAGCGGGGTCAATGGGGCGAGCGACTGCGGTGTTGTCGCCGTCCTCATGTGCTGGATGCAGAGGGGCGAAGGCGCAGGACTTGGCGGCGGGGCGCTGCCTGTGACGCGGAGTGAGGCCGAGGCCGGAGGGGAACGGGCAGACGGAGGAGCAGGCGCGGGGTGTGGTACACCGACGACGATGTCGACCTGCAGAGGGACTTGGGCGAGGCAGCAGGTGAAGCAGAGGCCTCAGCGGCGGGCGACGGAACATCCAGGGGCGGAGCTCGATGGATCCGGCCGCGGGGCATCGGTTCCCGGCGATGGCAAGGCGAACTGGAGCTCGGGGAGGCATCCATGGCGTCCCTGCTTGAAGGACAGAGAGATCAGAGATTGGCATGAGAGACAGAGAGGGAGAGAGGAGGAAGAAAGAGGAGGGGAGGTGAGGAGCTGGTGTTGCTGGTCGGCGACGTCGTTGGGCAGCGAGGAAGAGGTGCTCGGGGACGCGGGTTGCATGGCGGCGCAGGGAGATGAGGTGAGGAAGGAGATCCGATGGTCCGGCGGCATAGCTCGCCGCCACAACTGGTGGAGGCAAGCGACAACGAGGTGGGTTGCGGCCTCCTTGGCTGGGAGCTCGGGGATGAGGGGAGAACAGGCGCTGCTGGTTGGTTTGATTTGGAAAACGAGGAAAAGGGGCTCGGTAGATCGGGAGGATCCCGAGGTGCGAGGGCACTGGGTGGCGGCGGCAACGAGGAGGATGGGACAGTAGGCCGAGAAACTAGGGTTGCCCAGTGTATATATACGATAGGTGGTCAAAGCTGGGGCTATCTGGTCCCTTCGATCGCAATCAGGCGGTCGAGAATAAATAGGTTAGGTAGACCGAATAATTAATTGAAGATGTTGTAGGGATGTCTGGGGATGATCCGGACCCATCAGTCATGACTGCCCGGGTCGGGTTCGGAGAAGTTTCGGACGCGCACGACGGGTGTGAGAGAGGTCGACAAAGACAGGGGGTTTTGTTGGTCTCGGAGAAAGAGAGAAGAGAGCGGTTCGGTTGGTCTGAGAGAAGGTCAACAAGGACAAGCAGTCTGACAATAGGTCAACGAAGATAGAGAGAAGCGGCAACTATGAACGGCTAAGAGTTTTATGAAAACATGCGGATGCAATGCGGGTGATGCGATGATGAAATGCAACAAACAAAAATAAAACACATGACGGCAATGGAATATATGGAAGTCTTCTGGAGCGTCGGTCTTGGGGCGTCACATGTTGCAAGGGAACAACTATCCTTGAAGGCTGCCAAAATCATTCCATAAATGCACTGTGTCTCCTCTATTAACTTTAACCCAAGTCACATTCCTGAAAGCATCCAACATCTGAAGGATGTCCCTGCACCAATATGACCCACAAGAAACAGTGGCTTGAGGAGCTCTCCCATCACAATATGACTCTAGATTAAGTTAACCCATGGCACATCCAGCATATTGTGGAATTTATTTGCATGTTTCAAAAGGAGGGCATCATTTTGGACCACCAAGTTAAGAATTCCTAGAGAACCATTTTTCATAGGCCTACAAATTTGGTCCCGAGCCGCCAGGGAGGGTCTAGGTTCCTACCTATTTTTCCTTCAAAAACATTTTCTTTGTGTTGTTTGTAGGTGCTTAGTAATCCCAAGTGGCAATTTAATGGTACACATTAGAAAAAATAGACATGGAGGAAACTTCATGCAGATTTAACCAGCTGAAGCCCTCCTCCTTGGGCCAGAAAGGATGAGCTTATAGTTAATCCCCTTTCCATACAAATAAGTACATAAAGAAGATGCACAATTCTAGGAGTGCCGGTGCCCACAAAAGACCCAAGTATGTAAACTGAAGTTTCCCAACTCTACATTCGAAGGTGCCAGTAATCCTAACTATCTCCTCTTCAGACACATTCACTGGTACAACGAGGTGCTATACAAACGGTTTTAACCCCTTTCCACTAGGACATTCAAACCGTCACCCACGATAGAGGGGTCCTTCCCACACGACCCAGAAACCGTCGCGGATAGGCCCTCCGGTTAAACACGCTGTTCAAAATGAGCCTGTGTGCGATCGGGCTAGCCACCACATTATACAGGCCTAATTGTTTCCGTTAGTAGGTACATCCCACACAGTGATTCCCAGAGAAACATTTTTGTTCGTCTGCACAACCCACACAGTCAATCCACAAGAAACGTTTCCGTTCGTCTGCATATCCCACACAGTGAATCCCAGAGAAACATTTACGTTCGTCTGCACATCCCACACAGTGAATCCTAGAGAAATGTTTCCGTTCGTATATACATCTCCCACAATTTTATGTATAGCCTCGTGTGTGATAGGCGTAACGATCACACACACTCTTCCTCCGTTAACCGTTCGCTTTATTCAACTATATCACACATGAGTTGATGAAGAAAACTGTATGGCATTGGGCTATCCATCACAACCGCTTTTACTGCTAGAACCATTTGCAACGTTCCATGACCCATCTAGCAAGTTTATTAGTTTGCAATTAATAATTACAATATTATGCAAATTCACATTTCGTATCGAACAACTGTTTGCCAATTACATATCATCCACATAAATATATTTTAACATCACAGTACAATAGCTACCTGAAAACAGCACAATACATCATATAGCTAGTTCACATTTATAAGAACAATATTAGAAAAATATATTCATTTCCCTTATAGACTGATGCATGATCAGTTAGGTTCGTCTTCTCCACCTCTGCTTTCAATTCAGTAAGAACCTGTTTTGCACTGACCAACTAGGAAAGTGCCTCCTCCTTCGCGTACACCATCTTAGCAAAGTCTAATTTAAAAATCTGAGCTTATTCTCCTTCTTATTTTTTTCCCGCATATTGAAATAGTCTTCAACGTTGACAACACTTTCTCTAAGCCTATCTCTGTTCTATTCCTCATACATGCTCCAGAGCTTTGCTAGGCACATCTTCAAAGACTGTGGCCACTCTTTACCAACCCACTCCAGGTAAGAACACTTCCCTTCATCCTATAATATTTCAAACTAAATCAGTAAAAAATGTACGAAAAATGGGTTTCTAGCAACATAGAAAATCACCAAATACATATTTTGAAAAACTGAAGAAACAGGTTAATTATGACATATCTTCTCAAATAGATCAATGTGCAAATGTAATAATTGCTACTGGGACAACAACCAAATTTAGAAACATCAGACGCTATAATTTACATCAATAACGCTACAAGTTCTTAGCAAATTGAACATTTTATGAGGAAGCTAAATATAACTGCAACAACATAGCAACAATGTTTGGGTGACAACAAATTGATACTAACAGGTGTGTACATGCACAAATTTAGTGACATATAACTAATAGCACTAAGGCCGTCCACTATGTACGCCAAAACCGTGTCAAAAAACTGTTGGTACATTTGGCACCGGTGCCCTGCACTGGCGAGCCCATGGAGAGGAAAAAATCAGGGAACTAGACTCCGGAGCACCTTGTTTCTCCGATGCCCAGCTCCTTCGCGCCATAAAGTCTTAGTATTTTACTGCTGCCTGGCTGCTTAGATGTGTGGACCAAAGTTGGCTGCACAAACTGTTGCGGTGCCAAATAATTTTCTAATGGCACCGCTGATGAGATGGTAACATTTTTATACACTAGGTAGAAACTATGACACTGTCTTAATCACATCCACAATAACATAGCAGAGTAACAATATCTGAATCACATCTAACAAATGATTTGTAACAATGGAAGTGGGGCTAAGCTTCTCTTCACATGCCAGAAACTTCCTCCCACTGTCCACAGATTCAAACGTTACTAACTTCATGCATGGAGATTGATGGTGACAACGAGCATGCAGATCTTCAGCCACCCCGCTCCATTCATCGTAACTAATGGTGCTAGGGAGCTACAAGAGGAAGGAATGATTCAAATCGACCACCGGGTTAAAATACTTCATTTCAAATCATAACCCGAGAGAGAGAAGAGAGGCATACCTGGGTGGTGAAAGATTCATCGTCGGAGGAGGAACCACTAGACATGTCATTGAAGAAGACCATGGCGACCGCGGCGGTCAGATGCGAGACAGCGAGAGCGAGGAAGCAAGCAAGGAAGCAGCTAGATTGGATGTGAGAAAGCGAGAGCGAGGAAGTAAGCTATTAAGCGGCTATAGCTTGGGAAGGAAGGAAGGAGGAAACATGGGAAATGTGATTTTTGGTCGGGGAGAAAAGGAGGTGGCGAAGGGGGGAGTTAGATATTTCGGCGGTAGTAGAAAAATATCGAAAGGTGGAGGGAAACTTTGCGCGCAGTGCCGTCGGACACCATTTCACTTTGAATGAATGTGTGCATCGCAAACAATTCTTCTACTTTACGTGCGTGCGATGAGTTTGATCATTCAAATTTTGGTGGAAATTTCCCTGGGTACTGTCCTCATCCATGTCATTGCAAAATTTACATCGCTTGCTAATTTGGGCACACAAAAGAGCCTACAGTACACATACCACACTTACTGAATCAAGCTAATTTAGTAATTAAACAGAGCCAGTTAACCTAAACATTGATCTAACAAAAGACCAACATTTAAAACAAAGGTTAAGTACGCATAATTTTAACAGAGCTATCGTCGCGCCGCCCTATGCCTCGTCGGTATAAGATGAGATGTCCACGACTTGTCCTGGCGACATGCTGCCGTTGATGGACTCCGCTGTTGGGAAACGTTGCATCGGAAAAAAAATCAACGCACACGCAATGATCTATCCATGGAGATGCATAGCAACGAGGGGGGAGTGTGTCTATGTACCCTCGTATACCGTGAGCGGAAGCATTTCACAACGTGGTTGATGTAGTCGAACTTCTGCGCGCTTCAACCAATCAAGTACCAAACGCATGGCACCTCCGCGTTCTGCACACGTTCAGCTCAGTGATGTCCCTCGCCTTCTTGATCCAGCAAGACGTCGAGGTAGTATATGATTTCCTTCAGCACAAAGGCGTGGTGACGGTGGTGGTGAAATGATCTCTGCAGGGCTTCGCCTAAGCAGTAAAAAAATATGACCGGGGGTGTAAACTGTGGAGGGGGGCGCTATATATACGTGTGTGTGTGTGTGTGTGTGTGTGTGTGTGTGTGTGTGTGTGTGTGTGGCCCGTGTACCTCAATCTCGTTAACGGCAAGTCTCTTTACTCATTCCGAAATACATCATGTCGTAACTAACACATTAGTCACTTGCTTGCAAGACTTATAGTGATGTGTATTACCGAGAGAGCCGAGAGATATCTCTCCGATACTCGGAGTGACAAATCCGAATCTCGAATCATGCCAACCCAACAAGACACCTTCGGAGATACCTGTAGAGAATCTTTATAATCACCCAGTTACGTTGTGACATTTGATTGCACACAAGTTATTCCTCCGATATCTGGGAGTTGCATGATCTCATAGTCAAAGGAATATGTATTTTACATACATGAAAGCAATAACAAAAAACTGTACGATCAAATGCTAAGCTAACGGATGGGTCTTGTCCATCACATAATTCTCACAATGATGTGATCCCGTTATCAAATGATAACTCATGTCCATGGTTAGGAAACCTTAACCATCTTTGATTAACGAGCTAGTCTAGTAGAGGTTTACTAGGGACACGGTATTTGTTTATGTATTCACACATGTATTTAGGTTTCCGGTCAATACAATTCTAGCATAAATAATAAATCTTTATCATGAATAACGAAATACAAAATAATAACAACTTTATTATTGCCTCTAGGGCATGTTTCCATCAGTCCCCCATTTGCACTATAGTCAATAATCTAGATTACATTGTAATGAATCTAACACCCATGGAGTCTTGGTGTTGATCAATATTTGCTCGTGGAAGAGGCTTAGTAAATGGGTTTGTAACATTCAGATCCGTATGTACTTTGCAAATTTCTATGTGTCCATCCATGACCAATTCACGAATGGAGTTAAAGTGTCTCTTGATGTGTTTTGTTCTCTTGTGAAATCTGGATTCCTTCGCCACAACAATTGCACTAGTGTTGTCACAAAAGATTGTTATTGGACTCGAGGCACTAGGTATTACATCTAGATCGGATATGAACTCCTTCATCGAGACTCCTTCATGTGCTGCTTCGAAAGCAGCTATGTACTCTGCTTCACACGTAGATCCCGTCACGACGCTCTACTTAGAACTGCACCAACTAACAGCTCGACCATTCAAAATAAGTACGTATCCGGTCTGTGACTTACAGTCATCCGGATATGTGTCAAAGCTAGCATCGACCTAACCCTTTACGACGACCTCTTCATCACCTCCATAAACGAGAAACATATCCTTTGTCCTTTTCAGGTAGTTCAGGATGTTCTTGACCGCTGTCCAGTGATCCACTCCTGGATTACTTTGTACCTCCCTGCCAAACTTATGGCAAGGCACACATCAGGTTTGGTACACAGCATAACATACATGATATAACCTATGGCTGAGGCATAAGGAAAGACTTTCATTTTCTCTCTATCTTTTGCAGTGGTCTGGCATTGAGTCTGACTCAATTTCACACCTTGTAACACAAGCAAGAACCCTTTCTTTGACTGGTCCATTTTTAACTTCTTCAAAACTTTGTCAAGGTATGTGCTTTGTGGAAGTCCTATTAAGCGTCTTGATCTATCTCTTTAGATCTTGATGCCCAATATATAAGCAGCTTCACCGAGGTATTTCAATGAAAAATTCTTATTCAAGTATCATTTTATGCTATCCAGAAATTCTACATCATTTCCAATCAATAATATGTCATCCACATATAATATCGGAAATGCTACAGAGCTCCCACTAACTTTCTTGTAAATATAGGCTTCACCATAAGTCTGTATAAAACCATATGCTTTGATCACCTCATCAAAGCATATATTCCAACTTCGAGATGCTTGCACCAGTCCATAGATGGATCGCTCGAGCTTGCACACTTTGTTAGAACCTTTAGGATTGACAAAACCTTTTGGTTGCATCATATACAACTCTTCTTTTAGAAATCCATTGAGGAATGCAGTTTTGACATCCATTTGCGAAATTTCATAATCATAAAATGCGGCAATTGCTAACATGATTCGGACATACTTAAGCATTGCTATGGGTGAGAAAGTATCATCGTAGTCAACTCCTTGAACTTGTCAAAAACCTTTCACAACAAGTCAAGCTTTGTAGATAGTGATATTACCATTAGCGGTTGTCTTCCTCTTGAAGATCCATTTATTCCCAATTGATTGCCGATCATCGGGCAAGTCCACTAAAGTCCACACTTTGTTCTCATACACGGATCCTATCTCACATTTCATGGCCTCAAGCCATTTATCAGAATCTGGGCTCATCATAGCTTCTTCATAGTTTGAAGGTTCGTCGTTGTATAACAACATGACTTCTTTGACAGGGTTACCATACCACTCTGGTGCGGTACATGTTCTGGTCAACCTTCAAGGTTCGGTAGTTACTTGTTCCGAAGTTTCATCATCATTATCACCAGCTTCTTCTCTTGTTGGTGTAGGCATCACGGGAAAGGTTTTCTTCGATGATCTACTTTCCAATTCGAGCGAAGGTACAATTACCTCATCAAATTCTACTTTCCTCCCACTCACTTCTTTCGAGAGAAACTCCTTCTCTAGAAAGGACCCATTCTTAGCAACAAAAGTATTTCCTTCAGATCTGTGGTAGAAGGTGTACCCAATAGTTTCTTTTGTGTATCCTATTAAGACGCACTTCGAGCATATCAGGCTGAAGCCTTTTCACATAGGCATTAACCACAAACTTTAAGAAACGAAAGCTTTGGTTTCTTGCCGAACCATAGTTCATACGGTGTCGTCTCAACGTATTTAGATGGTGTCCTATTTAAGGTGAATGCAATTGTCTCTAATGCATAACCCCAAAATGATAAAGGCAAATCGTGAAGATACATCATAGAACTCACCATATCCAATAGAGTACGGTTACGATGTTCAGACACACCATTACGCTGTGGTGTTCCAGGTGGGGTGAGCTATCAAACTATTCCACATTGTTTCTAATGAAGACCAAACTCATAACTCAAATATTCGCCTTCGCGATAAGATCGTAGGAACTTTATTTTCTTGTTACGATGATTCTCTACTTCACTCTGAAATTCTTTGAACTTTTCTAATGTTGTAGACTTGTGTTTCATCAAGTAGATATATCCATATCTACTCAAATCATCAGTGAAGGTACGAAAATAATGATACCTGCCGCGTGCTTCAACACTCATCGGGCCGCATACATTGATATGTATTATTTCCAATAAGTCATTAGATTGGTCCATTGTTCCTGAGAATGGAGTTTTAGTCATCTTGCCCATGAGGCATGGTTCGCAAGTATCTAATGATTCATAATCAAGTGATTCAAAAAGTCCATCAGCATGGAGTTTCTTCATGCGCTTTACACCATTATGACCTAAACGCCAGTGCCACAAGTTTGTTGCACTACCATTATCATCTTTGCACATTGTGGCATCAATATTACGAATATGTGCATTACTAAAATCAAGATTCAACAAGAACAGACTATTCCTCAAGGGTGCATGGCCATAAAAGATATTACTAATATAAATAGAACAACCATTATTCTCCGACTTAAACGAATAACTGTCTCGTATCAAACAAGATCCAGATATAATGTTCATGCTCAATGCAGGCAGCAAATAAAAATTATTTAGGTCTAAAACTAGTCCTGGAGGTAGATGTAGAGGTAGCGTGCCGACGGCGATCACATTGACCTTGGAAACATTCCCGAAGCGCATCGTCACCTCGTCCTTAGCCAATCTTCATTTAATCTGCAGCTCTTGTTTCGATTTACACATATGAGCAACCGAACAAGTATCAAATACCTAGGCACTGCTACGATCACTAGTGAGGAACACATCAATAACATGTATATCAAATATACCTCTGTTCTCTTTGCCATTCTTCTTACCCGCCAAATACTTGGGGCAGTTCCGTTTCTAGAGACCACTCCCTTTGTAGTAGAAGCACTCATTTTCAGCCTTAGGACCAGCTTTCGGTTCTTCGTGGGAGCGGCAACCTGTTTTCCGTTCTTCTTGAAGTCCCCTTTCTTTCCTTTGCCCTTTTTCTTGAAACTAGTGGTCTTGTTAACCATCAACACTTGATGCTCCTTCTTTATTTCTACCTCTGTCGATTTCAGCATCGCGAAGAGCTCGAGAATTGTCTTATCCATCCCTTGCATATTATCATCACGAAGCCTTTGTAGCTTGGTGGCAGTGATTGACGAACTCTATTAATAACACTCCCAGGGGGAAGAGAGATTCCCAACCGAGTCAAGTGGTTATGATACCCATACATTTTGAGTACGTGTTCACTGACAGAACTATTCTCCTCCATCTTGCAGCTATAGAACTTGTTGGAGACTTCATATGTCTCAACCCGGGAATTAGCTTGAAATATAAATTTCAGCTCCTGGAACATCTCATATACTCCATGAAGTTCAAAATGTCTTTGAAGTCCCGGTTCTAAGCCGTAAAGCATGGCACACTGAACTATAGAGTAGTTATCAGATCAAGCTTGCCAGACGTTCATAACATCTGCTTCAGCTCCTGCAGCAGGTGCATCACCTAGTGGTGCATCAAGGGCATAATTCTTCTGTGCAGCAATGAGGATAATCCTCAAGTTACAAACCCTTTCCGTGTAGTTGCTAGCATCATCTTTCAAGTTAGCTTTCTCTAGGAACACATTAAAACTCAAGGGAACAGAAGCATGGGCCATTGATCTACAACATATATATGAAAATACTATCAGGACTAAGTTCATTACAAATTAAGTTCAATTAATCAAATTACCAATGAACTCCCACTGAAATTAACATCCCTCAGGTTATCTAAGTGAAACATGATCCAAATCAACTAAACCATGTCCAATCATCACGTGATATGGAGTAGTCATTAATGGTGAACATGTCTATGTTGATCATATCTACTATATGACTCATGTTTGACCTTTTGGTTTCTAGTGTTCCGAGGCCATGTCTGTACATGCTAGGCTCGTCAAGTTTAACCCAAGTATTCCACGTGTGTAAAACTATCTTACACCCGTTGTATGTGGATGTAGAGTCTATCACACCCAATCATCACTTGGTGTCTCGAAATGACGAACTGTAGCAACGGTGCATACTCGGGGAGGACACTATTATCTTGAAATTTAGTGAAGGGATCATCTTATAATGCTACCGCGGTACTAAGAAAAATAAGTTGCATAAAAGATAAACATCACACACAATCATCTTATGCTTTTGATCTCCATATCGAATGCATCATCATGATCTCCATCGTCACCAGCTTGACACCTTGATCTCCATCGCAGCGTCATGGTCGTCTCGCCAACTATTGCTTCTACGACTATTGCTAATTCATAGCGATAAAGTAAAGCACTTATATGGCGCTTGCATTTCATACAATAAAGAGACAACGATAAGGCTCCTGCCGGTTGCCGATAATTTACAAAACATGATCATCTCATACAATAACGTATAACTCATCACGTCTTGACCATATGACATCACAACATGCCCTGCAAAAACAAGTTAGACGTCCTCTACTTTGTTGTTTTAAGTTTTATGTGGCTGCTACGCGCTTCTAGCATGCATCGTTCTTATCTACGACGCAAAACCACAACAAGGACCGGCCACAGTCAAATTCGATTCAACTAAAGTAGGAGAAACAGACACCCGCCAACCACCTTTATGCAAAACAAGTTGCATGTCTGTCGGTGGAACCGGTATCATGTAGGTGGACATGTAAGGTTGGTCCGGGCACTTCATCTTACAATGCTGCTGAATCAAAATAAGACGTTGGTGTTAAGCATTATGATAATCACCGCACACAACTCTTTGTGTTCTACACGTGCATATCATCTACGCATAGACCTGGCTCTTGATGGAACTATGTGGAAACGTTGCATGGAAAACAAAAAAAGTCTACGCACACGCAATGATCTATCCATGGAGATGCATAGCAACGAGGGGGAGAGTGTGTCTACGTACCCTCATAGACCGCAAGAGGAAGTGTTTCACAACGCGGTTCAAGTAGTCGAACTTCTTAGCGCTTCAACGGATCAAGTACCGAATGGACGGCACCTCCATGTTTTGCACACATTCATCTCGGTGACGTCCATTGCCTTCTTGATCCAGCAAGACATCGAGGTAGTAGATGAGTTTCGCACGATGGTGTGGTGATGGTGATGGTGATGGTGAAGTGATCTCCGCAGGGCTTCGCCTAAGCACTACGAAAACATGACCGGGGGTGTAAACTGTGGAGGGGGGCACCGCACACAGCTAAGCAATTGTCTGGGGTGTGTTAGGGTGTGCTTCCTCGCTACTTCCCAAGTTTGCATTGGTATTTCTCTTGAAGAGGAAAGGGAGATGCTGCAAAGTGGGGTAAGTATTTCCCTCAGTTTTGAGAACCAAGGTATCAATCCTGCAGGATATTACACACAAGTCGCCAAATACCCGCACAAACAATCAAAGTAACTTGCACCCAACGCTATAAAGGGGTTGTCAATCCCTTCTAGGTTATTTGCAAAAGTGAGATATGATGGAGATAAATAAACGGTAAAGTAAATATTTTTGGATTTTTGGTTTATAGATTGAAAAGTAAAAGATTGCAAAATAGTAGATCGGAAAATTTATAAGATTTAAAGTAGACCCGGGGCCCATAGGTTTCACTAGACGCTTCTCTCATGATAGCAAATATTACGGTGGGTGAACAAATTACTGCCAAGCAATTGATATAAAAACAAATAATTATGAAGTCATCTAAGGCAATGACCATGAATATAGGTATCACGTCCGAGACAAGTAGACAGACTCCTGCCTGCGTCTACTACTATTAATCCACACATTGACCGCTATCCAACATTCATCTAGAGTATTAAGTTCATAAGAACAAAGTAACGCCTTAAGCAAGATGATATGATGTAGAGGAATTAACTCAAGCAATATGATTAAAACCCCATCTTTTTATTCTCGATGGCAACAATACAATACGTGTCATGTCCCTTTCTGTCACTGGGATTGAGCACTGCAAGATTGAACCCAAAACAAAGCACTTCCCCCATTGCAAGAAATATCAATCTAGTTGGCCAAAGAAAACTGATAGTTAGAAGAGAATTACTAAGATATTAGATCATGCATATAAGAATTCAGAAAAGACTCAAATAATATTCATAGATAATCTGATCATAAACCCACAATTCATTGGATCTTGGCAAACACACCGCAAAAGAATATTACATCGGATATATCTCCAAGAACAATAAGGAGAACATGGTGTTGAGGATCCAAGAGAGAGAAGAAGCCATCTAGCTACTAGCTATGGACCCATAGGTCTATGGTGAACTACTCACGCTTCATTGGAAGGGTAATGGTGCTGATGTAGATGCCCTCAGTGGTCGATTCCCCCTCCGACCGAGTACCGGAAAAGGCCTCCAGATGGTATCTTGTGGGAACAGAAGGTTACAATGGCGGAAAAGTGGTTTCAATGGATCTTCTGATGTTTCTGGAATATACGGGTACATATAGGCTAAAGAATTAGGTCAGGAGATGCTCGAGGGGCCCATAAGGGTGGAGGGCGCGCCCTACCCCCCAGGTTGCGCCCTCCGTCCTTGTGGCCGCCTCGCAACTCCCCTGACATGCACTCCAAGTCCATCTGATGTCTTCTGGTCCAAGAAAAATCCTTGTGAAGTTTCGTTCCGTTTGGACTCCGTTTGATATTCCTTTTCTGCGAAACTCTAAAACAAGGAAAAAACATAAGCTAGCACTGGGCTCTGGGTTAATAGGTTAGTCCCAAAAATCATATAAAACAACATATTATTGCATATAAAACATCCAAGATAGATAATATAATAACATGGAACAATCAAAAATTATAGATATGCTGGAGACGTATCAAGCATCCCCAAGCTTAATTACTGCCTGTCCTCGAGTAGGTAAATGATAATAACGGAATTTTTGATGTGGAATGCTAGGTAACATATTTATTAATGCAATAGTCTTTAATGTGGTATGAAAGTTCAGATCCGTAAGTTTCAGGCAAAAGTTTATGTTGACATGAGAACAATAATATTTTAAGCATGCTAGATAGTAAATCATTAAGCTTAAAAAATAACATGGCTAAAGAAAGTTATCCCTACAAAATCATATAGTCTTATTATGCTTCCTCTTCTCAACACAAGGTAATCATGCCCACCCTGGTGTCAGCCAAGCAGTTGGTTCATATTTTTTAACGTGCTTCAGCCTTTTCAATTTTTCACGCAATATATGAGCGTGAGCCATGGATATAGCACTATGGGTGGAATAGAAGGTGGTAATAGATAAAAGTGGGGACAAAGTCTCACATCAACTCAGCAAATCAATGGACTATGGAGATGTCCATCAATTGATATCTCAATGTGAGCGAGTAGGGATTGCCATGTAACGGATACACTAGAGCTATATGTGTATGAAAGATCAAAAAAGAAAACTAGTGGGTGTGCATCAAATCGCTTGCTCATGAAGACCTAGGGCATTCAAGGAAGCCCGTCGTTGGAATATACAAGCCAAGTTCTATAACGAAAATTCCCACTAGTATATGAAATTGACAACATAGGATTCTCTCTATCATGAAGAACATGGTGCTATGATGAAGAACACGTGTGGAAAAAGATAGTAACATTGTCCCTTCTCTCTTCTTCTCTCAATTTTTTTTGTTTTGCGCTCTTTGGCCTCTTTTTCTGGTGGGCTTCTTTGGCCTCTTTTATTTATTTGGGCTTCATTGGCCTCTTTTAATTTTGATAACCTCAGATGGGACAATGTTCTAATAATGATGATCATCACACTTTTATTTACTTACAACTCGATGTTATAACTCGATACTTAGAACAAAGATAAGACTCTATATGAATGCCTCCGGCGGTGTACCGGGATGTGCAATGGTCAAGAGTGACATGTATGAAAAATATGAACGGTGGCTTTGCCACAAGTACTATGTCAACTACATGATCATGCAAAGCAATATGACAATGATGATTCGTGTCATAATAAATAGAATGGTGGAGTTACATGGCAATATATCTCGGAATGGCTATGGAAATGCCATAATAGGTAGGTATGGTGGCTGTTTTGAGGAAGGTATAAGGAGGGTTTATGCACCGGCGAAAGTTGCGCGACACTAGAGTGGCTTGCAAGGTGGAAGGGTGAGAGTGCGTATAATCCATGGACTCAACATTAGTCATAAAGAACTCACATACTTATTGCAAAAAGATTTATTAGCCCTCGAAGCAAAGTACTACTACGCATGCCCCTAGGGGGGAGGTGGTAGGAGTTAACCATCACGCGCCCCCGACCTTCACGTAAAGGTAAACAATCAAGACACAAGCATCTTGTTTTGGTTGCACTTTTTGGAGACCATACGTGCATGCTACGAGAATCATGAACCTTAACACAATTATTTTCTCTACCCCCTAATTTACTACTAGCACAATTCTAATATTACTATCCTCATATCTGAAAACGACCACCCTTATTATATGGAAGTTTTTATTATACCTACTTTGGATGTCTATAATATTAGGATAAAATTCATAACCCAAGCTAATTACCATGTTGTTTTTAGAGACTCTCAAAATAATATAAGTGAAGCCAGAGAGCTCAACAATTTCTATAAAATAAAACCACCGCCGTGCTCTAAAAAGATATAAGTGACGCTCTAAAGCAAAATTTCCTAGCTCAAAAGATATAAGTGAAGCACATAGAGTGTTATACTAAATCATGATTCAAGCGTGTCCCTCTCAAAAGGTGTGTACAGCAAGGATGATTGTGACAAACTAAAAAGCAAAGAATCTTATCATACAAGACACTCCAAGCAAAACACATCTCATGTAGTGAATAAAAATATAGCCTCAAGTAAAGTTACCGATGGATGAAGACGAAAGAGGGGATGCCTTCTCGGGGCATCCCCAAGCTTAGGCTCTTGTCCTTCCTTGAATTTTACCTTCGGGTGCCTTGGTCATCCACAAGCTTAGGATTTTTCCACTCTTTATTCCATAGTTCATCAAATCCTTACCCAAAACTTGAAAACTTCACAACACAAAACTCGACAGAAAATCTCGTGACCTCCGCTAGTAAAACAAAGCAAATAACCACCCAAGGTACTGTTGTGATCTTATTATAATTTCATATTGGTGCTATATCTACTATATTCCAACTTGTTCATGGTTCATACCCCCCGATACTAGCCATATATGCATCAAAATAAGCAAACAACACATAAAAAATAAAATCTCTCAAAAACAGAAAAGTCCGTAGCAATCTGAAAAATTCGCATAATTTTTTCACTCAATAAATTCTGACGAAATTGGAAGACGTGGAGAATTTGTATATAAATTTTGTGTAAAAATGTCACAAGGTTTCGACCTTCCAGTGAATTATTGAATTTTCTGCACTAGGCGCAAAAGTTTCTGTTTCATAGCAAAATCAAATCAACGATCACCGTAAGCCATCACAAAGGTCTTACTTGGCTAAAACACTAATTAAAACACCAAAACACAATTACTATAGAAGTAATAATGTGTAAAACTTGAAAAACAGAACCAAAAATTAAAAAGCAAAAATAAAATTGGGTTGCCTCCTAACAAGCGCTATTGTTTAACGCCCTTAGCTAGGCATTGAGATTTCAATGATGCTCGCATGCAAGATAAGAATTGAAACACAAAGAGAGCATCATAAAACACGTGACAAACCAATCTAAGTCTAATATACTTCCTATGCATAGGTATTTTGTAAGCAAACAAATTATCAAGGCAGTCAATTTCTAGCATATGCAAGGAAGAAGAAAGAGTCAATAGCAATCTCAAGATAACGAGAGGTAATATAGTAACACAAAAATTCCTACAACCATATTTTCCTCTCTCATAATAATTACATGTAGGATCAAAAGCAAATTCAACAATATAGCTATCACAAAACATATTCTCAACACAATCCACATGCACGGAAAGTTGACACTCTTCCAAAATAGTGGGATCAACATTAACTAAAGTCATGACCTCTCCAAAACCCACTTTTATCAAAAGTTTCATAAGATTGAAAATTCTCCAAATACGTGGGACCTAAAGTTGACACTCTTCCAAACCCACTTTAATATTATTTCAGACATTATTATCAATTTTATATTTATCATGGGGATTAAATAAATTTTCAAAATCGTAAGAATCACCACCCCAGTCATGATCATTGCAACAAGTGTTGGGCATAGCAAAATAAGCATCCCCAAGCTTAGGGTTTTGCATATCATTAGCACAATTGTCACACACAGAATTTATAATAACATCATTGCAATCATGTTTTTCATTCAAAGAGCTACCGTCAATCACTTCATAAATGTCTTCTATCAACACTTCATCACAAATTTTAGATTCACGAATTTCAAGCAAAACATCATAAAGATAATCTAGTGCACTCAGTTCACTAGCAATTGTTTCATCATAATTTGATCTTTTAAAAAGATTAGCAAGTGGATGAGGATTCCTAAATGTATTTTTAGCAAGCGAAGATGCAAGCAAATAGAAGGCACATGGCAACACAAGCAAACATAATATCGAAATTGAAAAAGGCAAACGAAAAGAAGGCAAATATTTTTGTATTTTTTGAAAAAGTTTTAGAAATGGGGGAGAGGAAAACGAGAGGCTAATAGAAAATAATGTAAATGCAAGAGATGATAGTTTTATGAAGGGTACTTGGTAGGTGATGACCCACAAGTGTAGGGGATCTATCGTAGTTCTTTCGATAAGTAAGAGTGTCGAACCCAATGAGGAGCACAAGGAAATGATAGGCAGTTTTCAGTAAGGTATTTTCTGCAAGCACTAAAATTATAAGTAACAGATAGTTTTGTGATAAGGTAATTGGTAGCAAGTGACAAAAGGTAAATGTAAATAAGGTGCAGCAAGGTGGCCCAATCCTTTTTGTATAAAAGGACAAGCCTGGACAAACTCTTATATAAAGGAAAGCGCTCCCGAGGACACATGGGAATTATCGTCAAGCTAGTTTTCATCACGATCATCTGATTCGCGTTCGGTACTTTGATAATTTGGTATGTGGGTGGACCGGTGCTTGGGTGCTGTCCTTACTTGGACAAGCCTCCCACTTATGATTAACCTCTAATGCAAGCATCCACAACTACAAAAGAAGTATTAAGGTAAACCTAACCATAGCATGAAACATATGGATCCAAATTAGCCCCTTACGAAGCAACGCATAAACTAGGGTTTAAGCTTGTGTCACTCTAGCAACCCATCATCTACTTATTACTTCCCAATGCCTTCCTCTAGGCCCAAATAATGGTGAAGTGTCATGTAGTCGACGTTCACATGATACCACAAGAGGAGAGACAACATACAGCTCATCAAAATATCGAACGAAGACCAAATTCACATGGCTACTAATAGCAAGACTTCTCCCATGTCCTCAGTAACAAAAGTAACTACTCACAAGACATAGTATTGTTCATGATCAGAGGGATATTAATAATCATAATGGATCTGAACATATGATCTTCCACCAAATAAACCAAATAGCATCAACTACAAGGAGTAATCAACACTACTAGCAACCCACAGGTACCAATCTGAGGTTTGGGTACAAAGATTGGGTACAAGAGATGAACTAGGGTTTGAGAGGAGATGGTGTGGTGAAGATGTTGATGAAGATAGCCCTCCCCAAGATAGGAGAGTTGTTCGTGATGACGGCGGTGACGATTTCCCCCTCCCAGAGGGAAGTATCCCCGGCAGAACAGGTCTGCCGGAGCCCTAGAAAGCCTCCTTATGATGTTTTCCAGGTGAAGACACCTCATATAGGAGAAGATGGGCATCGGGGGACCTTCAGGGGGCCCACGAGACAGGGGGGCGCGCCCCCACCCTCGTGGACAGCCGGTGGCCGCCCTCGTGAACTTCTTTCACCAGATATTTTTTATATTTTCTGAAACGGAGTTCTGTGGAGTTTCGGAGCTTTTGGAGTTGTGCAGAATAGGTTTCCAGAGTTTCCTCCTTTTCCAGCCCAGAATTCCAGCTGCCGGCATTCTCCCTCTTCTTGTAAACCTTGTAAAATAAGAGAGAAAAGGCATAAGTATTGTGACAAAAGAAGTAATAACAGCCCATAGTGCAATAAATATCAACATATAAGCATGATGCAAAATGGACGTATCAACTCCCCCAAGCTTAGACCTCGCTTGTCCTCAAGCGAAAGCCGATATTGAAAAATATGTCCACATGTTTAGAAATAGAG
Source organism: Secale cereale (assembly GCA_902687465.1). Lineage (NCBI taxonomy): Eukaryota > Viridiplantae > Streptophyta > Magnoliopsida > Poales > Poaceae > Secale > Secale cereale. Next base: position 547,532,491 of record LR738715.1, on the reverse strand, counting down.
GCGTCGATAAAAATAGAATACGGACATGAGGGCATCATGATCAGTCTCATAACATCAACATATATATAATGTCATATGATTCTTATGCTAAAGTAACAATTCATCCAAAATATCAAGTATGAACCATAAACTTCATTGGAAACTAACCAACTTTGATCTCGGTCATTGAAGCAATTGCAATTTATCGTAACATCGGAAAGAGTCAATATAAGAACTTTTCAGCAAGCCTACATACTCAACTATCATATAGTCTTTTAGAATTGCTCACACTCATGCAATACTTATGTATATGAAATTTTAGTCAGACATAGAGAAAGATAGGGGCTTATGGTGTTGCCTCCCAACCTTTTACCTCAAGGGTAATTTCAATAGTAATAGATCATGAAAACTTACATCCAAGTGGGCATATATGTCAGGATCTTTCCAACACAATGTGCTTGCCACATGATAAAATGTAAAAAGGAAAGGTGGATTTCACCTTGAGTCTTATAAGGCAAGAATAATAGATAGGCCCTTCGCAGAGGGAAGCAGAGGTTGTCATGTGTTTTTATGGTTGGATGCATAAAGTCTTAGCACAGAAGAACATCACTTTATATTGCTACTTGTGATAAGTACCTTTATTATGCAGTCCATCGCTTTTATTACTTCTATATCACAAGATCGTATAAAGCTAATTTCCTCCATACTAATAAATCATACATATTTTAGCGAGTTTGCATCATGACAACTTACTTGGAAGGATCTTTCTCAATCCATAGGTAGGTATGGTGGACTCTCAAGGAAAAACTGGGTTTAAGGATATATAGAATCACAAGTAGTATCTCTACTTAGTGCGAGGAGTTTTGGCTAGCATAAGGGGGAAAGGAAGCTCAACATGTTGGATGATCCATGACAATATACTTGATTTCGGATATAGGAAAACATAACCCATTATGTTGTCTTCCTTGTCCAACATCAACTCTTTAGCATGTCATACTTTAATGAGTGCTCACAATCATAAAAGATGTCCAATATAGTATATTTGTATGTGAAGCCTCTCTTCTTTTATTACTTCCTATTAATTGTAACGATGACCAAAACTATGTTTGTCAACTCCCAACAACTTTTATTTATCATACTCTTATATGTGAAGTCATTACTTCCCATAAGATCAATATGATCTCTTGGACACTCTTTAGGTTTTCTTTCTTTTTATCATGACCAAAGTGAGGAAATCAAGCCCTTGACTCAACACTAATCTTTATTATATAGCTCACGGACTCGATTACAAAGGGTAAAGATCATAAGTCAAAAGCTCACAACTAGATCATGCTAACTTTATTCTACTAGATCAAGATACTACGAAAAGGATCGAAGTAAGTAAAATGGTAAAGATAGGAGTGATGGTGATACGATACCGGGGTCACTCCCCCAAGCTTGGCAGTTGCCAAGGGGAGTGCCCATACCCATATGATTATGTCTCCCTCTTCGGAGGTGGTGATGTAGGAGTTGTCGATGACCTAGGCTTGTTGTCCACCTTCCAAGGCATGGGATCACCATCGTAGAAGGATGATCGAGTCTCCAGGATACTCAAATCTGCAGCCAAACTCATCTTCTGGAATCTATATTAATACTCATAGTTTTGGTTTTGTAGGTCATAGATCTGGGCTTGGAGGTGTTCGATTTTATCTTGAAGATTGGAGATAGCTTCGCTGAAGATCCTTGAGTCTAGCTTGAGGTTGTTGGCGAGCTCCGAGATCATCATGCGGTTGGTGCTGAGTCCTCGTTCCACCATACCTTGGCACTTGAAAACTTGCTGCTCCATTGCTTCAAGTCTTGTCTCCACGCTTCCGGTCCTTCTTGGCCCCTCAACATCACAGATGTGCAGCACCCCCTAATGCAACTCCATATTTTTAGGGTGTTGCAGCACCTCCGCAAGGTAGGGGTTGATGACCTTCTTGAAGAACTTGTCCTTGGGGATGTTGGAGGATGCCATGATGATCTAGATCTGACAAAAACAGCAGCTCGAAATGAAAACAGAGGATTTTTGCGTGATACAGAGATCAAAACCTTTGGGAGTATATATAATGAATTTTTACCGACCAAAAGGAGTAACCCACAAGAAAACGGATTCTGGGAGGCACACGGGGTGCCCACGAGGCAGGGGGTGCGCCTAGGGAAGGGAGCAGGCCCTACACCCTCGTGGACAGCTCGTGTCTCTTCCGGATTGCGTCTTATTTTTCTATTTTTTCTAAATATTCCAAAACGGACAAAAATTGCATTTAGAGCTGTTTTGGAGTCGGTTTACTTACTGTATCACATACCTCTTCCTTTTCGGAGTCTGGATCGTTCTGGAAAGTGTCCCTTATGTATTCCTCCGGGGTTACGGTTTCAATAATATTGGTTTCAACATTTATAGGATTACCTGAGATATAATGTTTGATTCTTTGACCGTTGACCACCTTCGGATTTGTGCCTTCGAAGTTGTTGATTTTTATGGCACCAGAACGATAGACCTCCTCGATAACGTAAGGTCCTTCCCACTTGGAGAGAAGTTTTCCGGCAAAAAATCTTAAACGAGAGTTGAATAGCAAGACATAGTCACGTACGTTAAACTCACGCTTTTGTATCCTTTTGTCATGCCATCTTTTAACTTTTTCTGTAAACAGCTTGGCATTCTCATAGGCCTGGGTTCTCCATTCATCAAGGCAGCTAATGTCAAGTAACCTCTTCTCACCGGCAAGTTTGAAATCGTAATTGATCTCTTTAATAGCCAAGTATGCCTTATGTTCTAGCTCAAGAGGTAAGTGACAATCTTTTCCATATACCATCTTATATGGAGACATACCCATAGGATTTTTGTATACAGTTCTATAGGCCCATAATGCATCATCAAGTTTCTTGGACCAGTTCTTTCTAGACCTATTAACTGTCTTTTGCAAAATTAATTTCAACTCCCTATTACTTAGTTCTACTTGACCACTAGTCTGTGGGTGATAAGGGGATGCAATTCTATGGTTGACATCATACCTTGCAAGCATCTTACGGAAAGCACCATGAATAAAGTGTGAACCACCATCATAGATATATAGGGACTCCAAGCCTCGGGAAACTAACTTCTTTAAGCATCTTAATTGAGGTGTTATGATCAACACTACTAGTTGGAATAGCTTCCACCCACTTAGTAACGTAATCAACATCAACTAAAATATGTGTGTACCCATTAGAGGCAGGAAACCGGTCCCATATAATCAAAGCCCCAAACATCAAATGGTTCAATAACAAGTGAACAATTCATAGGCATTTCTTGACGTCTACTGGTATTACCAATTCTTTGACATTCATCACAAGATAAGACAAACTTACAAGCATCCTTCAAGAGAGTAGGCCAATAAAAACCAGATTGCAATACCTTGTGTGCAGTTCTATCCCCCGCATGGTGTCCTCCATAAGCTTCAGAGTGGCACTTGCGTAGGATCTGTTCCTGTTCATGCTCAGGTACACAACGTCTAATAATACCATCCACTCCTTCTTTATATAGATGTGGGTCATCCCAGAAGTAATGTCACAAATCATAGAAGAAATTTTTCTTTTGCTGGTATGTGAAGCTAGGAGGTATAAACTTAGCAGCAATATAATTAGCATAATCAGCATACCATGGAGCAGTACGAGAAGTATTTAAGACAACTAATTGTTCATCAGGAAAGCTATCATCAATAGGTTGTGGGTCATCAAGTATATTCTCTAACCTAGACAAGTTATCGGCAACGGGGTTCTCAGCTCCCTTCCTATCGATAATATGCAAGTCAAATTCTTGCAGTAAGAGAACCCATCTAATAAGTCTAGGTTTAGCATCTTTCTTTTCCATAAGGTATTTGATAGCAGCATGATCAGTGTGAATAGTTACTTTAGAATCAACAATATAGGGTCTAAACTTATCGCAAGCAAATACAACTGCTAATAATTATTTCTCAGTAGTAGCATAATTTCTTTGGTCGCTATCTAGAGTTTTACTAGCATACTAGATAACATTCAATTTCTTATCAACTCTTTTCCATAAAACATCACCTTTAGCATAATCACTAGCATCACACATAATCTCAAAGGGTAAATTCCAGTCAGGAGGCTGGACAATAGGTGCAGAGATCAATGCTTTCTTAAGTATTTCAAATGCTTCTAGACAATCATCATCAAAGACAAAAGGAAAATCTTTTTGTAAGAGATTAGTCAGAGGCCTGGATATTTTGGAGAGGTCCTTAATGAACCTCTAAAGGAGCCCGGCATGCCCAAGGAAACTTAGTATACCTTTGATGTACTTAGGGCATGGCATCTTTTCAATAGCATCAACTTTAGCTTTGTCGACTTCAATACCTCTTTCAGAAATTTTATGTCCCAAGACAATGCCTTCATTAACCATAAAGTGGCACTTCTCCCAATTCTAGACAAGATTAGTGTCTTCACATCTCTGCCAAAATCGATGAAGGTTGCTTAAGCATTCATCAAAAGAAATTCCGTAAACGGAGAAATCATCCATGAAAACCTCAACAATCTTTTCACAAAAATCAGAGAATATAGCAATCATGCATCTTAGAAAGGTAGCAGGTGCATTACATAAACTAAAAGGCATACGTCTATAAGCAAAGGTATCGAAAGGACAAGTAAAATTGGTATTTTCCTGATCCCCTTTTGACACAGGTATTTGAGAGAAACTAGAATAACCATCTAGAAAGCAAAAATGAGTATGCTTGGATAACCTTTCTAACATTTGATCAATAAAAGGCAAGGGGTAATGATCTTTCTTAGTAGCTTTATTTAATTTACGGAAATCAATTACCATCTTATAACCTGTAACTATTCTTTGTGGGATCAATTCGTCTTTATCATTAGGAACGACAGTCATACCTCCTTTCTTAGGGACACAATGGACAAGACTTACCCACTGGCTATCAACATCTGGATAGATAATACCTGCCTCTAGAAGCTTTAGTATTTCCTTCCTTACCACTTCTTTCATCTTAGGATTTAACCGTCGCTGATGATCAATAACCGGTATAGCATTTTCTTCCAAATTTATCTTGTGTTGGCATATAGTGGGACTAATGCCCTTAAGATCATCCAGAGTATATCCAATAGCAGCGTGGTGCTTCTTCAGAGTTTTCAATAATTTTTCTTCTTCCTGCTCTGAAAGGTTAGCACTAAAAATAACATGATATATCTTCTTTTCGTCAAGATAAACAAGGTTTAAGTTCAAAAACGGGATCACCCTTGGGTGGAGGAGGATCCCCTAGGATTTCAACAGGCGGGTTGTTTTTCAATACGGGTCCCTATTTGAAGAATATTTCATCTATTTCCCTTCTCTCATTCATATGCATATCATTTTCGTGGTCTAGCAAGTATTGCTCTAAAGGATCATTAGGATGCACGGCAATAGAAGAGAGACCAATAATTTCATCCTTACTAGGTGGTTCCTTTTCAACGGGTTGTCTACGAAATTTAGCAAAGTTAAAATCATGAGACATGTCCCCTAATCCAACAGTGACAATATCTTTCACGCAGTCTATCTTGGCATTAACAGTATTCAAGAAGGGTCTACCAAATATAATGGGACAAAATTCATCTTGTGTGGAACTAAGAATAAGAAAATCAGCAGGGTATTTAACCTTTCCACACAAGACTTCAACATCTCTAACAATCCCAACTGGTGAAATAGTGTCTCTATTAGCTAGCTTAATAGTTACATCAATCCCTTCTAGCTCAACAGGTGCAATGTCATGCATAATTTCTCGATATAAAGTAAGAGGGATAATACTCGCACTAGCACCTACGTCACATAAACCATGATAGCAATGATCTCCTATCTTAACAGAGATAACAGGCAAGCCTACAACAGGTCTATGTCTATTCCTAGCATCGGGTTTGGCTATTCTAGCAGACTCTTCTTAGAGGTAAATAACATGTCCATCTAAATCTTCTACCAAGATATCTTTAACCATAGCAACACTAGGTTCAACTTTAATTTTCTCAAAGGGTGTAGGTATTCTAGTATTACTCTTACGAACTACAGTTGAAGCTTGAGCATGATCATTTATCCTAACAGGGAAAGGTGGTTTCTCAATATAAGCAGTAGGAATAATAGGATCAACATTATAAGTGATAGTCTTTTCTTCAACTTTAGCAGGTTCAACTACTTTTACTTCAATAGGGGGATGGTATTTAAACCACTTCTCCTTGGGGAGATCAACATGTGTAGCAAAAGATTCACAGAAAGAAGCTACTATCTGAGAGTCAAGTCCATATATGGTCCTAAACTCACGGAAAACATCGGTATCCATAAAAGCTTTAACACAATCAAACATAGGGGTCATACCTGACTCCTTACCTTCGTTGAGATCCCACTCTTCAGAGTTGCGTTTAATTCTTTCCAATAAATCCCATTTGAATTCAACAGTCTTTATCATAAAAGAGCCAGAACAAGAATTATCGAGCATGGTGCGGTTATTGAGAGAAAGTCGAGCATAAAATTTTTGAATGATCATTTTTCTTGAAAGCTCATGATTGGGGCATGAATATAACATTGAATTAATCCTCCCCCAAGCTTGAGCGATGCTTTCTACTTCACGAGGCCAGAAATTATAAATATAATTGCGATCACGATGAACCAGGTGCATAGGGTAGAACTTCTGATGAAATTCCAACTTCAGACGATTATAGTTCCATGATCCAATATCATCACATAGCCTAAACCATGTCAATGCATCTCCCTTCAAAGATAAAGGGAAGACCTTGTTCTTGATAACATCCTCGGTCATACCTGCAAGCTTAAATAATCCACAAACTTCATCCACATAGATTAGATGTAAATCGGGATGCAGTGTTCCGTCTCCTGTAAAAGGATTCTCAAGCAGTTTCTCTATCATACCCAAAGGAATTCAAAGCAAACATTTTCAGTATGTGTGGTAGGTTGAGGAGCAACTCTTTGCTCTTATGATCGGGGTGAAGATACCCCAAACAAACCCCTCAAAGTATTTTGAGCCATAGTAACAAGTGACAATAAATTTCAGCACACTATATAAATTTTTCCTTACCAAATTCCACTTACCAAAGGTGCTTCACTCCCCGGCAACAGCGCCAGAAAAGAGTCTGGATGACCCACAAGTGTAGGGGATCTATCGTAGTCCTTTCGATAAGTAAGACTGTCGAACCAAACGAGGAGCGGAAGGAAATGATAGGCAGTTTTCAGTAAGGTATTTTCTACAAGCACTGAAATTATAAGTAATAAATAGTTTTGTGATAAGGTAATTGGTAGCAAGTGACAAAAGGTAAAAGTAAATAAGGTGCAGTAAGGTGGCCCAATCCTTTTTGTAGAAAAGGACAAGCCTGGACAAACTCTTATATGAAGGAAAGCGCTCCCGAGGACACATGGGAATTATCGTCAAGCTAGTTTTCATCACGATCATCTGATTCGCGTTCGGTACTTTGATAATTTGGTATGTGGGTGGACCGGTGCTTGGGTGCTGTCCTTACTTGGACAAGCCTCCCACTTATGATTAACCCCTAATGCAAGCTTCCGCAACTACAAAAGAAGTATTAAGGTAAACCTAACCATAGCATGAAACATATGGATCCAAATCAGCCCCTTACGAAGCAACGCATAAACTAGGGTTTAAGCTTGTGTCACTCTAGCAACCCATCATCTACTTATTACTTCCCAATGCCTTCCTCTAGGCCCAAATAATGGTGAAGTGTCATGTAGTCGACGTTCACATGACACCACTAGAGGAGAGACAACATACATCTCATCAAAATATCGAACGAAGACCAAATTCACATGACTACTAATAGCAAGACTTCTCCCATGTCCTCAGGAACAAAAGTAACTACTCACAAGACATAATATTGTTCATGCTCATAGGGGTATTAATAATCATAATGGATCTGAACATATGATCTTCCACCAAATGAACCAACTATCATCAACTACAAGGAGTAATCAACACTACTAGCAACCCACAGGTACCAATCTGAGGTTTGGGTACAAAGATTAGATACAAGAGATGAACTAGGTTTGAGAGGAGATGGTGCTGGTGAAGATGTTGATGAAGATAGCCCTCCCCAAGATGGGAGAGTTGTTGGTGATGACGACGGTGACGAGTTCCCCCTCCCGGAGCGAAGTATCCCCGGCAGAACAGCTTTGCCGGAGCCCTAGATTGGTTTCCGCCTCGAGACGACGGCGTCTGGTCCCGAAAGCCTCCTTATGATTTTTTTCCAGGTCAAAACACCTCATATAGGAGAAGATGGGCATCGGGGGACCTTCGGGGGGCCCAAGAGACAGGGGGGCGCGCCCTGAGAGGGGGGCGCGCCCCCCACCCTCATGGACAGCCGGTGGCCGCCCTCGTTAACTTCTTTCACCAGATATTTTTTATATTTTCTGAAACGGAGTTTTGTGGAGTTTCAGGGCTTTTGGAGTTGTGCAGAATAGGTTTCCAGAGTTTGCTCCTTTTCCAGCCCAGAATTCCAGCTGCCGGCATTCTCCCTCTTCTTGTAAACCTTGTAAAATAAGAGAGAAAAGGCATAAGTATTGTGACAAAACAATTAATAACAGCCCATAATGCAATAAATATCAACATATAAGCATGATGCAAAATGGACGTATCAACTCCCCCAAGCTTAGACCTCCCTTCTCCTCAAGCGAAAGCCAATATCGAAAAGTATGTCCACATGTTTAGAGATAGAGGTGTCGATAAAAATAGAATACGGACATGAGGGCATCATCATCATTCTCATAACAACAACATATATATAATGTCATATGATTCTTATGCTAAAGTAACAATTCATCCACAATATCAAGTATGAATCATAAACTTCATTGGAAACTAACAAACTTTGATCTCGGTCATTGAAGCAATTGCAATTTATCGTAACATCGGAAAGAGTCAATATAAGAGCTTTTCAGCAAGCCTACATACTCAACTATCATATAGTCTTTCACAATTGCTCACACTCACGCAATACTTATGTTTATGAAGTTTTAGTCGGACATAGAGAAAGATAGGGGCTTATGGTGTTGCCTCCCAACCTTTTACCTCAAGGGTAATGTCAACAGTAATAGATCATGAAAACTTACATCTAAGTGGGTATATATGTCAGGATCTTTCCAACACAATGTGCTTGCCAAAGGATAAAATGTAAAAAGGAAAGGTGGAGTTCACCTTGACTCTTATAAGGCAAGAATAATAGATAGGCCCTTGGCAGAGGGAAGCAGAGGTTGTCATGTGTTTTTATGGTTGGATGCACAAAGTCTTAGCACAGAAGAACGTCACTTTATATTGCTACTTGTGATAAGGACATTTATTGTGCAGTCCGTCGCTTTTATTACTTCCATATCACAAGATCGTATAAAGCTAATTTCCTCCATACTAATAAATCATACATATTTTAGCGAGTTTGCAACATGACAACTTAATTGGAAGGACCTTTCTCAATCCATAGGTAGGTATGGTGGACTCTCAAGGAAAAACTGGGTTTAAGGATATATGGAAGCACTAGAAGTATCTCTACTTAGTGCGAGGAGTTTTGGCTAGCATAAGGGGGAAAGGCAAGCTCAACATGTTGGATGATCCATGACAATATACTTTATTTCACATATAGGAAAACATAACCCATTATGTTGTCTTCCTTGTCCAACATCAACTCTTTAGCATGTCATACTTTAATGAGTGCTCACAATCATAAAAGATGTCCAATATAGTATATTTGTATGTGAAGCCTCTCTTCTTTTATTACTTCCTATTAATTGCAACGATGACCAAAACTATGTTTGTCAACTCCCAACAACTTTTATTTATCATACTCTTATATGTGAAGTCATTACTTCCCATAAGATCAATATGATCTCTTTGATATTCTTTAGGTTTTTTTTCTTTTTATCATGACCCAAGTGAGGAAATCAAGCCCTTGACTCAACACTAATCTTTATTATATAGCTCACGGAATCGATTACAAAGGGTAAAGATCATAAGGCAAAAGCTCATAACTAGATCGTGCTAACTTTATTCTACTAGATCAAGACACTACCAAAAGGATCGAAGTAAGTAAAATGTTAAAGATAGGAGTGATGGTGATACGATACCGGGGTCACTCCCCCAAGCTTGGCAGTTGCCAAGGGGAGTGCCCATACCCATATGATTATTTCTCCCTCTTCGGAGGTGGTGATGTAGGAGTTGTCGATGACGTAGGCTTCTTGTCCACCTTCCAAGGCATGGGCTCACCATCGTAGAAGGATGATCGAGTCTCCGGATACTCAAATCTGCAGCCAAACTCATCTTCTTGAATCTATATTCATACTCATAGTTTTGGTTTTGCAGGTCCTAGATCTGGGCTTGGAGGTGTTCGATTTTCTCTTGAAGATTGGAGATAGCTTCCCCGAAGATCCTTGAGTCCAGCTTGACGTTGTTGGCGAGCTCCAAGATCATCATGTGGTTGGCGTTGAGTCCTCGTTCCACCATACCTTGGCACTTGAAAACTTGCTGCTCCATTGCTTCGAGTCTTGTCTCCACGCTTCTGTTCCTCCTTGACCCCTCAACATCACGAATGTGCAGCACCCCCTAATGCAACTCCTATTGGGGAACGTAGCAGAAACCAAAAAAAATCTACGCTTCACCTAGATCAATATATGGAGTCATCTAGCAACGAGGGAGAGGGGAGTGCATCTACATACCCTTGTAGATCGCGAGCGGAAGCGTTCAAGAGAACGTGGATGACGGAGTCGTACTCGTCGTGATCCAAATCACCGATGATCCTAGCGCCGAACGGACGGCACCTCCGCGTTCAACACATGTACGGAGAAGCGACATCTCCTCCTTCTTGATCCAGCAAGGGGGAGGAGAGGTTGATGGAGATCCAGCAGCACGACGGCGTGGTGGTGGATGCAGCGGTATTCCAGCAAGGCTTCGCCAAGCAGCACTGGAGGAGGAAGGGGTGTCACGGGAGGGAGAGGGAGGCGCCAGGGCATGGGTGCGGCTGCCCTCCCTCCCCCCATTATATATAGGGGCCCTGGGGGGGTGCCGGCCCTAGGAGATCCAATCTCCGAGCAGGGGGG
>LR738715.1:547479008-547521297 GCA_902687465.1 Secale cereale | reverse complement strand
GGGGGGGTGGCGGCGGCCAAAGGGGGGGGTGACTTGCCCCCCAATTAGGTGGGGCGCCCCCACCCCTAGGGTTTCCAACCCTAGGCGCAGGGGGAGGCCCAAGGGGGGCGCACCAGCCCACTATGGGCTGGTTCCCTTCCCCTTTCAGCCCATGGGTCCCTCCGGTATAGGTGGCCCCACCCGGTGGACCCCCGGGACCCTTCGAGTGGTCCTGGTACAATACCGGTGACCCCCGAAACTCTCTCGGTGGCCGAAAGTGGACTTCCTATATACAATTCTTTACCTCCGGACCATTCCGGAACTCCTCGTGACGTCCGGGATCTCATCCAGGACTCCGAACAACTTTCGGGTTACCGCATACTTATATCTCTACAACCCTAGCGTCACCGAACCTTAAGTGTGTAGACCCTACGGGTTCGGGAGACACGTAGACATGACCGAGACGACTCTCTGGTCAATAACCAACAGCGGGATATGGATACCCATGTTGGCTCCGACATGCTCCTTGATGATCTCATCGGATGAACCAGGATGTCAAGGATTCAATCAATCTCGTATGCAATTCCCTTTGTGTCAGGGATATTACTAGCAGATATAAACCGGCTAGGAGGGTCCGGATTACACTGACAAGGTTGTATTATTACAAGCCCAGTAGAATATGTATCGAAGAGGTCATAGCCTATAGAGGTTTAGGGCCCATGTACAAGGCCCACGGTCTGTAAACTGTCGTACCATGTAACTTGGGATGTAAGGTAGAAAGAGCAGAGACCGAGGCGGACACGTTTATGAGCCGGCCTCGGGACTCTGTAAACCGGATTGGGCGTCGCCTCCTATATAAAGGGACGACCCGGCGACGGTTGAAGGACGAGAAACAACAGCTCGAGACACAGGCAAGCAGATTCGCTCCCTGGTCATCGACGGCCAAGCAATACCACACCAAACTAGACGTAGGCTTTTACCTTCATCGAAGGGGCCGAACTAGTATAAACTCCCTGTGTCCTTCGTCCACTTTAACCCCTTCAAGCTAACCAGTACGATGACCTCACACCTAAGTCCGCTAAACCGGACATCTGCCGTGATAATTCCACGACAGTTGGCGCCCACCGTGGGGCTATCGCACGATGATTTCGAGTTCTTGAAGGGTAGCTTTGAAGGGCTCAAGGGTTACGCAGTGGGCCGGATGACCAAGAGTCGTCGCGGCCGGATCTACATCGACGATGCAGGCTGGGGCCCCGAGGCCGATTCAATCGAATACGGGTACCGGGTCCCCTTCAGCTGATGCAAGCGCCTGAGGAGAAGCCAGATCATACATACTGGACTATTCACTTTGACGGTTCAAGGCAATTGGAGGGCTCGGGGGCTGGAGTCGTGTTAACTTCCCCGCGAGGTGATAAGTTTTGTTACGTCCTGCGATTGGTGTTCCCTTGTACTAATAATGCTGCTGAGTATGAAGCTCTCCTCCATTATTACGGATGGCTAGGGAGATGAACTTGAGCCGGGTCAAGTGCTTTGGTGACTCGGATCTGGTGGCACAACAAGTATCTGGTAAGTGGGACTCCAAGGATCCGTTTATGGCGGCTTATCGGCGAGAAGTGGAAGCAGTCGCAGGATACTTCAAAGGATATCAGGTGGACCACATAGACCGGCGGAAAAATGAAGCGGCCGACGCATTAAGCCGGCTGGGCTCTCAGCATAAACCGGTTCCACCTAATACCTTCTTGGATGAATTGCATAGTCCGTCAGTACAGATACCTTCAGAGGAGGATTTAGCTGTTCCTGATCCGGAAGCACAGCTAGTTGCGACACTTCACGTTATTCCGGATTGGACAATCCCTTACTTGGTGTATCTGAGCTGAGGAGAGTGGCCAGAGGACGAAGTTGAGGCCCGGCACATAATCCGGCGGTCCAAGTCTATGACTATCGTCAATGGAGAACTTCATCACCGCAGCGTTTCTGGGGCGTTTCAGCGGTGCGTATCAACAGAGGAAGGCTGTGATATTCTTCGAGAGATTCACGAAGGAGATTGTGGTCATCACGCCGGTTCAAAGTCTTTGGTAGCTAAAGCTTTTCGTCATGGGTTCTACTAGCTAACGGCTCACGCCGATGCAGAGGACTTGGTCAGAAAATGTGACGCTTGCCAGAGATTTTCACGGTGTGCTCATGTTCCGGCGCAGGAGCTACGGATGATTCCAATTACTTGGCCGTTTGCGACTTGGGGGCTTGATATGGTTGGACCCTTTAAAAGATCCCAAGATCAGAAAACCTACATGTTAGTAACAGTGGACAAGTTTACAAACTGGGTTGAGGCAGAGCCTGTCAGTAAGTGTGATGCGGCAACAACGGTTAAGTTCATCAAAAAGGTAATTTTCCGGTTTGGCTTTCCACACAGCATTATTACTGATAATGGCACCAACCTATGTAAAGGAGAGATGGAAGAGTTCTGTCAAAGAGAACATATTCGCCTTGATGTATCATCAGTAGCTCACCCGCAGTCCAATGGCCAAGCTGAGAGGGCCAACCAAGAGATCTTGAGAGGCATCAAGCCCCGGCTTATGGTTCCTTTGCAAAGAACACCGGGCTGTTGGGTAGAGGAGTTACCTTCTATCCTCTGGAGCATCAACACTACATCTAACAGGTCTACAGGATATACGCCTTTCTTCATGGTGTATGGTGCTGAAGCGGTTCTCCCTAGTGACATCCGGCACGACTCACCATGGGTGGCAGCTTACGTTGAAGCGGATAATGAGCAAGCAAGACAAGACAACTTGGACCGGCTGGATGAGGAACGGGACACGGCAGCAGCGCGCTCGGCGATTTATCAACAAGACCTGCGCCGGTACCACAACCGCCGGGTTAAGACCAGAATGTTCCAGGAGGGAGATCTGGTGCTCCGACTCATCCCAGACCAGACAGATATGCACAAGTTATCCCCACCTTGGGAAGGACCCTTTGTGGTCAGCAAGAACCTACACGACGGATCATACTACCTGGTCGACGTTCGAGAACATAAGGACTCACGTACGACAGAGGAGGAGACGAAGCGGCCGTGGAACATCGCTCTTCTGCGACCTTACTACACTTGAGCCATTGGCTCCGCTTTATGTACCATGTATATATTAAGATTAATAAATAAACCGGTGCCCTCGGTAAACCGGGGAATCAGCCATCTTCTTCGCAAAAAGAGTATCACATGGGGGCTTCGGAAGAAGCTCACCATGGCCTCTTAAACTGGCGCCCCTGATAGCATCAAGGAATCAGTTATGTTTTCCAAAGGAGTATCACATGGGAGTTTCCTACGGAAGCTCACCATGGCCTCCTAAACAGGCGCCCCTGATAGCTACAGGGAATCAGCCGTGTTTTTCAAAGGAGTATCATATGGGAGTTTTCTACGAAAGCTCACCATGGCCTCCTAAACCGGCGCCCCTGATAGCTAAAGGGAATCAGCTGTGTTTTTCAAAGGAGTATCACATGGGAGTTTTCTATGAAAGCTCACCATGGCCTCCTAAACCGGCGCCCCTGGTAGCTACAGGGAATCAGCCGTGTTTTGTAAAGGAGTATCACATGGGAGTTTTCTACGAAAGCTCACCATGGCCTCCTAAGCTGGCGCCCTTGATGCATCAAGGAATCAGCCATTGACGATCATCGAGTTGATCACCTAAAGACAAGATCCTTCAGAGGTTTTGAAACATTAGGTGGCTTGTCATCGATAAAAAAACCTTGAATTTGGAGCCTGACAGCTCTTAAAAAGCCTCGAATTTGGAGCCTGGCAGCTCGTAAAAAGCCTCGACTACATGGTCTTATTTGCCCAAAAAACCTTATTTCTATGATTTCACAAATCTTGGTCATCATGATCATTGGATTTTTAACCAAGTCTATTAATGCGGGACTGGACAACTACAAGGTTGACCATATATCTGCAAAGTTAAAAGTCTGGGTCATGAACACCAGCGAGAGTTAAACCGGCGTTCATTGTAACCCGGATCGGCCATCAGGTAAAGCCAAACAAGAGAGCCAAGAGCCTAATCAGCGCCTGGGCTTTCAATTATTCCTACCGGATTAAGGTCGATGAGCACACTTAATCAGAGGTATGGTGTGTATTTGTGATCAACAGTTATTCCTTTGATATATATATTGGAGCAGTATAATCGGTCCGGTGGTAAACCGCCAGGACATCTTTTAGCTTCGTTCATGCAGGCACAGATAATATAAACGGATCACGCATTGCAAAACAGAAGATTAAATTGAGAGATGCCAATTCAAATAGTGCCATAAATATTGGGACAAAGGCAGTATTTCAACGATCCTATTACAAGGCACTTGCAGGCCCGAATGGATCAAAAGTTTTCTGGAAAGTATTCACCAAACTACAAGTTAAACCAGACGGTTTATGACTCCTCTTCACGGTGCGAAGGCTGAGGGTCAACTTGTTCCGGCTGTTCATCAAGTTCAGGCAATGGATGGAAACTAGGAGCGCACCAATCAATCTTGGAGAGGGCACGGAAATACATTTCATCATCGATAAGATCTGAAGGGTCAATATCTGGAGCGAAAGTGTGGTTACGAACTGGTGGGATCAGATTTTCGGTGTCGTAAACCGGCCGCTCCACCCGTGAATTTTCTAAGTCATAAGCCGGATGATACCTTGTCAAATCTGCTTCATCAGCAAGCTTACTGGCAAGAGGGCGCATGTCCTTAGTCAAAGCACGAAGATCTTCAACAGAGAAGGCTGACCCGTCCTCTTTATTGCTGGGATAGCCGTTCATGGCTTCAGCCGGATCAAAATCAGGGACCCATGCTTTGGCCCGGGTCAGCGCCATGAGAGAGCCAGCTCGCGCAGCAGACTTCTTCACCTCAACAAGGTGTAGATGAAGGACATACAACTTTTCCAAGGTGGCTTGGATGGTGGTTGGCGCCGGTTTGTTGTGTGACATGGCACTGATAGCCCTTTGAGCGCCCGGGTAGAGCTGCTCCACCAAGGTATAAGCTGCCTTGAGCTTCTTCCGGACATCATCTCCAAGATGAGTTATGTGCCTCCCTATATACATTTGGCGAGTTAAACCGGAGCGGAACAAAAGATTGCAAGGATGTAAAACATACAAGGACAGGGACTTACCGAAGATAGCAGAAGTCATGTGCTCTATTTGCTGCTTCAACCCGGATAGCTCCCGCGTAACCGGATTAAGAGCAGCTTCGGCGTCCTTTGCTCTTTTTTCAAGAGCGTTCCTCTGCACCTCCCATGTGGACCGCTCCGCTTCAAAATCTTTCTTCAATTTTTCCATATTAGTCAAAGCAAGGACAAGTTCGTCCTTAGCTTTGGCTGAAGCAGTCTCATGAAACGCCAAGCTATTCCGGAGCTCAGTTGCCTCCGAAGCCCTCCGGGTCAAGTCAACATACAAAGAAATCAAACGGATTAGAAGGGCTGATCAATCAAAGTCTCAAGCATATAACAAGTTATGTACTTGACACTTGGGGGCTAATGTACAATTGAAGTAAAGAAAGCAAATTTTTCAGACAAGTCCCAAGCACATAAACAGGTTATGCCCTTGGAACTTGGGTGCTAATGTAAGTTCATTCTCAAACATAATGGAAGTCCCGGTTCACCTATAATGAAGCTAAACCGGCACTTGGGGGCTACTATGGCCTAAAGATAGGGTTGCAAAATTACAAAGCAGAGACAGAAGCGAAAGGAAAGAAAGTCACCTCATACCTGTCCTTCATCATATTAACTAAGCCGACCTCATAGTCACGACTAGTAAAGAGCCGGTTCAGATACCCGGAATGAAGTTCCTGGGCACTCAACTGAGCATAGCTGGATAAATATGTGCTCCATTTGCCTTTATCTTGTTGAAATTTCTCTTCCTTGGCAGTATGCCTAGCCAAGGTGACAGGCTCCGTGGGAGCAGTGAAGCCTAGCCCGGTTATCTCAACATCTGCTGATGAGGCAGCAGTTGGCTGGAGAGGGACAGCAGTGGGCACCGGACTAACAGGAGCCGGGCTAGCCCGAGGAGGGCTAACCAAGACAAGGCTTGCCGGTTCAACCGTGTTCTCCATGTCATCACCTCCCAGAGCAGCAACATCATCACGATCCATAGGACTGGGATCATCAAGGTGAACTTCAAGGTTGTCTTCTGGAGGGATGGCCGCTTCAGGGTCCTCGGCCGGTTCAGCAATAGTGGTCTCCACAGCCAGCTTATTTTCTTTCGCATTTTTGCTAGGCTTTGGCATTTTGATAAAGGTCAAAGGAACAATGAGAATCACAAAGTTAAAAACTAGAAGATAAACCGGATCCTCTGAAAGAAGAACTTACCCAGGAACAGTTTTGAGGACTGGGACTTGCGTGGCAGTCGACTCGCCGGAAGTAGACAGAGGAGCCTCCTGATAGTTGGGATCAAACGGTTTAAGTGGTTTACGTATAAGGCCTGCTTTTGGATGAAGGAGAGTTGGAGTGAGTAAAACCTCGGAGCGGCGTCTGCGAGCGGGCATAAGGGGTATTCCAGATGATTCAACCACATGGCCGCTATGGCACGTGGTCCGACGAGCTTCATGCTGCTGTTTCTTCAAAAGAAAGTTGGGATCCAATTGAGCATAAGGGTGAGAAAATGGATATTTCCGGGACACCGGCGGATTTTGGGTGGCAACGGTTCTGAATCAGAAGAGAGAGAAATTACCTCAACTCCCTCCGCTTTACTTCCCTCCGCCAGGTCCTGTGGAAAGGTATTATTAACATAAATTCATACAAGGAGAGATCAAAAGACATAAGGGTTAATTGGCACCTCAAAGTCCGGATC
The DNA here is from genome assembly GCA_902687465.1 of Secale cereale. Lineage (NCBI taxonomy): Eukaryota > Viridiplantae > Streptophyta > Magnoliopsida > Poales > Poaceae > Secale > Secale cereale. Next base: position 547,514,509 of record LR738715.1, on the reverse strand, counting down.
ATCCTCCTCAGGGTGTGAACCGGAAGCAGAAACAACCTTTTTCTTCTTGACAGCATAAGTTTTCTTACGTGATTGTTTGGCCGGTTTATCTTGAGATTTCCTCTTCCAAAATGGATCGTTGGCCTGTGCAAAGGAATAACAACAAATTGAAGACAGTTGACATATGAACGGATTAGGATGAAAAGAAAGGGTCGGAAGAGCTTTACCGATGGCGCTTTGTTGGTTAAGCAGAATGGAGCTAAACCGGTCCGGCTGCAATCTTCCAGAGGGATGTTCAGCATTTTCTTCGCAGACTCAGTAACTTCATTATCAGGAAGTATTATTTCGGTGTGGCGTTGAGGATCATCCGGTTTGCCGGTATATTTGCACATCAGACTTGAGCGCCGGCTTAGTGGGAGGATGCTCCAAGAAAGCCAGCAGCGAACGAAGTCAATGCCGGTTAAACCGTTCGCCACGAAAGCCCTAAGCTTGGAAAGTTGAGGGGCGAATCGAGCCCGGTCTTGGGCGCTGAGATGCTGTGGAAAAGGATGGGTTGTTGCCAGGCGATAGGCGTGGTAACCCGACAGCGGATTCTCTCCTTCAGGTGAAGTGTCCCTACAATAGAACCATGTCTGGTTCCAGTCTTTGGGGGGGCTGTGAAGAGCGGCGTGGGGAAAACTCACATCCTTTCTTTCCTGGATGCTCACACCAACCAGCTCCTGATGCGGCCCATCAGTAAACTCCGTCCGCCGGTTCAGATGAAAGAAATCCCGAAACAGATCCACTGATGGTTCTTCTTGAAGATACGCTTCTGAGAAAACTTGAAAGTTACAAATCTTCGACATAGAATTCGGGCCTACATCTTGTGGGTGGAGTTGAAAAGCGGCTAACACATCCCGGAAGAATTTTGAACCGGGAGGACTAAAACCCCGGGCCAGATGATCATAAAAAACTATAATTTCTCCCTCCTTAGGCTCAGGAGGGCATTCCTTTTCAGGGGCCCGCGAGTGCAGAACTTCCTTAGGGCCCAGAACGCCAATTGAGGCGACTTCAGCTAAATCATTTTCCGTGATCCAGGAAGGAACCCAATTGCAAGCGACAAATTGCTTGGCCATCGTTTTTGATGAGGAAGTGCTGAAAAATACAGTGCAAGACCCGGTTTACCAACTACTAAATATAAGCCGGTGCATTCTATGAAGTTATGGACCTAATTGTCGGTTTAAACAAGAGACTAATGGTATTGCTAATCCGGAAGCAGATATGAGTGAGACAGCTACCGGTTCACGATGATAGAAAAAGAAGAAGCTAAACCGTCAATTATGGGATACATACTTACATCTAAACCGTCAAGGAAAGCATATGAAGCGCAAGTTATGGCTAAACCGGTGAGATAAGCTGCAGATCTAAAGTGTGAAAAACAGTTTCCACATGAAGCTTAGGTAAATATGGATCTAAGGCACAAGAAAAAGACGGAATAATACAAGTTATATTCAGGGAAGGCCGCGGAGGTTCTCTACAGATTCAATCTAAACTAGCAAAGCTAGAGGGACTAAGGATATAGCGATGGAGCAGAAGTGCACGGACGAGGATCAAGCCTAAAAAAGTTTAAATCTACAGCCAAGACTGACCTACAGAGATGAACTACAAGGAAACAAAGGCTCATGGCGAGCTACAGAAGAAACCCTAGAATAAGATCTACGGGGAAGAAGATGGAGTACCTGAGGAAACAGAGGACGGCGGCGAAGTTATCTGGAAGCGTTCAGGTCGATGCAGCGGCCGGACTCGAGGACGATGGCGAGTTCGAATAGCGGCGGCGGAGCTTCGAGCGTTACAGACGGAGGAAGAAGAAAGCAAAAGGGGAAAAGAGATGGGCCTCAGCGGTATTTATAGGCCGAAGAGAAAAAAACGGTAAGCGCGGGAATCAAGGAGGCCAGAAATCGGATAAAGATTGAGCTGTCGTCTCGATCTTCGGTGCGACAATAAACAAAGGTAACAAACAGATGCAGGCATTAAATGCAGAGATGATGTCAGGACGGATTGACGCGATTCCAGGAGATGACATCATGGCTGGTTTATGAGGCAAACAAATCGCAGAAAGGAAATTTGTACAAGACATGGAAGACTGATATGAACAAGTTCAAATCAATCTGGGGCCTAATGTCAGGGATATTACTAGCAGATATAAACCGGCCAGGAGGGTCCGGATTACACTGACAAGGTTGTATTATTACAAGCCCAGTAGAATATGTATCGAAGAGCTCATAGCCTATAGAGGTTTAGGGCCCATGTACAAGGCCCACGGTCTGTAAACCGTCGTACCATGTAACTTGGGATGTAAGGTAGAAAGATTAGAGACTGAGGCGGACACGTTTATGAGCCGACCTCGGGACTCTGTAAACCGGACCGGGCGTCGCTGATGTCTACTACACGCTTCTATTCATGTAGACAGTGTTGGGCCTCCAAGAGCAGAGGTTTGTAGGACAGCAGCAAATTTCCCTTAACTGAGTAACCCAAGGTTTATCGAACTCAGGGAAGTGGAGGTTGAACGTACCCCTTTCAAGCAACCCTGCAATCAAGATACAAGAAGTCTCTTGTGTCCCCAACACACCTAATACAACTAGGAGTTGTATAGGTGCACTAGTTCGGCGAAGAGATGGTAAAATATGGATGATAGGAGTGGCAAAGCAAAGTAATATAAATCTGTAATAAAAAGTGCAGCAAGCAAACAAGTGGTAAACGTGAGCACAAATGGTATTGCAATGGTGGAAACAAGGCCTAGGCTTCATACTTTCACTAGTGGCAACTCCCAACAACATTAACATAATCGAATCACATGGTATTTCCCATAAAACATGCAACGGAGACGCACCCGGAGGTCATTCCTTTGTGGTCAAGAGAGGACAAGAATTATGTAGGGCTACAAAAGCACACCTCAAAGTTCGTAGTTCTCAATCTATGGATTTCCCAATGTCACCGCGGCCATCCAAAGAGAGTACCACAATCACCACAACATATCTCAAGGATAGTCAAAGACAAGCACCAAGAGACTCTCAATCTTCAATCAACACACAAAAGAGGAAATCACTCATGAAAATATTCTTCTAATCCATGTCCAATAGACCGCTGTCACCTTGGTCTCGGGGATTATACTAGATAAAGACAAGTGAGTACATCAATTCAATACATAGAGGAAGGGGAAATATCATGGGATCACCCTAGATTAACAAAGCCTATGATCACAATGAAGATCACATCATGGGAGAGAGAATTGACAGCATAGCTACTGGTAGAAACCTCAGCCCTGAGGAGGAACTACTCCCGCATCATGGAGGGAGGAATCAACGTTGATGGAGATGAATCCGGGGGCACTTCCCCGTCCCGACAGGATGCCGGCACAGGAATTCTGGTCCCCCGAAACTTGGTGGCGATGGCGGCGGAGATCGGAATTGCTTCTGGAAAAAAGGGTTCTGGAATCAGGGTTTCCGCGACGGGAGGTAAATATATGCCAAAGGGGGTCACCAGAAGCGGAGAGGGGGGCCCAGGCGCCCTCCCTAGGCGGCCAGGGGTGGGGCCGCCTGGGCTGGCCGCCTGGGCTGCCCCTGGCTCCCCTCTAGCCCCACTTCTGGCACGTGGAAGCTTCTGGAGCGCTGATTTTTTATATATTTTTCCCGGAATTTTTCTGGCAATTTAAGTAATGGGAAAACCTGAAATACAAAACAGCAGAAAATAGAAACTGGCACTGGGGTGCACTGAGTTAATAGGTTAGTCCAAATATGATCAAAAGTGTATGGAAGTGCATAAATATCATAGCAATATCACACCAAAGAGGCATGGAGCAAGCAGAAATTATAGATACGTTTTGGACGTATCAACATCCCCAAGCTTAATTCCTGCTTGTCCTCGAGTAGGTAAATGATAACAAGCATAATTTCTGTGGTGACATGCTATCAACCATATAAGAACTTTTAAGTAAAGCAATCAAGGCACGTAATCCAATTCAATTCATAACAAGCAAGAGTCGATATTAGCATTGTAACAAGTAACATAAGAACATAAAGGTGCAAGAGCTCTCGTTGTCCGTGACTCGAATGTCTCCAAATGGTGTTTGCGTGCAAGAAAGGGGATAGGGATATATGAGAGAGTAAAACATAGTTTTTGTATTGTTGAGAACTTAATCTACTAAAGTTTCACACTTGGTCTTCTTTGGAATCTTATCTTGACTCATCCCTAGACCATCGATCAGCCAGGTACAAGTCAAAATGATCCACTCCCTTTCGATATTTTGAGCACTCATGCAATGGATGAGCGTAAGCAAGAAAGTCGACACTTAGGATGGCAAAGAGAGAAAAATGATAGAGGGGGAAGACAAAAAGGTGTGAAAGGCTCACATCAATGAGGACAATCGTCGGCGAGAGAAAGCCAAATGATAGATATGATGTGAGGAGTAGGGATTGCCATGCAACGGATGCACATATGAGCTAAGGTAAGCTCTCCAATGGAACTAGTGGGGGTGCATCCAACTTGCTTGCTCAAGAAGACCTAGGGCTCTTTTGAGGAGGCTCATCATTGGAATATACAAGCCAAGTTCTATAGTGTAAAGGTCCCCACATAGCTATATGCATGAATGATAATCTCTATGGAGTACAAGGTATAAGATGGAGTACGAGTGTGGATCTCTCAAAAGAAATAGTAGTGTGCCCCCTTCTCTCTTTTTATTTCTTTTTCTCTTTTTTCTCTTTTTTTATTTTTTGTGGCCTCAATGGCTCTTTCTATTTATCTCTCATTTGTCTTCTTTGGGATCTTTTGATTTTGTCCTCTTTCGGATCTTTTGATTTATCCTCTTTGGGATCTTTTCCTCACTTTAGGGGCAACACTCTATGTATTACAAGAAGTATAGAAGATCTTTCACACTTTACAAAAGTACTCAACATAAAGAAAATGAAACTATCATGATGTATGCAAATGTATGCCTCTGCCAGTGTAGCAGGATATGCAATGATACTAGCGCGTCATATAGCAATGATTAGGGCAAGGCCCAACTAGCATGCGGCTCATCGATCAAGCAAAAAGCATGTATGACATGAAGATCAAGTCATGAGAAGATGGATGTTGCATGGCAATGTATCTCAGAAAGGCTATGGAAATGCCTTAATAGGTAGGTATGGTGGCTGTTTTGAGGAAGGATATAATGAGGCTTATGATGAAAGAGCGTATCGTGCCAAGGATTTGGATGCACCGGCGAAGTATGCGCCAACTCTCGAGGTGAGAAAGGGCAATGCTCGGTACAGAAGAGGCTAGAAAAATATGGTTAGGTGGAAGTGTCAACTTTCGAATACTCACATTAGTCCGAAGAACTCATGCACTTATTATCGGTAACTCTCAATCTAATTAGGAGGTTCACAAAGAGACAAGTACCCCGAGGAGGAGTGTATGGGGGTTTGGTTATCCTTGCGCATCCTCGACTCATGGTAGGTGAGTGTACTCTAATATTCGATCCCTCCAAAGATTAGTGATCCATTTAGTAGCTAAAGTTCTCAACTATTTTGTAGGTTTTCGAAAATAAACACGGATTGCCCAAAATACAAATTCTATCACTAATAGGCTAAAGCTCTTGACACCAAAAGTTCACACATTACTCATGGCAATACCTCAAAACTATTGTAAGTTACTACTAAAATTAAATAGCAACCTCAATTACCTACTTTAAGTTAAGACACACAACTCAGTGCAACAGGCCAAACTCTCCTAACAAGGTAAACATGAAAACTCAAGAGAGTTCAGCAACCAACTAAACAAAAGCTCTTTAAAAAGAAAAGCATGAAAACTAAGAGCTAAGCATGACAACAGCTATGAAAAGATAAAGAACACACACAAGAAGATACGCATGCAAGCCTATGTTGTGTTCTACAGTGGGGTGGAGCGTGTTTCTCTCCCAAACAATGAAGGCTAGGATCCAACTTGTTATGAACAGCAAGCAAAGCTAAAGAAAACTAAAAAGGAAACTAAGAGCAAGACGCTCCAAGCATAGCACATAACGCATGAAGTGATTAAAATATAGTGGAATGAAAGACGAACTGATAATTGTTGATGGAGAAGGGGATGCACGGGGGCATCCCCAAGCTTAGACTCTTGAGTCTTCTTGAATATTTCTTGGGGTGCACGGGGGCATCCCCAAGCTTGAGCGTTTGACCCTCCTGAATCTTCTTTTATCATCTTCCCTCGCACACTTGAAAACTCCCTTCATACATAACTCATCATAATCTGATTAGCGAGGTTAGTACCCATAATAGAATAATTTTTCCCTACTGGAAATAAGGATAATCTTGAAGAGCTACTGTTTCTCAAGATTGCCAAAAGGTTTTTGCAAAGAAAAAGCAAGCTCAAGGTTTGCAAAACGAAGAAAAGGCAAAACAGGACAGAATCTGTGAAAAACAGACCAGCAGGTAGTAACTAATTTTTTCGGGGCACTTCTACAACTCAAATCAAAAAACTCAGAACAGATGCCCGAAAGCCAATTGTATAGAGCACGCTGTCAAAACAATTCAGATCAAAAAGATGATCTGGTGAATTTATACGAATTTTTCTGTCCAAGGACATAATCTGTTTTCTGGACTGCACGTCACAACTTTTGAACTTTCTTGCAATCGGAGGCTAAACTTGGCATAAAGCTGAAAAGAAAAGATACAATGATGTTGCTACAGTAGTAACAAACATCAAGACCACTAAAAACTGAAAGAACAAACTGAAAGCAAAGATGACAAGGGTTGTCTCCCTAGAGCTCTTTCTTTATAGCCATACAGATAGGCTTAAGACTTTAATGATGCTCTCGTAGGAATAAGAGTTGAAGAACAAAAGAGAGCATCAAGGAGCAAATACCAAACACATTTAAGCCTAACATGCTTCCTATGCATAGGAATATTGCAATAGAATAATTCATTAAAGCACAAAGCAACTAGCATAGGAAGGCAAAACGAGCATAACTTCAAAATATTCACCATAAAGAGAGGAAACTTCTTATTATTAAGATATTTAGAACCAAGTCTCCCTCTCTCATTATAAATTTCAGTGGCATCATGGATGAACTCAACAATATAACTATCACATAAGGCATAATTCCATGATCCAAAAGCATAAAAGTGTCATTACTCTTCATATAAGCAAAATCTTTCTTATTAGGAATAGTGAGAGTAAGACTATCATAACCATCATGGTAATCATCGTATTTAGGAGGCATATCATAATCATAACAAATTTTATCTTCAATAGTAGGTGGACTGAAAATATCATATTCATCATTGTAATCATCATATATAGGAGGCATAGTATCATCAAAGTAAATTTTCTCCTCAAAAGTTGGGGGACTAAAAATATCATGTTCATCAAACGTGTCATCCCCAAGCTTAGAGCTTTCCATGTCATTAGCAATATTGATATTAAAAAAACATACTAATAACATCACCACCATCATGATTGTTATGCAAATAATAAAGTTCCAAAGGTTTATTAATTTTCTCTTCAAACACATCATGTCCAAGTTCAAGGTAGAGCTTATAAAGCTCTCTCATATTTTTGTTGTTTTCCATTAAGCAAAACTAGTGAAATAAAAACAAGAAGCAAAAAGATTTAATTGCAAGATCTAGAGAAGGTACCTTCACTTACCTCACTTCCCCGGAAACGGCGCCAGAAATAGCTTGATGTCTACTACACGCTTCTATTCCTGTAGACAGTGTTGGGCCTCCAAGAGCAGAGGTTTGTAGGACAGCAGCAAATTTCCCTTAAGTGAGTAACCCAAGGTTTATCGAACTCAGGGAAGTGGGGGTTGAACGTACCCCTTTCAAGCAACCCTGCAATCAAGATATAAGAAGTATCTTGTGTCCCCAACACACCTAATACAACTAGGAGTTGTATAGGTGCACTAGTTCGGCGAAGAGATGGTAAAATATGGATGATAGGAGTGGCAAAGCAAAGTAATATAAATCTGTAATAAAAAGTGCAGCAAGAAAACAAGTGGTAAACGTGAGCACAAATGGTATTGCAATGGTGGAAACAAGGCCTAGGCTTCATACTTTCACTAGTGGCAACTCCCAACAACATTAACATAATCGAATCACATGATATTTCCCATAAAACATGGAACGGAGACGCACCCGGAGGTCATTCCTTTGTGGTCAAGAGAGGACGAGAATTATGTAGGGCTACAAAAGCACACCTCAAAGTTCGTAGTTCTCAATCTATGGATTTCCCAATGTCACCGCGGCCATCCAAAGAGAGTACCACAATCACCACAACATATCTCAAGGATAGTCAAAGACAAGCACCAAGAGACTCTCAATCTTCAATCAACACACAAAAGAGGAAATCACTCTTGAAAATATTCTTCTAATACATGTCCCATAGACCGCTGTCACCTTGGTCTCGGGGATTATACTAGATAAAGACAAGTGAGTACATCAATTCAATACATAGAGGAAGGGGAAATATCATGGGATCACCCAAGATTAACAAAGCCTATGATCACAACGAAGATCACATCATGGGAGAGAGAATTGACCACATAGCTACTGGTAGAAACCTCAGCCCCGAGGAGGAACTACTCCCGCATCATGGAGGGAGGAAGCAACGTTGATGGAGATGAATCCGGGGCACTTCCCCGTCCCGGCAGGATGCCGGCACAGGAATTCTGGTCCCCCGAAACTTGGTGGCGATGGCGGCGGAGATCGGAATTGTTTCTGGAAAAAAGGGTTCTGGAATCAGGGTTTCCGCGACGGGAGGAAAATATATGACAAAGCGGGTCACCAGAAGCGGAGAGGGGGGCCCAGGCGCCCTCCCTAGGCCGCCTGGGGTGGGGCCGCCTGGGCTGCCCCTGGCTCCCCTCTGGCCCCACTTCTGGCGCGTGGAAGCTTCTGGAGCGCTGATTTTTTATATATTTTCCCGGAATTTTTCTGGCAATTTAAGTAATGGGAAAACCTGAAATACAAAAACAGCAGAAAACAGAAATTGGCACTGGGGTGCACTGAGTTAATAGGTTAGTCCAAATATGATCAAAAGTGTATGGAAGTGCATAAATATCATAGCAATATCACACAAAAGAGGCATGGAGCAAGCAGAAATTATAGATATGTTTTGGACGTATCAGTCGCCTCCTATATAAAGGGACGACCCGGCGACGGTTGAAGGACGAGAAACAACAGCTCGAGACACAGGCAATCGGATTCGCTCCCTGGTCAGCAACGCCCAAGCAATACCACACCAAACTAGACGTAGGCTTTTACCTTCATCGAAGGGGCCGAACTAGTATAAACTCCCTGTGTCCTTCGTCCGCTTTAACCCCTTCAAGCTAACCCGTACGATGGCCTCACACCTAAGTCCGCTAAACCGGACATCTCCCTTGCTAATTCCATGACACTTTGTCTATCGGTATAGTACTTGCCAGAGATTCGATCGTCGGTATACCGATACCTTGTTCAATCTCGTCATGGCAAGTCTCTTTACTCGTTCCGCAATACATCATCCCGTGACCAACACCTTAGTCACATTGAGCTCATTATGATTATGTCTTATTGACTGGGCCCAAAGATACTTGTCCGTCATACCGAGTGACAAATCCCAGTCTCGGTTCGTGCCAAACCAACAAATGCTTTCGGAGATACCCGTAGTATACCTTTATAGCCACCCAGTTACGTTGTGACGTTTGGCACACCCAAAGTATTCCTACGGTATCCGGGAGTTGCACAACCTCATGGTCTAAGGAAAGGATACTTGACATTGGAAAGCTTTAGCATTACAAACTACACGATCTTGTGCTAGGCTTAGGATTGGGTCTTGTCCATCACATCATTCTCCTAATGATGTGATCCCGTTATCAATGACATCCAATGTCCATTGTCAGGATACCGTAACCATATGTTGATCAACGAGCTAGTAACTAGAGGCTTACTAGGGACACGTTGTGGTCTATGTATTCACACATGTATCACTATTTCCGGATAATACAATTCAAGCATGAATAACAGACAATTATCATGAACAAGGAAATATAATAATAACCATTTTATTATTGCCTCTAGGGCATATTTAAAACAGTCTCCCACTTGCACTAGAGTCAATAATCTAGTTACATTGTGATGAATCGAACATTCATAGAGTTCTGGTGTTGATCATGTTTTGCTCGTGGAAGAGGTTTAGTCAACGGATCTGCGACATTCAGATCCGTATGCACTTTAGAAATATCTATGTCTCCATCTTGAATATAATTCCAGATGGAGTGGAAACGGCGCTTGATGTGCTTGGTCTTCTTGTGAAACCTGGGCTCCTTGGCAGTGGCAATAGCTCCGGTGTTGTCACAGAAGAGAGTCATCGGGCCCGACGCGCTTGGAATAACTCCTTGGTCGATGATGAACTGCTTCATCCAGACTCCTTCCTGCGCTGCTTCGCAAGCAGCTATGTATTCCGCTTCACATGTAGAATGCGCCCCGACGCTTTGCTTGCAACTGCACCAGCTGACTGCCCCTCCATTCAAAATATACACGTATCCAGTTTGTGACTTGGAGTCATCCAGATCTGTGTCAAAGCTAACATCGACGTAACCCTTTATGAAGAGCTCTTCATCACTTCCATAAACGAGAAACATATCCTTGGTCCTTTTCAGGTACTTCAGGATGTTCTTGACCGCTGTCTAGTGTTCCATACAAGGATCACTTTGGTACTGTGACGCCCGAGACCGACGTCCCAGAAGATTCCAGAAGGTTCCAGAAGATTCCAGATGTTCCGGGTTCCCCTTGTGTTTCTTTTTGCTTGTGTTATTTTTTTTTGCATTGCATCATGTCATCATGCCATCTTGTCATTAATTTATTTTGCATCTCAACCTAATAAATTGTGTGGACCTTCGGTCCATTTAAATCGAGGGAAGGTGACTTCTCTTTATAACATATAAAAGTCTCTCATTATTATGGAGCTATATTAATAAATATTCCATTTGCTTCGGAATCACCGTAACACACTTGCATAATTTTCCCCATGTCTTTTCACTTCGAGTTTCACCTTAAAAATCTTTCCAATAATTTCTTTTCCGTTGTTTCGAGGTTCCTCCGAGAATTCGAACATTTTTGGACACCTCAATATTCAAGTCTTAGTTCAAACCTATTTGAATTAAATTCAAATATGTTTGAATTATTTTCCGATCTGGCCTTTTTGTATTTTTCTCAGGTCGTGCTCATTTTTACGAGCCCGAGAAAATTACCTCATGCCTACTTCTCTCCTAACCTCTCTTTCCTCTTCCTTTCAATTCTTTGTTTTTTTTGCTGTCTTAAATGCAGAGAGGCAGAGAGAGCTGTGCCTCCTTCTGGCCCAAGCCGCGGCCCAGGCCACCCTAGCCCAACTCCTCCCGCACCGAAACCTAGCGATCCCCTCCTCCCTCCGAACGAGTTCGCGGCCTCTCCTTCCCTTGCCGTTCGCCGGACCAGCAGCGCCTCCTGTGAGCCTCCCTCCTCCAGCTTCGACCGGAGCGCCCCGCTCCCTCCGTGCCTCGCCGCGGGAGTCCAGCTCCGATGGCGCCCCTCCACTTCGTCCCGTCCAGCACCTCCTCGCCTTGGCGTCCTTCCCGCTGCACAGCCCGCGGCCAGGAGCCAGGCATCAGCGCCCTCCTGCCGAGCGTCTCGCGTGGCCTCCCTCGTCCGGCGTCCCTCCGATCCAGCAAGGCCGCGTCCTCGCCTCGTCGCCCGTCAAAACCGCTGCTGTTGTTTTTGTTGTATTGCCATGTCTGCTGCTGTTTTGTTTTTGTTTTCGCCAAGAGCTTCGAACGAGGACCCCGAGCTCCGTGTACAACTACCGTCGCAAGAACGAGTACGCCTACACGACGACCAAGTACGACTACGACCGGGACCGAGCTCGGCAAGTACATCTACGGCCGAGTACACCACGACACGATGACGTGAACAACTACATGACCCGACAAGTACCACTACATGTACAAGTATCCCGACGCCCGGAGCACTCGAGAACGACAAGTACCCCGACAACATGTGTACCACTACCGTCGCCCGAGTACAACTACCGCTACGAGAACGACTACCTTCGGTGAAGAAATGAGAACGTCTACTTCCTCTCCGAACGGATCATCTACTTCCTCTACGACCCGCGTGAACGACTACTTCCTCTACTTCCACTACTACGGCTACTTCCTCGACGCTCTCGAACCGTCCCGAAACGAGTGTTTCGAAGGTATAACCCCGAGTCGTGACCCGTGTGATGCTTGCTTGTGTTGTATGAAATGTTTCCCGTGTGAGCACCGTGTCCGTTTCGTCCCCTTTGTCATGTTCCTCGGTTGCCTCGTCACCGACTCGTGGGAACCCGGCAACGGGATCGCCCACCTTTCATCTCGTTTGACTCACTCCGCCTTTGCTTTGGCCCGGACTCTCAACGAGTTACCAGAACCGAATTGTTGCGTTGCATCACTTTCGGAATGTTGCCGTGGCACCCTTTCATTCCACCACGGTGACAAATGCTTCTTATCTCTTTTAAGTCAACCTTTTAATAAAAACTTGCATAAACTTAATCATGTCATCCGCATCTTGTTAACAACATTAATATGTGTGAATTGTTGTTTGCTTATAATTATTAAACATGCTCATGAGGATTTTCCGGATATGTTGTTGTTATTTTCCGGCCTCATTTAAATTGTCTTAATAGTGTAGTTTCTTTATGTTTCACCTCTTGCCATGTTAAAAACATTTAATCTTGTCTTGTAAATAACGAGAGTCAACTAAATAAGTAATATGTGGTGTTTCGTCAATATGCAACTCGTTGCATATTGATCTCCACTTAACTTGTAGTTTTTGTTTGTGCACTTTGCCATGTCTTGCATATTTAAACCGGACATGCATCATACTTGGATGTCCATCGTATGCCATGTTTATGATGTGTGTGTTTACCGTGTTGTTTGTTTCTTTCCGGTTGCTTCTCTTGTTAGCTTCGGTTTCGTTCCGGAGTTGTGAGGATCCGCTCGTCTGTTGCTCCGTCTACTTCTTGGATCCGTTCTTCTCCTTTGTGGAATCCCAGGCAAGATGACCGAACCCGGATATCATTACTATCTTTGCCTATTGCTAGTAGTCTCGATCTATAGTTTTGCCTCGATGCCCATGTCTTTCTTGTCAGCCTCCTACTTGTAACCAATTGCCATGTTTAACCACCCTACCTACGCAAACCGTTGCTTGGCTAAGTACGCTTCGCTCAGCCCCTCTTATAGCATTGTTAGTTGCAGGTGAAGATTGAAGATGCTTGCTTCATGTTGAAGTTTGGTTGGGTTATATCACACTATATAAATGCTTAAAATGAAATCATCTATATACTGGCAGGGTGGAAGGCTAAGCCTTTTTGCTTGGTGTTTTGTTCCACTCATGCCGTTAGGAACCGTATAAACCGGTGTTATGTTCCTTGATTTTTGCGTTCCTAACACGGTTGGGGTGTATGGGACCCCCTTGATAAACCGCTAAGTGCTAAGTCTTTTCCAGCAAGTCCCAACATTTGGTATTATTTGCCTCATAATAACAACTTAATTAATTAATTAAATTTGCATAGAGGGTCGCTCCCTCGAGGATCCTTTATTTCTACATAGCAGGGGGGGCCAGTGCCGATGGTGTTGGTCCCAAACGGGGAGTCTGCGGGAACCACCACGGGGAAACTCGAGGTTTGGGTCCTGTAGAATCGCCCATCCGGTCGTGTCCTGAGACCTAGATACGCGCGGCTACTATCAGGGTGTCGACACGCCGGGAGGATTTGCTAGATTAGCCTTACCTTAGTTCGGTTTAACTTGAGCACGGGATTCCGAGAATACTCGGGTCTTCCCACCTATGGAGTTGCGACTTCGCGGATCGTGGGCTTGTGATGGGCCAAGTTGGAACACCCCTGCAGGGTTTGAACTTTCGAAAGCCGTGCCCGCGGTTATGTGGCAGATGGGAGCTTGTTAATTCCGGTTGTAGATAACTTGACACAATGTTTCAATACACTACCAGCGTGTGTACCGTGACTGTCAATTTCCGAATAGGGAGTCGGGAGTTGAACACGGTGGGGTTATGTTTGACCGGCTTTAGTTAGGATCACTTCGTGATCATCTTTCGACCGATGCACTTCTCTTCTCGCTCTCTTTTGCGTAAGTTAGTGCTAGTTGCTGCTGCAGACTCTTGTTTGTTCCTTCACCTCTCGTTCTTTCTTCAGCCGTGTCCTCACCCAAGGCTTAACTAGTCGTGTTACCCGGGAACGGGATTGCTGAGTCCTCTGTGGCTCACAGTTACTTCACCACACCAGTTGCAGGTTCAGCCGAGTTTGATGCAGGAGTTGGATCAGTTCTTCATCGGGAGCTCGATGAAGAGTGTGGCCGTTTGCTTGTGATGTTTTCGATGTTCAGTAGTGGTTTCTACTAGGATTCGATCTTGGCCTGTGGCTTTATGTTGTTTTGGTATCTTTCTTTTGGATCTTCACCCGTAGTCGGGTTGTGATGTTTTGAATGATGTTTTGCTTATGTAATGTTTTGTGTGAAGTGGCGAGTGTAAGCCAACTATCTCCTTTTGCATTTAATCCCTCTTTTACATGAGTTGTGCAAAGATACCAAACTTGAGATCATTCTAGGATGGACTTATGCCTTTAAGTCGTGCCTCGACACGTAGGAGGTATAACTCCATCCTGGGCATTACAAGTTGGTATTCAGAGCCTTCTCCGACCTAGAAGCCCCACTGATTGATCGAATCGTTGACGGTTGAGTCTAGGCACACACTGAAAAACTTTTTGAGTCCTATATATATCGGAGAGTAGGATTTCTTTTGCTTCTCATCTCTTCATTCTTGTGAGGACTCCTGACGATTACTCTTTCCTCTTCTACTTTCAAAAATTGCACCAAATTTTTTTAGGATCCCGCGAGTATTCTGGGATTGTTTCGATGTTCTTGTGACAAGGATATTGTTCTCGATGCCTCCTGTTACCGAGGAGTTGAGCTTCGGGGTATCATTGACACAAGCATATCGCGGCAGTACTAAATACTTAAGACGGCCGACATCGAAAATCTCTCCTATACGGCCAGTGGCAAGATAACCCCGACATCACCCAGTACTGGGGAGGTAGTTCGAGAGTATTGCCATAGCTTGTTATAGTGGATGCTTTTCGAAGGTCCGAGGTACACAGTTTCCGAGAAAGACTGGTTATGTGTTGAAGGATGGATACACCTGGATGTAGGTTTAGAGTTGATTGCGCGGTGCTTCCCGTGTATCCCCAACACCTGATTGCATAACTGGAAACTTTCGGAAATCTATAGGTGGGTTCATCTAGTAGTTCTAGGCATTCTTCCAACGGATGCTCGATATGAAGTTTGGGGTTCTACATTGAGTGAAGTGGTTTTATGGACTTGTTCTGATCGGGAGTTGCATCTTAAAGGGTCCTTGGCTATGCTGATCCGGGGATGACAAAACCCTTTTGTAACATGTTCCATGAGCTTTCAGCACGAAGATGTCGGACGAAGCTTTTATCTTGTATTTGTTCTATCTGTTCCTTGTTCCTTTTTATTTATTTTGTTCTCCAAGTGGCTTCTCGTCGAGTTGATGTACCTGCGGAATTCATTCGTTCAATTCTCTGTTCGAATGATATTGTGAAGATCATGTTGCATATCTATCCTTTGTTCTTGTTTTGATTCTGGTATTCGAGTTGCTTCAATGTCAAATGTTGATTCCATACCTTTCCTAATCGGTATTCTCATATTTCTATGGGAATGCAGGTCCTTCTTGATCATCAAGAGGGTCATATTAAATTCTTTTCAACCGGTGTCCATTTTGTTCATCCCAAGTTGTCTTTGTTTTTCCCCACCCTCCCACCCTTCTTCTTCTCAGAGCAAGAATTCTCAGATGAAGTATCCATTTTATTTATGTGATGTTTCTTCATTCTTTTCCTTCAATGTTCTTATCCGGTGATTTATCGTGAAGATGCTCAAGAGCTTCAAGTTCATCGTTCTTAATTCTAATATTCTGTCGGTGGATGTAATTCAAGATTTCGGTGTTGATCTTATCCTTTTCCTCATTTCATAATGCTTTCTTATTCCGGTGCACCAATTAATCATTCTCCTCTTGTTATTCTTATCCGGAGTGCTGAAGATTCATAATTCCTTTCTTAATCCGTTCAAACTATTTTTGAGGTTGCTATCTTTCAAGCCATTTAATTCAACCGGTGCAATATCTCTTAAGCAATCTTTTCCAACGGTGATTTCTCTTGAGTGGGCCCTAACCCACAGGTCTTTTCCCAGGATCTTACCTGACTCTTCTATTTTCCGGAGTTTTTCTCAAATTCTTTTCATAGTGTGACGTAAGAATGATTCCCATCAGTCACATGCCTTCTCCAAGTTTACTTTCAAATTCTTTTCATCTTTGGTTCAACCTTTTAATTCTTCATTCCGGAGTGCTCAACAATTCTTCATGGCTTTTCTCGTCTTCTTTCTTAGCATTTGGAGACCGGAGAAGTGTTTCTCTTAATTCTTGGCCCTTCTCTTGAAGGTTCGTGGTTCTAGCTTCATGCCATCCTCATTATTGTTCCGTTTGTGAGGAATTCTTCTCATACCCGTCTGGAGCATTTCATGAATTCTTTCTTTGTGTTCCTCCGAAGGCCATCATTTCAGAAGATTTCTTCGTTCTCAGTTTTCAACTTCGTTCTCCAACTATTCTTCATTGATGTCTCTTCGTTCGTCTCTATATTCTTACGGTGGTTCTTTCAAGTTTACCCTTCAGTTGTTATCGTTTTAATTCATTTTGTTCTTTCACAATCCTACCGGTGCCTTGTTGAAGATTTATCCAAACTTGTGCGAGATCTCTCTTTAATTCTTTCCAACGAGAATAAGTAGTATGCCAAATCCTTGTTGTCATCAATTTAAATTGGTGAAGGAGATGCATAACATAATTCTTATTCTTGTTCCTTCAAGGTGATTTAATTCCTTCCTTCGGAGTTTGTTCATCATATCATATCCTTGGTTCTAAGTTGTTCATCTTGTTTTCCGGAGCTTCAAGTGATTTCAATTACATCATTTCAAACCTCCATCTAATTCATCGCAGACCTTGAATCTTATTCTTTCATCTTTCACTTCTCATGCTTTTGTTACCGGAGTTCTTCATGGTGGTTCATCATGTTTTAATTCATCCTCGAAGTCTTCATCAAGATTCTTGTTGGAACTCAAGCATTCTTCATCATGCTTTCCTAGTGCAATTCTTTCTACCTTATTCTTTGAGATGGTGTTATGTCATTCTTCACAATTCCTTCATGTTTCATGATTCACGAGTTATCAAGAATGAGATATTTAAACCCATCATTTTTCCTTTGTTCAGGAGATCTTTCCAACCATTCATTTTATTCGTTGGAGTTATCTTGGGTTGTATTTCACCTAAAAGCTTTCCCTAAGGATTGTTGATATTATGGTGCTTATAAATGACCCAAGTTCTTCATTAATCCTTCCGAGGAGATAAGTTTATCATCTCCTTGTTGATCTCAATCCAAGCTTTTCGTTTCTGTTAGTGGCTGGTTGTCACCTCTTGATTTTGAGATGTTTTCCATAAGCCCACATCGAGCTTATTCTTTTCGTTGTTGAATTCCAACAACTCTGTTCAACACTTCTCCGTAAGGAGGATTTTCTAATTCAATTTTGAGAGAAGTTGTCATTTTCTTCTCCGTTCTTTCTTCCCAACGATCTTGCATCTATTCTTTCGTTCCGGAGGCTTTGTGATATTGCTCTCTCCAAACCATCATCTCGTTTTTATCGAGATCATGTTCTTTCCTTTGCTTATCTTTTAACCGGAGTGTTGTATTCTTCATTCTAGTTCTCTCATCTTATCAAGTTTTGCCTCTCTTTTAACCGGAGTGCTGTCTGAATCCTTCTTAACCCTTGTGCCATCCTTTCATTGTTTCGGAGGCTGTGTGTTGTTGTTTTCATCAAGTATCTTCCCTTCTTCTCAAGTTCATGTTCAATTCCTTCCATTTTCAGACGGAGTGCTGTCCAAATTCTGTCATTCTTATTCCTTGGCTATACCATTGCAGTTTCATATTCTTTTGGTTCGTAAGCTCTTGTTTAATGTCTTTCAACCTACAAGGTTCTAATTGTGTTCCTTGTTCCTCCTTTTACCGGAGTGCTCCTAACTTCGTTTATCTCCGTTGTATTCTTCTTTCAACTTGTATAACCTCTCAAGGTTCCTGGTTTCACTCGTTTCTCGAAGAAGCAACTTTGTTTTACCTCCTCCTTTTTCGTTTTTACCCAGTGATATCTCTAGGATCTCGGGTCGAGATCCTCTGTTAGTGTGGGAGAGTTGTGACGCCCGAGACCGACGTCCCAGAAGATTCCAGAAGGTTCCAGAAGATTCCAGATGTTCCGGGTTCCCCTTGTGTTTCTTTTTGCTTGTGTTATTTTTTTTTTGCATTGCATCATGTCATCATGCCATCTTGTCATTAATTTATTTTGCATCTCAACCTAATAAATTGTGTGGACCTTCGGTCCATTTAAATCGAGGGAAGGTGACTTCTCTTTATAACATATAAAAGTCTCTCATTATTATGGAGCTATATTAATAAATATTCCATTTGCTTCGGAATCACCGTAACACACTTGCATAATTTTCCCCATGTCTTTTCACTTCGGGTTTCACCTTAAAAATCTTTCCAATAATTTCTTTTCCGTTGTTTCGAGGTTCCTCCGAGAATTCGAACATTTTTGGACACCTCAATATTCAAGTCTTAGTTCAAACCTATTTGAATTAAATTCAAATATGTTTGAATTATTTTCCGATCCGGCCTTTTTGTATTTTTCTCAGGTCGTGCTCATTTTTACGAGCCCGAGAAAATTACCTCATGCCTACTTCTCTCCTAACCTCTCTTTCCTCTTCCTTTCAATTCTTTGTTTTTTTTGCTGTCTTAAATGCAGAGAGGTAGAGAGAGCTGTGCCTCCTTCTGGCCCAAGCCGCGGCCCAGGCCACCCTGGCCCAACTCCTCCCGCACCGAAACCTAGCGATCCCCTCCTCCCTCCGAACGAGTTCGCGGCCTCTCCTTCCCTTGCCGTTCGCCGGACCAGCAGCGCCTCCTGTGAGCCTCCCTCCTCCAGCTTCGACCGGAGCGCCCCGCTCCCTCCGTGCCTCGCCGCGGGAGTCCAGCTCCGATGGCGCCCCTCCACTTCGTCCCGTCCAGCACCTCCTCGCCTTGGCGTCCTTCCCGCTGCACAGCCCGCGGCCAGGAGCCAGGCATCAGCGCCCTCCTGCCGAGCGTCTCGCGTGGCCTCCCTCGTCCGGCGTCCCTCCGATCCAGCAAGGCCGCGTCCTCGCCTCGTCGCCCGTCAAAACCGCTGCTGTTGTTTTTGTTGTATTGCCATGTCTGCTGTTGTTTTGTTTTTGTTTTCACCAAGAGCTTCGAACGAGGACCCCGAGCTCCGTGTACAACTACCGTCGCAAGAACGAGTACGCCTACACGACGACCAAGTACGACTACGACCGGGACCGAGCTCGGCAAGTACATCTACGGCCGAGTACACCACGACACGATGACGTGAACAACTACATGACCCGACAAGTACCACTACATGTACAAGTATCCCAACGCCCGGAGCACTCGAGAACGACAAGTACCCCGACAACATGTGTACCACTACCGTCGCCCGAGTACAACTACCGCTACGAGAACGACTACCTTCGGTGAAGAAATGAGAACGTCTACTTCCTCTCCGAACGGATCATCTACTTCCTCTACGACCCGCGTGAACGACTACTTCCTCTACTTCCACTACTACGGCTACTTCCTCGACGCTCTCGAACCGTCCCGAAACGAGTGTTTCGAAGGTATAACCCCGAGTCGTGACCCGTGTGATGCTTGCTTGTGTTGTATGAAATGTTTCCCGTGTGAGCACCGTGTCCGTTTCGTCCCCTTTGTCATGTTCCTCGGTTGCCTCGTCACCGACTCGTGGGAACCCGGCAACGGGATCGCCCACCTTTCATCTCGTTTGACTCACTCCGCCTTTGCTTTGGCCCGGACTCTCAACGAGTTACCAGAACCGAATTGTTGCGTTGCATCACTTTCGGAATGTTGCCGTGGCACCCTTTCATTCCACCACGGTGACAAATGCTTCTTATCTCTTTTAAGTCAACCTTTTAATAAAAACTTGCATAAACTTAATCATGTCATCCGCATCTTGTTAACAACATTAATATGTGTGAATTGTTGTTTGCTTATAATTATTAAACATGCTCATGAGGATTTTCCGGATATGTTGTTGTTATTTTCCGGCCTCATTTAAATTGTCTTAATAGTGTAGTTTCTTTATGTTTCACCTCTTGCCATGTTAAAAACATTTAATCTTGTCTTGTAAATAACGAGAGTCAACTAAATAAGTAATATGTGGTGTTTCGTCAATATGCAACTCGTTGCATATTGATCTCCACTTAACTTGTAGTTTTTGTTTGTGCACTTTGCCATGTCTTGCATATTTAAACCGGACATGCATCATACTTGGATGTGCATCGTATGCCATGTTTATGATGTGTGTGTTTACCGTGTTGTTTGTTTCTTTCCGGTTGCTTCTCTTGTTAGCTTCGGTTTCGTTCCGGAGTTGTGAGGATCCGCTCGTCTGTTGCTCCGTCTACTTCTTGGATCCGTTCTTCTCCTTTGTGGAATCCCAGGCAAGATGACCGAACCCGGATATCATTACTATCTTTGCCTATTGCTAGTAGTCTCGATCTATAGTTTTGCCTCGATGCCCATGTCTTTCTTGTCAGCCTCCTACTTGTAACCAATTGCCATGTTTAACCACCCTACCTACGCAAACCGTTGCTTGGCTAAGTACGCTTCGCTCAGCCCCTCTTATAGCATTGTTAGTTGCAGGTGAAGATTGAAGATGCTTGCTTCATGTTGAAGTTTGGTTGGGTTATATCACACTATATAAATGCTTAAAATGAAATCATCTATATACTGGCAGGGTGGAAGGCTAAGCCTTTTTGCTTGGTGTTTTGTTCCACTCATGCCGTTAGGAACCGTATAAACCGGTGTTATGTTCCTTGATTTTTGCGTTCCTAACACGGTTGGGGTGTATGGGACCCCCTTGATAAACCGCTAAGTGCTAAGTCTTTTCCAGCAAGTCCCAACATTTGGTACTATTTGCCTCATAATAACAACTTAATTAATTAATTAAATTTGCATAGAGGGTCGCTCCCTCGAGGATCCTTTATTTCTACATAGCAGGGGGGGCCAGTGCCGATGGTGTTGGTCCCAAACGGGGAGTCTGCGGGAACCACCACGGGGAAACTCGAGGTTTGGGTCCTGTAGAATCGCCCATCCGGTCGTGTCCTGAGACCTAGATACGCGCGGCTACTATCAGGGTGTCGACACGCCGGGAGGATTTGCTGGATTAGCCTTACCTTAGTTCGGTTTAACTTGAGCACGAGATTCCGAGAATACTCGGGTCTTCCCACCTATGGAGTTGCGACTTCGCGGATCGTGGGCTTGTGATGGGCCAAGTTGGAACACCCCTGCAGGGTTTGAACTTTCGAAAGTCGTGCCCGCGGTTATGTGGCAGATGGGAGCTTGTTAATTCCGGTTGTAGATAACTTGACACAATGTTTCAATACACTACCAGCGTGTGTACCGTGACTGTCAATTTCCGAATAGGGAGTCGGGAGTTGAACACGGTGGGGTTATGTTTGACCGGCTTTAGTTAGGATCACTTTGTGATCATCTTTCGACCGATGCACTTCTCTTCTCGCTCTCTTTTGCGTAAGTTAGTGCTAGTTGCTGCTGCAGACTCTTGTTTGTTCCTTCACCTCTCGTTCTTTCTTCAGCCGTGTCCTCACCCAAGGCTTAAATAGTCGTGTTACCCGGGAACGGGATTGCTGAGTCCTCTGTGGCTCACAGTTACTTCACCACACCAGTTGCAGGTTCAGCCGAGTTTGATGCAGGAGTTGGATCAGTTCTTTATCGGGAGCTCGATGAAGAGTGTGGCCGTTTGCTTGTGATGTTTTCGATGTTCAGTAGTGGTTTCTACTAGGATTCGATCTTGGCCTGTGGCTTTATGTTGTTTTGGTATCTTTCTTTTGGATCTTCACCCGTAGTCGGGTTGTGATGTTTTGAATGATGTTTTGCTTATGTAATGTTTTGTGTGAAGTGGCGAGTGTAAGCCAACTATCTCCTTTTGCATTTAATCCCTCTTTTACATGAGTTGTGCAAAGATACCAAACTTGAGATCATTCTAGGATGGACTTATGCCTTTAAGTCGTGCCTCGACACGTAGGAGGTATAACTCCATCCGGGGCATTACAGGTACCTCCACACCAAACTTATGGCAAGGTTCACATCAGGTGTGGTACACAGCATGGCATACATAATAGAACCTATGGCTGAGGCATAGGGGATGACACTCATCTTTTCTCTATCTTATGCCGTGGTCGGGGATTGAGCCGTGCTCAATCTCATACCCTGCAATACAGGCAAGAACCTTTACTTGGACTGATCCATATTGAACTTCTTCAATATCTTGTCAAGGTATGTACTTTGTGAAAGACCAATGAGGCATCTTGATCTTTCTCTATAGATCTTGATACCTAATATGTAAGCAGCTTCTCCAAGGTCCTTCATTGAAAAACACTTATTCAAGTAGGCCTTTATGCTCTCCAAGAGTTCTACATCATTTCCTAGCAATATATCATCCACATATAATATGAGAAATGCTACAGAGCTCCCACTCACTTTCTTGTAAATACAAGTTTCTCCCCAAGTCTGTATAAACCCAAACGCTTTGATCACCTCATCAAAGCGAATGTTCCAACTCCGAGATGCCTGCACCAGCCCATAGATTGAGCGCTGGAGCTTGCATACCTTGTTAGCATTCTCAGGATCGACAAAACCTTCCGGCTGCATCGTATACAGTTCTTCCTTGAGGAAGCCATTAAGGAATGCCGTTTTGACTTCCATTTGCCATATCTCATAATCATAGAATGCGGAATCGCTAACATGATTCGGATGGACTTCAGCATCGCTACGGGAGGGAAAGTCTCATCGTAGTCAATCCCTTAAACTTGTCGATAAACTTTAGCGACAAGTCGAGCCTTATAGATGGTCACATTACCATCTGTGTCAGTCTTCTTCTTAAAGATCCATTTGTTTTCTATGGCATGACGATCATCGAGCAAGTCCACCAAAGTCCATACTTTGTTTTCATACATGGATCCTATCTCGGATTTCATGGCTTGGGCCATTTGTTGGAATCCGGGCCCACCATCGCTTTTTCATAGTTCGAAGGTTCATCGTTGTCTAACAACATGATTTCCATGACAGGGTTGCCGTACCACTCTGGTGCGGAACGTGTCCTTGTGGACCTACGAAGTTCTGTAGTAACTTGATCTGCAGCTTCATGATCATTATCATTAACTTCCTCCCTAGTCAGTGCACGCACCACAAGAACAACTTGGAGCACTGCGCTACTTTCCGGTTCGGAAGGGGTGACTGTCACCTCATCAAGTTCCACTTTCCTCCCACTCACTTCTTTTGAGAGAAAATCTTTCTCCAGAAAGGATCCATTCTTGGCAACGAAGACCTTGCCTTCGGATCTGAGGTAGAAGGTATACCCAATAGTTTCCTTAGGGTATCCTATGAAGACGCATTTTTCCGATTTGGGTTCGAGCTTTTCAGGTTGAAGTTTCTTGACATAAGCATCGCAACCCCAAACTTTCAGAAACAACAACTTAGGTTTCTTGCCAAACCAAAGTTCATATGGTGTCATCTCAACGGATTTAGACGGAGCCCTATTTAAAGTGAATGCGGTAGTCTCTAAAGCATAACCCCAAAATGATAGCGGTAAGTCGGTAAGAGACATCATAGATCGCACCATGTCCAACAGAGTACGATTACGACGTTCGGACACACCATTACGCTGAGGTGTTCCAGGCGGTGTCAATTGTGAAACAATTCCATAGTTCCTTAGGTGTGTGCCAAATTCGTGACTTAAATATTCTCCTCCACGATCCGATTGTAAGAACTTTATTTTTCTGTCACGTTGATTCTCAACCTCATTCTGAAATTCCTTGAACTTTTCAAAGGTCTCGGACTTGTGTTTCATCAATTAGACATACCCATATCTACTTAAGTCATCTGTGAGGGTGAGAACATAACGATAGCCACCGCGTGCTTCTACACTCATTGGACCGCACACATCGGTATGTATGATTTCCAATAAGTTGGTTGCTCGCTCAATTGTTCCGGAAAACGGAGTCTTGTTCATCTTGCCCAAGAGGCATGGTTCGCATGTGTGAAATGATTCATAATCAAGAGACTCCAAAAGTCCATCTGCATGGAGCTTCTTCATACGTTTGACATCAATATGACCAAGGCGGCAATGCCACAAGTATGTGGGACTATCATTATCAACTTTACATCTTTTGGCATTCACACTATGAATATGTGTAACATCACGTTCGAGACTCATTAAGAATAAACCATTGACCAGCGGGGCATGACCATAAAACATCTCTCTCATATAAATAGAACAACCATTATTCTCGGATTTAAGTGAGTAGCCATCTCACATTAAACGAGATCCAGATACTATGTTCATGCTCAAAGCTGGTACTAAATAACAATTATTGAGGTTTAAAACTAATACCGAAGGTAGATGCAGAGGTAGCGTGTCGACGGCGATCACATCGACCTTGGAACCATTCCCGACGCGCATCGTCACCTCGTCCTTCGCCGGTCTCCGCTTATTCTGTAGCTCCTGCTTTGAGTTACAAATGTGAGCAACTACACCGGTATCAAATACCCAGGAGCTACTACGAGCGCTGGTAAGGTACACATCAATAACATGTATATCATATATACCTTTGATGTTGCCGGCCTTCTTATCTGCTAAGTATTTGGGGCAGTTCCGCTTCCTGTGACCCGTTCCCTTGCAATAAAAGCACTCAGTCTCAGGCTTGGGTCCATTCTTTGGCTTCTTCCCAGCAACTGGCTTACCGGGCGTGGCAACTCCTTTGCCGTCCTTCTTGAAGTTCTTCTTACCCTTGCCTTTCTTGAACTTAGTGGTTTTATTCACCATCAACACTTGATGTTCTTTCTTGCTCTCCACCTCCGCTAATTTCAGCATTGAATACACCTCGGGAATGGACTTCTCCATCCCTTGCATATTGAAGTTCATCACGAAGCTCTTGTAGCTAGGTGGGAGCGACTGAAGGATTCTTTCAACGACTGCTTCATCTGGGAGATTAATTCCCAACTGAGACAAGCGATTGTGCAACCCAGACAATTTGAGTATGTGCTCGCTGACAGAACTATTCTCCTCCATTTTACAACTGTAGAATGCGTCGGAGATGTCATGTCTCTCGACTCGGGCATGAGCTTGGAAAACCATTTTCAGCTCTTGGAACATCTCATATGCTCCGTGGTGCTCAAAATGCTTTTGGAGCCCCGATTCTAAGCTGTAAAGCATGCCACACTAAACCAGGGAGTAATCATCACAACGCGACTGCCAAGCATTCATAACATCTTGGTTCGCTGGGGAGGGAGCGTCACCTAGCAGTGCTTCAAGGACGTATGTTTTCTTGGCAGCTATGAGGATGATCCTCAAGTTACGGACCCAATCCGTATAGTTGCTACCATCGTCTTTCAGCTTGGTTTTCTCTAGGAACGCGTTGAAGTTGAGGGTAACATGAGCGTGGGCCATTGGATCAACAAGACATATTGTAAAGATTTTAGACTATGTTCATGACAATTAAGTTCATCTAAACAATTTAATGAACTCCCACTCAGATAGACATCTCCCTAGTCATCTAAGTGATACATGATCCGAATCGACTAGGCCGTGTCCGATCATCACGTGAGACAGACTCATGTTCGACCTTTCGGTCGTCCGTGTTCCGAGGCCATGTCTGTACATGCTAGGCTCGTCAAGTGAACTCTAAGTGTATTGCGTCTGTAAATCTGGCTTACACCCGTTGCATGCGAACGTTAGAGCCTATCACACCCGATCATCACGTGGTGCTTCAGAACAACGAACCTTAGCAACGGTGCACAGTTAGGGGGAACACAATTCTTGAAATTTTAGTGAGAGATCATCTTATTTACTACCGTCGTTCTAAGCAAATAAGATGTAAAAACATGATAAACATCACATGCAATCAAATAGTGACATGATATGGCCAATATCATTTTGCTCCTTTTGATCTTCATCTTCGGGGCTCCATTGTCACCATCGTCACCAGCATGACACCATGATCTCCATCATCGTGTCTTCATGAAGTTGTCTCGCCAAACATTACTTCTACAACTATGGCTAACGGTTTGCGATAAAGTAAAGTAATTACATGGCATTTTTCATTGACACGCAGGTCATACAATAAAATAAGACAACTCCTATGGCTCCTGTCAGTTGTCATACTCATCGACGTGCAAGTCATGATTCCTATTACATGAACATGATCAATCTCATACATCACATATATCATTCATCACATCCTTTTGGCCGTATCACATCACAGGGCACATGATGAAAGAACAAGTTAGACGTCCTCTAATTGTTGTTGCAGGTTTTTACATGGCTGGTATAGGTTTCTTGCAAGAACGTTTCTTACCTACGCCAAAACCAGAACGTGATATGCCAATTTCTATTTACCCTTCACTGAATCCGATCCGACTAAAGTGGGAGAGACTGTCACCCGCTAGCCACCTTATGCAACTAGTGCATGTCAGTCGGTGGAACCTGTCTCACGTAAGCGTACATGTAAGGTCGGTCTGGGCCGCTTCATCCCACGATGCCGCCGAATCAAGATAAGACTAGTAGCGGCAAGAGAATTGAACAAATCTATGCCCACAACTGCTTTGTGTTCTACTCGTGCAAGATACTACGCATAGACCTAGCTCAGATGCCACTGTTCGGGAACGTAGCAGAAATCAAAATATTTCTATGCCTCACCAAGATCAATCTATGGAGTCATCAAGCAATGAGGGAGAGGGGAGTGCATCTACATACCCTTGTAGATCGCGAGCGGAAGTGTTCAAGAGAACGTGGATGATGGAGTCGTACTCGTCGTGATCCAAATCATCGATGATCCTAGCGCCGAACGGACGGCACCTCCGCGTTCAACACACGTACGGAGCAGTGATGTCTCCTCCTTCTTGATCCAGCAAGGGGGGAGGAGAGGTTGATGGAGATTCAGCAGCACGATGGCGTGGTGGTGGATGCAGCGGTATTCCAGCAGGGCTTCGCCAAGCAGCACTGGAGGAAGGGGTGTCACGGGAGGGAGAGGGAGGCGCCAGGGCATGGGTGCGACTGCCCTCCCTCCCCCCACTATATATAGGGGCCCTAGGGGGCGCTGGCCCTAGGAGATCCAATCTCCTAGGGGGCGGCGGCCAAAGGGGGGGGGGGACTTGCCCCCCAAGTAGGTGGGGCGCCCCCCACCCCTAGGGTTTCCAACCCTAGGTGCAGGGGGAGGCCCAAGGGGGGTGCACCAGCCCACTATGGGCTGGTTCCCTTCCCCTTTCAGACCATGGGGCCCTCCGGGATAGGTGGCCCCACCCGATGGACCCCCGGAACCCTTCTAGTGGTCCCGATACAATACCGGTGACCCCCCCGAAACTCTCCCTGTTGCCGAAAGTGGACTTCCTATATACAATTCTTTACCTCCGGACCATTTTGGAACTCCTCGTGATGTCCGAGATCTCATCCAGGACTCCTAAAAACTTTCGGGTTACCGCATACTTATATCTCTACAACCCTAGCATCACCGAACCTTAAGTGTGTAGACCCTACGGGTTCGGGAGACACGTAGACATGACCGAGACGACTCACTGGTCAATAACCAACAGCGGGATCTGGATACCCATGTTGGCTCCCTCATGCTCCTTGATGATCTCATCGGATGAACCACGATATCAATGATTTAATCAATCCCGTATGCAATTCCCTTTGTCTATCGGTATAGTACTTGCCCGAGATTCAATCGTCGGTATACCGATACCTTGTTCAATCTCGTCATGGCAAGTCTCTTTACTCGTTCCGCAATACATCATCCCGTGACCAACACCTTAGTCACATTGAGCTCATTATGATTATGTCTTATTGACTGGGCCCAGAGATACTTGTCCGTCATACCGAGTGACAAATCCCAGTCTCGGTTCGTGCCAAACCAACAAATGCTTTCGGAGATACCCGTAGTATACCTTTATAGCCACCCAGTTACGTTGTGACGTTTGGCACACCCAAAGTATTCCTACGGTATCCGGGAGTTGCACAACCCCATGGTCTAAGAAAAGGATACTTGACATTGGAAAGCTTTAGCATTACGAACTACACGATCTTGTGCTAGGCTTAGGATTGGGTCTTGTCCATCACATCATTCTCCTAATGATGTGATCCCTTTATCAATGACATCAAATGTCCATGGTCAGGAAACCGTAACCATCTGTTGATCAATGAGCTAGTAACTAGAGGCTTACTAGGGACACGTTGTGGTCTATGTATTCACACATGTATCACTGTTTCCGGATGATACAATTCAAGCATGAATAACAGACAATTATCATGAACAAGGAAATATGATAATAACCATTTTATTATTGCCTCTAGGGCATATTTCCAACAACTCCATGGTTTTAGGGTGATGTAGCACCTCCGCAAGGTAGGGGTTGATGACCTTCTCGATGAACTTGTCCTTGGGGATGTTGGAGGACGCCATGATGATCTAGATCTGTCAAAAACAGCAGATCGAAATGAAAACAGAGGATTTTTGTGTGATACAGAGGTCAAAACCTTCGGGAGTATATATAATGAATTTTTACCGACCAAAAGGAGTAACCCACAAGAAAACGGAGTCCGGGAGGCCCATGGGGTGCCCACGAGGCACGGGGCGCGCCCTCCACCCTCGTGGACGGCTCGTGTCTCTTCCGGACTGCGGCTTATTTTTTTATTTTTCTAAATATTCCAAAATGGAGAAAAATTGCCTTTAGAGCTATTTTGGAGTCGGTTTACTTACCATATCACATACCTCTTCCTTTTCGGAGTCTGGATCCTTCTGGAAAGTGTCCCTTATGTATTCCTCTCGGTTACGGTTTCAATAACAAGGGTTTCAACATTTATAGGATTACCTGAGATATAATGTTCGATTCTTTGACCATTGACCACCTTCGGATTTGTGCATTCGAAGTTGTTGATTTGTATGGCACCGAAACGATAGACCTCCTCGATAACGTAAGGTCCTTCCCACTTGGAGAGAAGTTTTCCTGCAAAAAATCTTAAACGAGAGTTGAATAGCAAGACATAGTCACCTACGTTAAACTCACGCTTTTGTATCATTTTGTCATGCCATCTTTTAACTTTTTCTTTAAATAGCTTGGCATTCTCATAGGCATGGGTTCTCCATTCATCAAGGCAGCTAATGTCAAATAACCTCTTCTCACCGGCAAGTTTGAAATTGTAATTGAGCTCTTTAATAGCCCAGTATGCCTTATGTTCTAGCTCAAGAGGTAAGTGCCAAGCTTTTCCATATACCATCTTATATGGAGACATACCCATAGGATTTTTGTATACAGTTCTATAGGCCCATAATGCATCATCAAGTTTCTTGGACCAATTCTTTCTAGACCTATTAACTGTCTTTTGCAAAATTAATTTCAACTCCCTATTACTTAGTTCTACTTGACCGCTAGTCTGTGGGTGATAAGGGGATGCAATTCTATGGTTGACATCATACCTTGCAAGCATCTTACGGAAAGCACCATGAATAAAGTGTGAACCACCATCAGTCATTAGATATCTAGGGACTCGAAAACCTCGGGAAAATAACTTCTTTAAGCATCTTAATAGAGGTGTTATGATCAGCACTACTAGTTGGAATAGCTTCCACCCACTTAGTAACGTAATCAATAGCAACTAAAATATGTGTGTACCCATTAGAGGCAGGAAACGGTCCCATATAATCAAAGCCCCAAACATCAAATGGTTCAATAGCAAGTGAATAATTCATAGGCATTTCTTGACGTCTACTGATATTACCAATTCTTTGACATTCATCACAAGATAAGACAAACTTACGGGCATCCTTGAAGAGAGTAGGCCATAAAAACCGGATTGCAATACCTTGTGTGCAGTTCTATCCCCCGCATGGTGTCCTCCATAAGAATCGGAGTGGCACTTGCCTAGGATATGTTCCTGTTCATGCTCAGGTACACAACGTCTAATAATATCGTCCACTCCTTTATAAAGATGTGGGTCATCCCAGAAGTAATGTCTCAAATCATAGAAGAACTTTTTCTTTTGCTGGTATGTGAAGCTAGGAGGTATAAACTTAGTAACAATATAATTAGCATAATCACCATACCATGGAGCAGTACGAGAAGTATTTAAGACAGCTAATTGTTCATCAGGAAAGCTATCATCAATAGATTGTGGGTCATCAAGTATATTCTCTAACCTAGACAAGTTATCGGCAACGGGGTTCTCAGCTCCCTTCCTATCGATAATATGCAAGTCAAATTCTTGCAGCAAGAGAACCCATCTAATAAGTCTAGGTTTAGCATCTTTCTTTTCCATAAGGTATTTGATAGCAGCATGATCAGTGTGAATAGTTACTTTAGAATGAACAATATAGGGTCTAAACTTATCTCAAGCAAATACAACTGCTAAAAATTATTTCTCAGTAGTAACATAATTTCTTTGGGCACTATCTAGAGTTTTACTAGCATACTGGATAACATTTAATTTCTTATCAACTCTTTGCCCTAAAACAACACTTATAGCATAATCACTAGCATCACACATAATCTCAAAGGGTAAATTCCAGTCAGGAGGCTCGACAATAGGTGCAGAGATCAATGCTTTCTTAAGTATTTCAAATGCTTCTAGACAATCATCATGAAAGACAAAAGGAAAATCTTTTTGTAAGAGATTAGTCCGAGGCCTGGAGATTTTGGAGAAGTCCTTAATGAACCTCCTATAGAACCTGGCATGACCAAGGAAACTTCGTATATCTTTGATGTCCTTAGGGCATGGCATCTTTTCAATAGCATCAACTTTAGCTTTGTCAACTTCAATACCTCTTTCAAAAAATTTATGTCCCAAGACAATGCCTTCATTAACCATAAAGTGGCACTTCTCCCAATTCAAGACAAGATTAGTGTCTTCACATCTCTGCAAAACTCGATCAAGGTTGGTTAAGCAATCATCAAAAGAACTTCCGTAAACGGAGAAATCATCCATGAAAACCTCAACAATCTTTTCACAAAAATCAGAGAATATAGCCATCATGCATCTTTGGAAGGTAGCAGGTGCATTACATAAACCAAAAGGCATACGTCTATAAGCAAAGGTACCGAAAGGACAAGTAAAAGTGGTATTTTCTTGATCCCCTTTTGACACAGGTATTTGTGAGAAACCAGAATAACCATCTAGAAAGCAAAAATGAGTATGCTTGGATAACCTTTCTAACATTTGATCAATAAAAGGCAAGGGGTAATGATCTTTCTTAGTAGCTCTATTTAACTTACGGAAATCAATTACCATCCTATAACCTGTAACTATTATTTCCGGGATCAATTCATCTTTATCATTTGGAACGACAGTCATACCTCCTTTCTTAGGGACACAATGGACAAGACTTACCCACTGGCTATCAGCAACTGGATAGATAATAGCTGCCTCTAGAAGCTTTAGTATTTCCTGCCTTACCACTTCTTTCATATTAGGATTAAACCGTCGCTGATGATCAATAACCGGTTTAGCATTTTCTTCCAAGTTTATCTTGTGTTGGCATATAGTGGGACTAATGCCCTTAAGATCATCCAGAGTATATCCAATAGCAGCGCGGTGCTTCTTCAGAGTTTTCAATATTTTTTCTTCTTCCTGCTCTGAAAGGTTAGCACTAATAATAATAGGATATATCTTCTTTTCATCAAGATAAACATACTTAAGATTATCAGGTAAAGGTTTAAGTTCAAAAATGGGATCACCCTTGGGTGGAGGAGGATCCCCTAGGATTTCAACAGGCGTATTGTTTCTCAATACGGGTCCCTGTTTGAAGAATATTTCATCTATTTCCCTTCTCTCATTCATATGCATATCATTTTCGTGGTCTAGCAAGTATTGTTCTAAAGGATCATTAGGATGCACGACAATATAAGCGAGACCAATAATTTCATCCTTACTAGGTGGTTCCTTTTCAAGGGGTTGTCTACGAAATTTAGCAAAGTTAAAATCATGAGACATATCCCCTAATCCAACAGTGACAATATCTTTCACACAGTCTATCTTGGCATTAACTGTATTCAAGAAGGGTCTACCAAATATAATGGGACAAAATTCATCTTGTGTGGAGCTAAGAATAAGAAAATCAGTAGGGTATTTAACCTTTCCACACAAGACTTCAACATCTCTAACAATCCCAACTAGTGAAATAGAGTCTCTATTAGCTAGCTTAATAGTTACATCAATCCCTTCTAGCTCAGCAGGTGCAATGTCATGCATAATTTCTTGATATAAAGTAAGATGAATAATACTCGCACTAGCACCTACGTCACATAAAGCATGATAACAATGATCTCCTATCTTAACAGGGATAACAGGCAAGCCTACAACAGGTCTATGTCTATTCCTAGCATTGGGTTTGGCTATTCTAGCAGACTCTTCTTGGAGGTAAATAACATGTCCATCTAAATCTTCTACCAAGATATCTTTAACCATAGCAACACTAGGTTCAACTTTAATTTGCTCAGAGGGTGTAGGTGTTCTAGTATTACTCTTACGAACTACAGTTGAAGCTTGAGCATGATCCTTTATCCTAACAGGGAAAGGTGGTTTCTCAATATAAGCAGTAGGAATAATAGGATCAACATTATAAGTGATAGTCTTTTCTTCAACTTTAGCAGGTTCAACTACTTTTACTTCAATAGGGGGGTGGTATTTAAACCACTTCTCCTTGGGGTGATCAACATGAGTAGCAAAAGATTCACAGAAAGAAGCTACTATCTCAGAGTCAAGTCCATATTTAGTGCTAAACTCACGGAAAACATCGATATCCGTAAAAGCTTTAACACAATCAAACTTAGGGGTCATACCTCACTCCTTACCTTCGTCGAGATCCCAATCTTCAGAGTTGCGTTTAATGCTTTCCAATAAATCCCATTTGAATTCAACAGTCTTCATAATAAAAGAGCCAGAACAAGAATTATCGAGCATGGTGCGGTTATTGAGAGAAAGCCGAGCATAAAAATTTTGAATGATCATTTTTATTGAGAGCTCATGATTGGGGCATGAATATAACATTGACTTAAGCCTCCCCCAAGCTTGAGCGATGCTTTCTCCTTCGCGAGGCTAGAAATTATAAATATAATTGCGATCACGATGAACCTGGTGCATAGGGTAGAACTTCTGATGAAATTCCAACTTCAGACGATTATAGGTCCATGATCCAATATCATCACATAGCCTAAACCATGTCAATGCATCTCCCTTCAAAGATAAAGTGAAGACCTTGTTCTTGATAACATCCTCGGGCATACCTGCAAGCTTAAATAATCCACAAACTTCATCCACATAGATTAGATGTAAATCGGGATGTAGTGTTCCGTCTCCTGTAAAAGGACTCTCAAGCAGTTTCTCTATCATACCCGAAGGAATTTCAAAGCAAACATTTTCAGTACGTGTAGTAGTTTGAGGAGCAACTCTTTGCTCTTCTGATCGGGGTGAAGATACCCCGAAACAAGCCCCTCAAAGTATTTTGAGCCATAGTAACAAGTGACAATAAATTTCAGCACACTATATAAATTTTTCCTTACCAAATTCCACTTACCAAAGGCGCTTCACTCCCCGGCAACGGTGCCAGAAAAGAGTCTTGATGACCCACAAGTATAGGGGATCTATCGTAGTCCTTTCGATAAGTAAGAGTGTCGAACCCAACGAGGAGCAGAAGGAAATGATAGGCAGTTTTCAGTAAGGTATTTTCTGCAAGCAGTGAAATTATAAGTAACAGATAGTTTTGTGATAAGGTAATTGGTAGCAAGTGACAAAAGGTAGAAGTAAATAAGGTGCAGCAAGGTGGCCCAATCCTTTTTGTAGAAAAGGACAAGCCTGGACAAACTCTTATATGAAGGAAAGTGCTCCCGAGGACACATGGGAATTATCGTCAAGCTAGTTTTCATCACGATCATCTGATTCGCGTTCGGTACTTTGATAATTTGGTATGTGGGTGGACCGGTGCTTGGGTGCTGTCCTTACTTGGACAAGCCTCCCACTTATGATTAACCTCTAATGCAAGCATCCGCAACTACAAAAGAAGTATTAAGGTAAACCTAACCATAGCATGAAACATAAGGATCCAAATCAGCCCCTTACGAAGCAACGCATAAACTAGGGTTTAAGCTTCTGTCACTCTAGCAACCCATCATCTACTTATTACTTCCCAATGCCTTCCTCTAGGCCCAAATAATGGTGAAGTGTCATGTAGTCGATGTTCACATGACACCACTAGAGGAGAGACAACATACATCTCATCAAAATATCGAACGAAGACCAAATTCACATGACTACTAATCAATGTTGAGGATATCGCTTATCGTTATCGTCTCGGTCACCTGGGGATTAGAGATTAATCAGAAATCGTCCGATTAATCGATTTTATCGGTTGACTATTAATCGGCCATTTCTTTCAAATCTCAGGTTCCCAACACTAAAATATGCTATATTCAACACCAAAACAATATTAGACAGAAGTGTTACCTTGAATTCTAGCCTTTGAATCCTGATATAATGACAAACAAAAAGAAAAGCATTACATACTGCGTAACAAGGTCCACAAAACAAAAATAAATATAGTTCTTGCAAACATAGTGCTACGAATAGGCCCGATTTATCGGTAGATTCTCGATAAATCGCTTGTCATAGCGATAAATCGGCCCAAATGATAAATGATGAAGATAAGGCATAATCTTATCGGTCACCCCAAGAGTAGCGATAAATCGGACGATAAATCGCTAAATCGGAAGATTTCTTGAACAGTGCTACTAATAGCAAGACTTCTCCCATGTCCTCGGGAACAAAAGTAACTACTCACAAGACATAATATTGTTCATGATTAGATGGGTATTAATAATCATAATGGATCAGAACATATGATCTTCCACCAAATAAACCAACTAGCATCAACTACAAGGAGTAATCAACACTACTAGCAACCCACAGATACCAATCTGAGGTTTGGGTACAAAGATTGGATACAAGAGATGAACTAGGGTTTGAGAGGAGATGGTTCTGGTGAAGATGTTGATGAAGATAGCCCTCCCCAAGATGGGAGAGTTGTTGGTGATGACGGCAGTGATGATTTCCCCCCTCCCGGAGGGAAGTATCCCCGGCAGAACAGCTCTCCCGGAGCCCTAGATTGGTTTCCGCCTCGGTTCCACCTCGAGACGGCGGCGTCTGGTCCCGAAAGCCTCCTTATGATTTTTTCCAGGTCAAAACATCTCTTATAGGAGAAGATGGGCATAGGGGGACCTTCGGGGGG